>JAPFFP010000088.1:6965516-6997829 GCA_026153255.1 Solanum medicagineum
TACACCCCCCCCCCCCCCCCCCCCCGTTCTAAACTTAACCCACTACTCATATAAGTCATTTTGAGGAGTTCATAGGGTCAAAAACTTCATTCTAAGTCCTTTACAATACTTTAAAGTTAGGGCTTGATAGAGAAGAAAGAAGAAAGTGAGATTGGAAAATTCAAGGAGAATTCTTGATGGGTGCTTTGAAGAGCTTCATCCCAGGTATGTAAGACTACACGAAAACATGGGATTATTCTTTCATGTGTCCCATAGATGATCATAGATGAGTTGAGAGTCCATGAGTCCCCATATATATTTCTTGAAATACTTTCTTGATAATTTTCTTGAAAATTGTATTTATTACAAGTATTTTCATATGTTGATGATCATCATAAACTTATTTTCTTAAATTGAATACTTTTCATGAGATATTGTATAAACTCTATATGTTAACTTTTGAAAGCATGCATGAATGAACCTAGGGATGGAGTCTAGATCCTTCATGTGAGTATGATGATGGGAATCTTGATGTGAGTATGAGGTTGAGTTATTTTGAGCTTGATGACCCTATGAGTCTTCATAATTGAGTTCTTGATGTTATGTCTAAACGACTTCTTCTCATTGATGATCTGAGTCCTTGAGTTCTTAGAGGAGAATTGAGTGCATTAAGATGAGTTAAAGCCCCTGAAATAATATAGGACACTTGAGTTTGAGTTAATTGAGATGAATTAAAGTCCTTGAAATAATAGAGGACCCTTGAGTTCGAGTTAATTGAGACGATGAGAGTCTCCATGAAACTAATTAAGATGATGAGAGTCTCCATGAGACCAATTGAAATGATGAGTGCCTCCATGAGTGGTTGTTGTCGGTTAAGAGAAACTCACAGAAAGTTCCCAAACTGAGTAATCTGAGTCGAGATGAGAAGAGATGATAAGACGAGTTAAGATGAGATGAGTTTGATGTGGTTGATGAGTTGATGGGTCACTTGTCTACTCTTTATTCTTGCTTTAGATAGACATTTGACATGTTGATTTTTACTATCCTTGAGTCTATCATTGGCACCACCTAATAGTGATGGAGGCTTTATAGACTAGAGTCAGATGTTGATGTTGGAACTTGCGAGCTAGTTTCTTTCTACTAGCCTTTCATTATATTATTATTAGAGACTAGATGATTAGTTGTGCCCATTTATTCCATATGTCTTCCGCTGATTTATAGAATGTGTGAATGGACGAATGTGATGAGGCCAAGTAGTTCGCTTGGGGACTAGCAATAGTCTCTGGGTGCCTTGGGTCCCCTCCCGAGGTGTGACAAACATGGTATCAGAGCATGAGTTCAAGTGTTCTAGGGAGACTATGAAGTCGTGTCCAGTAGAGTCTTGTTTATAGGTGTGTTGTCGACCACACTTGATAAAGAGGAGGCTATAGGACATTAAGAATTGTTCTCCTTCATTCATGTTCTATATCGTGCTATAGAGTTATACTCTATGAAAGTTCTATATCGTCGCCTCCCAGAAGAGCCGTCGGAGGTAGAGGGTGTCCCACCAGGCAGAATGTCAATCCACCTGAGCCTCAAGGACATGAGGTGCCCGTAGGTCAAGCTGTCGTTGCACAGCCCCCGCAAGATGAGGTCTCCAATGCTGAGCTTCGCCAGGCTATACAAACTCTAGTCCAGGCTGTCACAGCACCTGCTGTGAGACCAGGAGCAGCCCGACAGGATGCACACAACACTTCTAGAGTCCGGGAATTCTTGAGGATGAATCCGTTTGAGTTCACAGGGTCTGCATCCACTGAGGATCCTAAGAACTATGTGGAGGAGGCTTCAGAAAGTGTTCCAAGTGATGCATGTGGCCGATGCTGACAGAGTGGAACTGGCTGCTTATCAACTAAAGGGGGTGGCTAGACTATGGTATGACTAGTGGAAGAAGGGTAGAGGGGAGAATGCCCCTGTGATGACTTGGGCTTTGCTCGAGGAAGCTTTCTTAGGGCGTTTCTTCCCAAGGGAGAGGAGAGAGGCAATGGTAAGAGAGTTCTTAAACTTTAAACGGGGTTATACGACTGTACAGGAGTATAGGCTAAAGTTCACACAGTTGTCTCGCTATGCTCCGGACATGGTTGCTGACATGAGGGGTAGGATGGGGATGTATGTCGATGGGTTGAATAAAGGGCCAAAGAGAGGGGGGAGTAATGCTCATGAGTGATATGAATATTGGGAGATTAATGACCTTTGTGCAACAAGCTGATAAGGAGAGGCAACATGATAGAGAGGATTTTAGAAGCAAGAAGGCCAAAACATCCGGCCATGGGGTTAGGAAGAGAGGCAATGGAAATCGGTTTCTAGCACCATCATCTACTACTGCACCTACACCTAGAGTCAGAAATGATCAGAAGTCTCAGAATGTTGGAGCCCGTGGGTCTTAGTCACAAGCTAATGTGGCTCAAGGTTCACGAGAAAAGCCACCATATGGTACATGTGGTTAGCTACACTTGGGTAGGTGCCATGAGGGGACTGATGCATGCTTTTGGTGTGGTCAAGTAGGGCATTATCAGAGGGATTGTCCAAAGCGAGCTGACCAGGCTCAATCTTCTGCTCCAGCCCGGCCAGCTAAGGGGAATTAAAGAGGTACCACTTCAGGCACAAGCAGAGCTACAAACCGGTTCTATGCCATGGGCAGTCGACATGATCAGGAGAACTCCCCAGATATTGTGACAGGTATGATTCGAGTCTTTTCTATTGATTGTTATGCGCTAATAAATCTTGGTGCTACATTATCTTTTGTGACTCCTTATGTGGCCAGTAGATTTGATAGAATCCCTTAGAGTCTTCTTGAACCTTTTGATGTTTCTACTCTCGTGGGTGAGTCTATTAGAGCTGAGAGAGTCTATAGAGCTTGCGTAGTGTCCATCCATCATTGGATACTATCACTGATTTGATTGAGTTAGATATGACTGATTTTGACTTGATCCTCGGCATTGATTGGCTCTACGCCTGTTATGCCTCCGTTGATTATAGAGCTCGAACCGTTAAGTTCCAATTTCCAAATGAACCGGTTCTAGAGTGGCAGGGTGATTCCGTAGCACCTAAGAAAAAGTTTATCTCATACCTTAGAGCGAGAAAGATAACTGCTAAGGGGTGTATTTACCACCTCGTGAGGGTTAAATCTGATGATGTTGAGCCTCCAACTCTCGAGTCAGTTCCGATCGTGAATGAGTTTCTAGAAGTGTTTCCTAAGGATCTGCTCAGATTCCCTCCTGATAGGGAGATTGATTTCAGGATTGATGTTCTTCCTGATACCCAGCCTATCTCAACTCCATCTTATAGGATAGCCCCCACTAAACTGAAATAATAGAAGGAGCAGTTGAAAGATTTGTTAAAGAAGGACTTCATAAGGACGAGTGTTTCTCCATGGGGTGCTCTTGTCCTATTGGTGTGAAAGAAAGATGGGTCTCTCAGAATGTGTATTGACTATAGGCAACTGAACAAGGTCACAATAAAGAACAAGTATCCTCTCCCAAGGATAGATGACTTGTTTGACCAACTTCGGGGCGCCTCTTGTTTCTCAAAGATAAACCTCCGATCCGGTTACCATCAGTTGAAAGTGAGGGAATGTGACATTCCAAAGACAACCTTTAGGACTAGATATGGCCATTTTGAGTTCTTGGTCATGTCCTTTGGGTTGATGAATGCACCTGCAGCCTTTATGGATTTGATCAATAGAATGTTCAGACAGTATCTAGATATGTTTGTGATTTTGTTTATTCATGATATTTTGGTGTATTCAAGAGATGAAGAGGAGCATGCAAAACACCTCAGAATCATCCTTCAAACCCTTAAGGACCATGAGTTATATGCAAAGTTTTCAAAATGTGAATTCTGTCTTAAATCTGTGGCTTTCCTAAGCCATATTATCTCTGGTGATAGTATTCGAGTGGATGTTCAAGAGATTGAAGTGGTTAAGAACTGGCCCAGACCAACTTCTCCAACCGACATAAGGAGTTGCTTGGGGTTGGCAGGCTACTACAACCGATTTGTTGAGGTATTTTCTTCATTATCCTCACCATTGACAAAGCTGACTCAGAAAATGGTCAAGTCTCAGTGGTCCGATGAGTGTGAGAAAAGGTTCCAAGAGTTAAAGACTAGACTGACTACTGCACTAGTCCTAACCTTGCCTGATCGAACAGAAGATTTTGTGATCTATTGTGATACTTCGAGAGTTGGATTAGGATGTGTGTTGATGCATAAAGGGAAGGTGATAGCCTATGCTTCTAGACAATTTAAGATTCATGAGAGGAACTACCCAACCCATGATCTTGAGTTGGCGGCAGTGTTGTTCGCACTCTAAATCTGGTGCCACTACTTATATGGAGTGCATGTGGATGTATTCACTGACCACAAGAGCTTGCGGTACGTCTTTAGTCAGAATGAGCTCAACTTGCGATAGAGAAGATGGTTAGAGTTGCTCAAGGATTATGACATGAGTATTCTCTACCATCAAGGTAAAGCTAACATTGTTGCTGACGCTCTTAGCAGGTTGTAAATGTGTAGCATAGCCCATGTGGAGGAAGGAAACATGGATCTAGCTAAAGAAGTGCACCGGTTAGCTCGATTAGGAGTCCAACTTGAGGAGAATGATGAGGGAGGAGTTAATGACCATAATAGGTTTGCTTCATCCTTGGTGGCAGAGGTGAAAGAAAAGCAAGAATGAGATCCTGTCCTACTCCAATTGAAGGAGGTTGTCCACAAACAGAAAGTGATGGTCTTCTCTAAAGGGGGAGATGGGGTGTTATGGCACTAAAGTAGATTGTGCATCCCAAATGTTGATCGTATATGAGATAGGATCATGGCTGAAGCTCATAACACTAGGTATTCCATTCATCCTGGCTCTACCAAAATGTACCTCGACTTGAGAGAAGTCTGTTGGTGGAGTGGAATGAAGCGTGATATTGTTGAATTTGTTTCCAAGTGCTCGAACTGTTAGCAAGTGAAAAGTTGAGCACCAAAGGCCATGTGGATTAGCTCAAAATTTTGAGATTTTGAAATAAAAGTGAGAGATGATCAATGTGGACTTCATTACTGGTCTGCCAAGGCCTCGAAAGAAACATGATTCAATATGGATGATTATGGATAGGATGACTAAAGCGGCTCACTTCTTTGCAGTTAAGACAACTAACACTACGAAAGAGTACGCTAGGATGTACATCTAAGAGATTGTAAGGTTGCATGGGGTTCCCTTGTCCATCATCTCGGATAGAGGAATTCAATTCACCTCCTAATTTTAGAGATCGTTTCAGAAAGGATTGGGTACGAAGGTGATTTGAGTACAACTTTCCATACACAGACCGATGGCCAAGTAGAGCATACAGTTCAGACGTTGGAAGATATGTTGAGAGCCTGCGTTCTTGGTTTCAAGGGAAATTGGGATGAGCACCTACCGTTGATTGAGTTTGCATGTAACAATAGTTACAATGCAAGCATTCAAATGACTCCCTATGAAGCTTTATATAGGAGGAGATATAGATCACCAATCGGGTGGTTCGAGGTTAGAGAAGCAGAGTTGATTGGGCCTAACCTTGTCCGTCAAGCAATGGAGAAGGTTAAGATCATTAGAGAGTGATTGAAGACTGCACAAAGTCGTCAGAAATCCTACACTGACGTCAGGAGGAGAGATTTGGAGTTTGAAGTGAACGACTGGGTATGCTTGAAAGAGTCACCTATGAAGGGTGTCATGAGATTTGGGAAGAAGGGAAAATTAAGTCCACGTTATATCAGATTGTGAAAAGGATTGGGAAGGTTGCCTATGAATTAGAGTTGCCTTCCAAGTTAGATGGTATTCATCTAGTGCTTCATATGTCGATGTTGAAGAAATGCTTGGGAAATCCTAACTTGATAATCTCTGTGGAGAGCATCAGAGTGAAGGATAGTTTGACCTAC
Organism: Solanum medicagineum; assembly: GCA_026153255.1. Classification (NCBI taxonomy): domain Eukaryota; kingdom Viridiplantae; phylum Streptophyta; class Magnoliopsida; order Solanales; family Solanaceae; genus Solanum; species Solanum medicagineum. Next base: position 6,971,430 of record JAPFFP010000088.1, read on the forward strand.
GAAGACATTTCGGTCCAAATCCTTGATCGTCAGATTCGTAGATTGAGAACCAAAGAGATAGCCTCAGTCAAAGTCCTGTGAAGAATCAATTCATTGAGGAGGCCATATATGAAGCTGAGGAAGAGATGAAAGAAAAATATCAGTATCTATTCGTGCCATTAAATGAGAATGTTGAAGGTAAATTCCTTACCCTTGACCAAATTGATTAATTGTTCTTGTTGATTGTCTACTCTTGAGTCCGAGTAGAGATTGTTGAAAGAAATTAGGAGTTGAAAGATAGATTGATGATTAAATGTTGAGAGGAGTTCGCGTCTATTCATGCCTGGATATCCACCCTTATCATTCGAGGACGAATGATCCCAAGGGGAAGATGATGTAACACCCGATAAAATTACCAAAAAACCCCTAAAATAGAGACGTGCGCATAACACATCTTTTCAAGCTTGGATAGTAAATCCGAAATCGAATTTGCGATCAGCGTGGAAAATCAAGTAAGAAAATAGTCTGTACCCGATTTAAGAGCAACTGGGTCAAAAAATAATTTTCACAAAATTATCCAGAAACAGTAAGGGTACGCGACAGGGCCGCAACGCGGACTCATCGCGGACCCATACTTATATATTTCCTCAATTTTTTGACAGGATTGAATTTTTGAAATTCACAGGTGCGCGACAGGTCCGCAACGTGGACCCGTTATCCCGACCTGTTCCACCAAGTTTAAAAATTTTAAATCTTTTGAGGGGCATTCTAGACTAATTCCCACCTCTTCTAAACTTAATCCACGACCTATATAAGTCGTTTTAGGAGTAAATAGGGTCAAAAACCCCATTCTAAGTCCTTCACAATACTTGAAAGTTAGGGCTTGAGAGAGAAGAAAGAAGAACGTGAGATAGGAGAATTTAAGGAGAATTCTTAACGGGTGATTTGAAGAGCTTCATCCTAGGTATGTAAGGGTACACGAAAATATAGGATTGTTCTTCCATGTGCCCCATAGATGGTCATAGATGAGTTGAGAGTCCATGAGTCCCCATATATGTTTCTTGAAATACTTTCTTGCTAATTTTCTTGAAAATTGTATCTATTACAAGTATTTTCATATGTTAATGATCATCATAAACTTGTTTTCTTGAATTGAATACTTTCATGAGATTATTGTATAAACTCTATATGTTAACTTTTGAAAGCATGCATGAATGAACCTAGGGATAGAGTCTAGAGTTTTGATGTGAGTATGATGATGGGAATCTTGATGTGAGTATGAGGTTGAGTTATTTTGAGCTTGATGACCCTATGAGTCTTCATAATTGAGTTCTTGATGTTATGTCTAAACGACTTCTTCTAATTGATGATTTGAGTCCTTGAGTTCTTGGACAATTGAGTGCATTGAGATGATTTAAAGTCCCTGAAATAATAGAGGACACTTGAGTTTGAGTTAATTGAGATGAATTAAAGTCCCTGAAATAATAGAGGACCCTTGAGTTCGAGTTAATTGAGATGATGAGAGTCTCCATGAGACTAATTGAGATAATGAGAGTCTCCATTAGACCAATTAAGACGATGAGTGACTCATGAGGCTACTTGAGATGGTGGCGAGGATCTTATGAGCATTGAGTCTTGGGAGGAGTATCGAGCACCAAAATGAGTAAGAGTGAGTCCCACTTGCACTTATTACCTACGTCGGCCCAGAGTAAGAGAGGATTGAACCATTACATCTCATGGTCCCCTCTCGAGTTTATATCCCTGAAATCAATAGAGGATGGTAGAGTTCAGATTCCTTGTGGATCATATTTGTTCCATACCTAGCAAGTACGGGATGGTTGTGGCAACATCAGCGTGATTTTTGTACAACCCGTGGCTCATAAGTGGTTGTTGTCGGTTAAGAAAAACTCCCAAAAAGTTCCCAAACTGAGTAATCTGAGTCGAGATGAGATGCGATTAGATGAGATGGGATGATGAGATAAGTTAAGATGAGATGAGTTTGATGTGGTTGATAAGTTGATGGGCCACTTGTCTACTCTTTATTCTTGCTTTAGATAGACATTTGACATTTTGATTTTTACTATCCTTGATATTGATTATTGTTTCTGTATTATTCTACCTGTTTTGATTTCACTCAGCTATTTTACATACCAGTACATTCCAAGTACTGATGTCCCCTTTTGGACTGCATCGTATTATGATGTAGATATGCAGGATAAAGGTACCCGAGAGGGTTCTTTTTTCCAGCTTTTCTTGGTTTGCTCTTTTGGTTTTTTTTTCACCAAGTGTTGAACTCTTGTCTTTGTACAAGATACACATGCATATATAGGCAACAGCTCATCCACAAGACCCAATCAAAAGGAGCCACATACATGACTTCACAACCTTTTAGAACTTAAGGACTAAACTTATAATGAAATTTACATTTGGTCCCAAACTTTATCAAATTGAACCAATTAAGGACTTACGAATTCTAACAAAATATACTTTAGCAGGTAGCATAGATCTCTTATTGTGCAGCATTAGCAACTAATTCTATAATTTTAAAGTACAAACGACAATTATTATATTACATCAAACCAATGAATCTAATCTACATTATACTTCTTGGGTGGGGCTCTTTTAACATAGGACGAGATACTTTATGCACTGGATTTTTCTTTTTATTACGTAATACTTTGATTGATTTTTATAGAATCTATTTATCTTATATAGAAAAAATTGAACTATAAATACCACAAAAAAGGTTTCCCTTTATGTTCTTGGTACATTGAAAAATACTAAATATCAGTATTAAAATCTTTCGTAAGCTTTTGTATATGGTTTAAATTTATCAAGACTGAAATTTTCACATCCATGATTATATTATCTCATACCAGCAGATCTTTTACATATATATGATTTCCTTACTTTGATAGCTGCAAGAGAGGATCATAGGAAAAAATAGCATATTTTTAAAATCCCAAAAATGGATAATTTAGTGATTAATAGCCTTTTATTTTCTTTTTGCAATTGTAAATTGATCCACATTCACTATATTCTATGCAAAACATAAATGTATATAAAAATTATTAATTTATAATAAATAATATCTCCGAAGTTATTATTTTAAAAATATAATTTATATTCAATACCAAAATCCTTAAAAAGCCAATCCATAAAAATATAAATTCAAATCCTAGCATTGTAAATAATATCTAGCAAAATGACATAGGTAAAACTTATTGCAACCCAATACATATTTACATAAATAAATGTGTTACTTAGTAATAATATATTCAATTTAATCTTATGGAGTAAGGTGTGACGAGGATAGAAATCTTATCAACATAACATAACAAGTGAAATATGATATAATAATAAAAATACAAAAATAATAAGAGACTTTTTAATTTAACCATAAGGTTGGTGTGGTGGTTCAACACTTCACCCCTTAAACAAGAGGTTGGGGTTTCGATCCCCAACTCTGATGAAAAATTATATGATCAATTTTCTAATGGAGGATTAATCTCATGACTGTCGGCTACGAGATACCTTCGGGAAAAAAACCTTTTAATTTAAAAAAAAATTAAAGATATTTAGCAAAAAGAAAATAAAAGTTCTCCCTTTTATTAACACACACAACCCTCTTCAAGGTTTAATTACTGAACACGGCAGCTGAGATTCCCATCTTTGTTCGGCAGTCGCGCGACTCCCCCATTTCCTCTCTCGGCGATCTCTTTCTCCGGCGAAGTATTTCTGTAAGTTTCTCATCTTATCTCTTATGCTTTCTCCCTCCGTTTATTTGACATCCTCTGCAGTAGTACATAGAAACCCTAATCTTAGCGAGTACGATCTTCGATGTGGGTTTTAGAATGTATGTTTTGAATTCTTCATTGCGATATGGGCTTATTAAGTTTAGTGGGAAGGTGAGGTTTTGGAGTCTACTTAGTTTGTTTAGGAGATCTGTTTTAGGGTAATCTCAGCGACTGTGCATGGAATGGGTATTGGGAATTCATAAGGGCAATCTGATTAGCTTAGGGTTGAGGAGTTATTGTTGCTGTTCTCTTATATAACAAGGGGAAAAAGTGAAAGGGGTGTAAAAGATGGAATTTTGTTTATCAGATTGTGACTTTTCAGCAATTAAGGTTTAGTTAATGGGGCTCAATTACAAGAATTTCATGAACTTGTAAATATGATGACTGCGTATTGTGACTTTTAAGCAGTTGGGCTTAAATTTCTATGAGATGTTTGGAATCTGGAGGTGTACTTGTGGCTTACATTAGTCCTATGGACATGTATGATGGAGCCAAAACTCGGGTTATGAGAAGTCGTAAGGGCAATTCAATTAGTTTAGGATTGAGGAGTTGTTGCTCTCTTATATGACAAGGAAAAAAAGAGAGTGGGGGTGAATTTTTATCATCTGAGTCTGAGTCTTTGACAAATTGGGGAGTAAGGTTTAGTTGATGGTGTTCAATGTCAAGAATTTCATGTACTCTTAAGTACAAGAACTGCCCATTCAATTGTTTTTATCATCAGATTGTGACTTTTCAGCAGTTGGGTTTTACAATGGTTTGTGAATTGTGTAGGTTTGTGCTGCATATCGGAACTTCGATTTCTATAGTTCTCTAAATGTGTTGCAATTGTCTTTTTGAATTAAGGTTTAGTCATGTTGGTATACTTACATGAAGTCCGAGTCCTGTTAGTTTATTATGGGATCTGTATATCCTTGGAAAATATAGAAACCTCTAGTATTAGAGAGCTATTTCTTGAGTAGAATGGAACTGAGCCAAATGGAATGGATATTGACGATTCATAAGGCCAGTTCTACATAGTTTAGGATTGAGGAGTAGTTGTTTTCTTGCAGAATAAGGAAAAATTATGATAGGACCATAAAAGATGGATTTTTTATCACCAGATTGTGCTCCTCTGCAATTGGGGTGTCAGGTCTAGTTAATGGGGTTCGATTTCAAGAATTTCATGAATGCTAAATACATTGACCGCCGATTCAGCGGTCTTATGGAACCTCGAGCTTTCATCTATGTATGTAGGCATTGGCCATTTACTCTCTGGAAGCTTTTCTGGAGGCTGATGGAATTGTTGATTGTTTTCCGTGTTTAATTTTACTCTCATTTTGTTCCAGTCAGGATCAAGTCCTAGATCAATTTTCCTTTCAAATGTATCAAAAGACCTACTGCATACTTGTGTCCTTTTAATGTAGATTGTTGGTACTTATTATAAACTTGGGAGTTTGCAGGAATACTGAGGATAGAGTTGTTATATTGCTTTCTGAATGTGTTGGTGTTGTAGCTTATAAAGGTTCGTGCTGGTTTTACATTTATGTCAAGTGCTTGGCGGGACTTTGGTTCACAAAAATATCTGTACTGCTTTAATCCCAGCTCAACAGATTTTCTCTCCAAAATTTCAGTATCTCCATCAGACTAGCTAACCTTCATTCTGCAAGTTGCTAGGACAATTAGATGGCAGAGGTATAAATACTTGGGAAAATTGAGGACTAGGGTACATTTGGATTGATATGCAGCTGTTTACTTCATTCCAAGTTTAAGTCTTCCTTCTCTATTCTTTTTTCTCAGGACAAAAAAATGAGTTGCTTCTAGTTTCAACTAAATTAATGACTTTAGGTCCTATGATTTCTATGAGTTTTTTTTCCCTATTAGAGCCTTCTAGCTGAAGAGTACTTTTGCACTTGTTTACATAGTGGAGGATTTTTTGCTTATCTATGTTGAAGTAGCTGGCATTGCTTAATGCAATATCTTCATTTTAACTACTCACACATCTTTAGTCACTAATTGCAAAGTAGAATGCATGTAAAAGAGAACAACACAAAGTGTTCTAAATGCTTCCTTTGTGCTTGTCATATCTAATTTCCTTGACTAAAAAATTGCAGGATTTAAGATCTGCTAGCTGTAACAATGTCGTCTTCGTATCTACCTGCAACCACAGATTCACTAGCTCAGGCTTCTGAGGCTACAACCCCATCCGAGGCTATCTCCATTCTCTACCGTATCCTTGAGAACCCTTCTTCATCTTCCGAGGCCCTAAGGATTAAAGAGCAGGCAATCTTCAATCTCTCTGACCTCCTAAGTCAAGAGAAGAGGGCTGAGGATCTCCAAAAGCTTCTCGTCCAGTTGCGTCCCTTCTTCTCTTTAATACCCAAGGCAAAAACAGCCAAAATTGTTAATAAAGGAATTGTTGATGCAGTGGCTAAAATACCGGGTACATCTAACCTTCAGATTACACTTTGCAAAGATATAGTGCAGTGGGCCCGTTCAGAGAAACGAACTTTCCTTCGTCAGCGGGTGGAGGCAAAACTTGCAGCTCTTTTGATGGAAAACAAAGAGTATTCTGAAGCATTGACACTTCTTTCAGGACTGATCAAGGAGGTAAGAAGATTGGATGACAAGCTGCTGCTTGTCGAGATTGACTTGCTGGAGAGCCAGCTCCATTTCTCTTTGAGAAATCTTCCCAAAGCTAAGGCTGCGCTTACTGCTGCTCGAACAGCAGCCAATGCTATTTATGTCCCTCCAGCTCAGCAAGGTGCCATTGATTTACAGAGTGGAATACTTCATGCAGAAGAGAAAGATTATAAAACTGCTTACAGTTATTTCTATGAGGCATTTGAAGCATTTAATGCCCTTGAAAATCCCCAGGCCTTATACAGCCTCAAGTATATGTTGCTATGCAAAATCATGGTTAGCCAGGCTGATGATGTCGCAGGAATAATATCAACCAAGGTTGGATTGAATTATCAGGGACCAGAAGTGGATGCAATGAAAGCTGTTGCCGATGCTCACTCCAAGCGATCTTTGAAGCTCTTTGAGACTGCTCTTCGCAACTTTAAGGCTCAGCTGGATGAAGATCCTATCGTCCATCGACACCTCTCTTCACTCTATGACACTTTAATGGAGCAGAACCTATGCAGGTTGATCGAGCCTTTCTCAAGAGTTGAGATTGCTCATATTGCTGAGTTGATCGAGTTGCCAGCTGACCATGTTGAGAAGAAGTTATCTCAAATGATATTAGACAAGAAGTTTGCTGGAACTCTGGACCAGGGTGCTGGATGCCTTGTAATTTTTGAGGACCCTAAGCAAGACGCAATTTACCCTGCCACATTGGAAACCATTTCAAATATGGGGAAGGTTGTTGACAGTCTGTTTGTAAGATCTTCAAAGATAATTCATTGAGTCTCAGATCCTCCGTCTATGGCTTGTATTTCCTGCGCCGCAGGCAGATGCTGCTTTAAGGTTCAGCGCGTTTTGTTGTGTTTTATGCTTCATTTCTCAGTACATTTGAACCTAGTATAAACCTTACATGGCTGGAGTTACCAAGGAGCTAGTTGTTTCGTGACTTTGTCTTTCAACAGTGCTATGAGACGATTGAACTATTTAGTTATAAGCTTTATTTCTTATGCTAATTTGTTTCTTTGTTTTTTCCTCTCTCCCTTAATTATTGAACCTTGGTGATTTTTTCTATTTGTTTGGTGTTTATTAGAGGTGCTTTCTAAAGTACAATAATAATCTTTCTTTGATTAATCAATTGAAAATTTTCTTCTACCGATGCTAAACATCAATTTATGTTTAACCAAACCTTTACAAAAATATTTTTTTAGGCCTCTGAAAAAGTAAAAATTTATTTAAATTTTGAAGGGAGTAAACAACAATATACCCGCATCATAGAGATAGATATGTCGTTTTTGAAAGACTCTCATTTCAAAAATATCATCAGCATAAATGGCGGACAAGAACACAATATATAAAAACACGATTATCTCTATAACTTACTATATCAGAAGGTCAAACAGCATTCTACCCCCGTTAGCCATCTAACTTTCTACTCAAATATGCAACCTTCGTTATCATCTAACTTTCTACCCTAATATGCAACCTTCATGCCCTCAGTGATAAAAAGTTGCATCATATACTGTTTAATCACTTCTCCTTAATATTTTGAAAGGAGTAAACAATATCATAAAATTATACTTTACCATTGGAGTATGTGAGATACGGAATGAAATTGCTCTCCTCTTGATTAAAAGTCTCAATTAGCGTCTTCAAATGAATATTACACAATGCAGATACCGATTAGTCCTACACACAACATGAATATAGATTAGTCCGACTTCAATGCACGAAACAAGATGAAAAATCAAAAATTAAACACCCTATAATCTTACTTTTTCAAATGTGGTGTTTTTTATATATATTTTTAATTTTTATATCAAAAACTCTCTCGATTTTCTCTCACTACTATTAGTCTTTTCTTTTTATTCTCGATTTTCTTCCTCACACTCTCGCAGGTCTCTCTAGTCATCTTCAGCTATAGATCCACACAGAGGTAAACCCTTTTTCTCTCTCTTTTACTTTCGGTTCTTCAATTAGAAGCATTTTGACACCGATTTTGTGTCAGTTATTTACATTTTACTGAAAAAATTGATGGTTTTTTTGATCAATTATCCGTACTGCAGTGTGAAATATAAATTGTGTATATTTTTTAATAATTTTCATAAAAATATATAAAAATGCTGCTGTAAGAGTTGCTGATATGTTGTTTGTAGTCATCAATTTGGAGAATTTGGTAAAAAAATAAAAAATTGGTGTTCAGTTAATGGTTGGATCTCCAACATTTTTGTAGCTGATCTTAAAGCTTAAGATATAGGGTATACCATATATAGGTGTCAGGGTTCAAATCCAAGCAAGAGTTACCTAGTATTTGTTGGTTGTGGGAGGTATTTCATGGAATTAGTCGAGGTGTGTGCCCCGGACACCATGGTTATCGCAAAATAGGACTTGAAAATTGAGTGTCGTTTTTTTAAACAAAAAAATGCAGCAGTAAGAGTTGCTGATGTGTTGTTTATAGTCATCAATTTGGAGAATTTGGTTAAAAAAATAAAAAATTGGTGTTCATTAATGGTTTGGATCTCCAACATTTTTGTTGCTGATCTTAAAGCTTAAGATATAGGGTATACCATATAGAGGTCTTAGGGTTCAAATCCAAGCAGAGTTACCCAGTATTTGTTGCTTGTGGGAGGTGGTAGATATTTCGTGGAATTAGTCGAGGTGCATCGGACACCATGATTATCAAAAAAGAAATATGGTATGTGATGTGGTTAGGACTTGAAAATTGAGTGTCTTTTTTTTTTTGTGGCAGTAGTATGATGATTGGAGGACGAGACTTCGGTCAACAGTAGAGCTTCTCCGTTGGTGATCTGTCAGTGGGAAGGCTGTGTATTTGTATATGTTGCCGTTTCTCCCTATCCCACCACTATCAAGAGAACACTTAGTGTGCATGGTATGAGTCTTCCACTCGTGATGATTGACGTTGTTATTGACTGCATTGCTGAATGAATTGTTGTTCTTTCACTATGTGGACGTCTTCTTCTATATCGTCTATTTAGAAAGAACGTCAATTGACTTAGGGAGTCCCACTGGTTTTTAGTTAGTTGAGTACCCCTTTTTGTTTTTCCTTTCTCTGAGTGAGTTTTTCTGGCCAAGGGAATGAGTGAAAGTGATTCAAATGCTTGTTTGTATTGCTTTTCTACTTTTGGCCAGCTTGTAATCATATTCACTCCCTTAGTTACTTTTTACTTGTCCCTTATACTAAAAATATATTTCACTTTTTACTTGTCCATTTTAGCACGTCAAGAGAGATTTATTACTTTATCCCAATGTCACCCTTATTATTAAGTAACTATACGAAGTACTGGTAGTCAAACTTAGATTTTCGAAGCATAATTACTAAGGGTAATTTAGTATAACAAATTATGCCTAATGAGTAAAAAGGGACAGAGGGCGTAAGTAAGGTGGTGAGGAAATATGCTGCCTAGTGAGTAGCTATGTAACATGAAATTTCCATTTGCCTCTTACCTGTGTCAAAGGGAATGATGTGTGTTTTGTTTTGATTAAATTGCTCAAAATATACTTGTTACCTACTATAATTAGATCATATTGCAATGCGAGATTCATACCCAAATTCAGAATTCACAAACCAGACCATGAAAAGTAGGGGGTGGTCTGTAGTTATTAAGCACTCTGACAGTCATTATTATGGAAAATTAAGTATTTCCTACAAATGATAGCAGCCATTGACATAGGTAAGATGCACTTACAATAATGTGATGTTTACTTGCTGAGTTTTGAGGACAGAAAACTTTCTGCTTTTATGCATGTATATCAACTTAATCATCCTCTTTCCTGGACAATCATTGGAAAGGAGAATGGGCAATAACCAGATTAGGTATTGTGTCTCAGTCTAGATGACACACTTACTTATTAATCACATTATATATCATATTTCAGCCTTACATGTGGGAGTCTGTTAGTAACACCAGGCCATTTATCTTCATTCTCTCTATCTGCTAGAGGGAGATTATTTACTAAATCCGAGCTCCCAGTTGTTTGGTAACGTAATTGACAGTAGCAAGATATAAATTTGTGATAGTGCACAGTATTTAGCATAAGGATGGAATGTAAGCAGAGTGAGGGGAAATGGCGTGTGGTGGCGGTAAAGCAAATAAGGGACTAAAATGTAGTTGCAATGGTATCCATATATTATGCTGCAGTGTATGATGTTGCTACATTTCAATCTTTTAACCAAATAACTTTTGGATTGAAAGGGATCAGTTATCTTTACCACTATGATATTTTTATCTCCTGCCATTCAAAATAGTACAAAAAGCAGACCTTGTCTTTAATCTATTCCTTTTACCTTGGAAACTCTGTGAATAAATACATGGCAATTATACTGTAGAATATCCAGGCTCATTACTCTTTCTGAGAAGTTAACAGATATATATTATAACAGCATTCTATTTTATTGCTGCACTTTACAGATCACACAAGGGGTATGATTTTAACTGTGTTTTAGAACAACCCTGCAAAGCTTGTCCTTGGCTACAAATCCGTAATACGATCCAATTGTACATTTTGCCGAAATGGGGCGTTTAAGGCCACAATCTAGTATCAAGGCAATTGAAGAGGAACCGGAAGATTTTGAAACAACCTCTTCCAACAGAACTGCTATAGCTTGTATGATAAACTCTGAAGTAAGTGCTGTTTTAGCAGTCATGAGAAGAAATGTAAGGTGGGGTGGTCGTTATGTTTCGGGAGATGATCAGCTAGAACACTCTCTAATCCAGTCTCTCAAAACATCGCGTAAGCAGATATTTACGTGGCAGCATTCGGGGCAAACCATCAGTCCAGCCTTGTATCTCCAGCCATTTCTGGATGTTATTCGGTCTGATGAAACTGGAGCACCAATCACTGGTGTTGCATTGTCTTCTGTTTTTAAGATTTTGACCCTCGATATTCTTGATCTTGGTGCTGTCAATATTGAAGATGCAATGCACTCTGTTGTGGATGCTGTGACTAGTTGCAGATTTGAGGTGACAGATCCTGCATCAGAAGAAGTTGTATTGATGAAGATACTACAAGTTCTTTTGGCATGCATGAGAAGTAAAGCATCAGTTGTGTTGAGTAATCAGCACGTTTGCACCATTGTCAACACATGCTTCAGAGTAGTTCATCAAGCTGGAACAAAAAGTGAGGTCTTACAGCGGATAGCACGTCACACCATGCATGAACTTGTGAGATGTATTTTTTCACACCTTCCGGAAGTTGACAACACACAACATTCCATTGTTAGACGGCATGGCTCCACCAAAAATGAGGTACAGGTGCACCATTTTTTAATCTCCGAAAGTTATCCTTTATTTCAGTCTCCAACATTATAGTTCCCAGCTATAGACTTGGCAGTCTAACAAACTGTCCACAATCTCAAGTCCTTGGACCCAAAAATCAATTAGAAATTTGAAACATACTATATCTAATAGTGTTAGAAGTTTTCTCATGAAAGGGGTGATTGAGTGGTTGAGGCATAGGAGTAGAAGTCTGGAGACCCCAGGTTCAAATTCCAACTAAAACACTCAATTTGGGTGATCTACTCTAGCCTTTGAATAGGTTTGTCAAGTTCTTGTGTTTGTGATATGTAGTAAGTTATCCATCAGATAAATCAAGGTGAGTGCAAGCTTAGTCCAAACACCACCATCATTTAAAAAAATAATAATAAGAATCTTCTCATGGACCAATCTTGCCTTATGGGCATCATCCGATGAGCAAAGAAGACAGGGGCACGTCTTTTCTGTTGGCTAAGTTCATCCGTCGAGCAAACTTTGCCTTTGCATTTTGTCCACACATGCATCTCTACTTTTTTGCCAGCCTATGGATGTCCAACTGGATTAAATAGAGGCCAGATACAATACATTATATCTGATCTCCTTTTTGGTCAGCAGTCTAGATTGATCTAGTATTTCTTGTGCATTCATCTTTTGCTTTTTTATTTTCTTATTCTTCTACCATATATGTTTGAGCATTAAATGTTAATTTCTTTATTACATAGGTTGCTGGTATTGATAACGAGTACAGTTTCAGTAGCAAGTCAGAGAATGGGAGTGGTCCTTCTGAATATGGCAGTCTGCCACCTTCTGGAGGTTTCAGTTCTGCTTCTACAGGTCTGCTTAGCGGTGTTACAGAAGAAAGCATGGTCATGGGTGATCACGGGAAGGATAGTGTTCCTTATGATCTACATTTAATGACTGAACCATATGGAGTCCCATGCATGGTTGAGATATTTCACTTCTTGTGCTCTTTGTTGAATGTTGTAGAACATGTAGGAATGGGTCCTAGAGCAAATACTATGACATTTGATGAAGATGTTCCACTATTTGCCCTTGGTTTGATCAACTCAGCCATTGAGCTGGGAGGCCCTGCTATTCGTAGTCACCCAAGATTGTTGAGTTTGGTCCAGGATGAATTATTCCGTAATCTAATGCAGTTTGGTTTGTCAATGAGTCCGTTGATTCTGTCAATGGTCTGCAGCATCGTTCTAAATCTGTATCAGCACTTGCGTACTGAGCTAAAACTACAGCTTGAAGCTTTCTTTTCCTGTGTAGTCCTGAGACTTGCACAAAGTCGTTATGGGGCTTCATACCAGCAGCAGGAAGTAGCAATGGAGGCTCTTGTTGACTTTTGCAGGCAAAAGTCCTTCATGGTAGAAATGTATGCAAATTTAGATTGTGATATCACCTGCGGTAACATTTTTGAAGAACTAGCAAATTTATTATCTAAGAGTGCGTTCCCGGTGAACTCTCCATTGTCTGGCATGCACATTCTTGCTTTGGACGGTCTGATTGCTGTTATCCAGGGAATGGCTGAGAGGATAGGCAATGGATCCTATAATTCAGAATATACTCCAATAAATCTAGAGGAGTACACTCCATTCTGGATGGTCAAGTGTGAGAACTATAGTGATCCTGATCATTGGGTACCATTTGTACGTCGACGGAAGTACATCAAGAGAAGGTTAATGATTGGAGCTGATCACTTTAATAGGGATCCAAAGAAAGGTCTAGAGTTTCTTCAAGGAACACATCTGTTGCCGGAAAAACTTGATCCCCAGAGTGTGGCTTGCTTTTTCAGGTTTACAGCTGGGTTAGATAAGAATCTCGTTGGGGATTTTCTTGGAAATCATGATGAATTTTGTGTTCAGGTGCTTCATGAGTTTGCTGGAACATTTGATTTCCAAGACATGAACCTAGATACTGCATTGAGGCTGTTTTTGGAAACTTTCCGACTGCCTGGGGAATCTCAAAAGATAGCAAGGGTGCTTGAGGCATTTTCAGAGAGATACTATGAGCAATCTCCACAGATTTTAGCTAATAAAGATGCTGCTCTGTTGTTATCATATTCAATAATAATGCTCAACACTGACCAACATAATGTTCAGGTAAAGAAGAAGATGACAGAGGAGGATTTCATCCGTAACAATCGGCACATTAATGGAGGCAATGATCTTCCTCGTGAATTTCTATCTGAATTGTACCACTCAATCTGCAACAATGAGATCCGGACAACACCAGAGCAAGGTGCTGGTTTTGCTGAAATGAACCCAAGCCGTTGGATTGATTTGATGCACAAATCTAAAAAAACTTCCCCATACATCACGTGTGATTCTAAAGCCTACCTTGACCATGATATGTTTGCAATAATGTCGGGCCCTACCATTGCTGCTATCTCAGTGGTGTTTGATCATGCTGAACATGAGGATGTCTACCAAACTTGCATAGATGGTTTCTTGGCTGTTGCGAAGATTTCAGCATGTCATCATCTTGAAGACGTTTTGGATGATCTAGTAGTATCTCTATGTAAGTTCACCACCCTGTTGAACCCTTCATTGGTGGAGGAACCTGTTTTAGCCTTTGGCGATGATGCAAAAGCAAGAAAGGCAACTGTTACAGTTTTTACTATAGCAAACAAATGTGGTGATTTTATCCGTACTGGCTGGAGAAATATCTTGGATTGCATCTTAAGACTGCACAAGCTTGGTCTTCTTCCTGCTCGTGTAGCCAGTGATGCAGCTGATGACTCAGAGGCATCTTCTGATCCAGGACATGGGAAACCCCTCCCTAATTCATTGTCTGCTGCTCATATGCAATCCCTAGGTACTCCAAGAAGATCTTCAGGACTTATGGGCCGATTTAGTCAACTCCTATCTATAGACACAGAAGAGCCTAGGTCTCAACCTACTGAGCAACAACTTGCGGCTCATCAGCGCACACTGCAGACAATTCAGAAGTGTCAAATTGATACCATTTTCACAGAAAGTAAGTTTCTCCAAGCTGATTCTTTGTTGCAGTTGGCAAGGGCCCTCATATGGGCTGCAGGGAGACCTCAGAAGGGTAGTAGTTCCCCGGAGGATGAAGATACTGCAGTATTCTGCTTGGAATTGCTGATTGCAATCACTTTAAACAATAGAGATAGAATAGCACTTCTTTGGCAGGGAGTTTATGAACATATTGCTCATATTGTACACTCAACAATAATGCCTTGTGCTCTAATTGAAAAAGCTGTTTTTGGACTACTACGCATCTGCCAGAGGCTGCTTCCTTATAAAGAGAACTTAGCAGATGAACTTCTCAGATCATTACAACTTGTAACCAAGCTTGATGCCCGGGTAACTGATGCATACTGCGAACAAATTACACAGGAAGTCAGTCAGTTGGTTAAAGCAAATGCATCACATATCCGATCTCAAATGGGATGGCGAACTATTACTCAGTTACTTTCTATAACAGCTAGACATCCAGAAGCTTCGGAAGCAGGATTTGATGTCCTGTGTTTCATCATGTCTGATGGATCCCATTTGTCTCCAGCTAATTTTGTTCTTTGCATTGATGCAGCAAGAAATTTTGCAGAGTCTCGTGTTGGACCAGCTGATAGACCTGCTCGTGCGGTGGATCTTATGGCAGGTTCTGCTGCTTGTTTAGCATGCTGGTCCAAAGATGCCAGGGAAGCAATGGCGGAAGCAGAAGCTATGAAGCTGTCTCAGGATATAGGGGAAATGTGGCTGAGGCTTGTACAGGGTCTGAGGAAAGTTTGTTTGGATCAGAGAGAAGTTAGGAATCATGCTCTTTCATCCCTAGAAATGTGCTTAACAGGAGTAGATGAAATGTACCTTTCACATGGTCTCTGGTTACAGTGCTTTGATATTGTCATTTTCACAATGCTGGACGACTTGATTGAGCTCTCATCACAGAAAGATTATCGAAACATGGAAGAGACACTTATTCTTGCCTTGAGGCTGTTAACTAAGGTGTTTCTACAGTTACTTCATGAGCTATCTCAACTGACCACCTTCTGTAAACTCTGGCTTGGAATCCTTAACCGGATGGAGAAATACATGAAGGTGAAGGTCAGAGGTAAGAAAAGTGAAAAGCTTCAAGAGCTAGTCCCTGAACTTCTTAAGAACGCCTTGTCTGTAATGAAATCTAAGGGGATACTTGTTCAGAGGAGTGCTCTCGGTGGAGATAGCTTGTGGGAACTGACATGGTTGCATGTGAATAACATCTTTCCTTCTCTGCAAGCTGAGGTGTTCCCTGATAATGAGTCAGGACATGTAGAATCTGACCAGACAGACGTAGGTGGAAGTGGTCCGAGTTGAGAAACTACTGAAGCTTATCACTGTGTCTGTTAGACGAGAGTTACATTCTGTCCAAATTTAGGTAAGGATATGCATACTTTTGCCATGATAACATCTGTTCACTTTCTCTGTGAGGAATTTGAATATGATCTTCTCTGATATTGTATTAGACTGTGCATATTGTACAGAATGTAGAGTAGTTCTAACCTAGTTTTTACCTTGCATTAGTGTGTTAAAAGACTTATTAAGCAAGATTGCCTTGGTCTGCCTAATATTGTTCGAAACATTAGTGCATATCGTTTGTGTAATTCTGGTCATGGAGAGTGTTTTTGCTAAAAGTGTTTTCGACCTTTTGTCCAGTGTTACTCGAACCTTTAACCTACTGGTTGACGATGGAGGTTGCTTACTAGTTACTGCTGAGCTAACTCATCTCAGTCCTCTACTTTCTTTTGTTTTACTCCAATTTTTTAGTTCATTGTGTGGTCTGCTTCTTGTTTCAAAGCAACAACCAGTGCTTTTCCCTGCACAATTTTGAAGAAGATAGAAAATTGCAATGTTTGTTCTGTTTGTTACAATATTGGTAGTGAGTATATAATAACTAAAAAAAAGTTTAAAGTTAACTCACAATACCTTTGTTTTAAATTAATTAATTCCTATTATAAACTGGCTCGAAAGTGTATCCTATATTTCTACACTAGATAGAATCTTTTTCTGTACTTCCAATACATTTTCTTTCCAATTATTATTTTTTTCCCTACTCACTAGTCCTATCTAAACCAATAATGACATAGTCAATGTAATTTTACAAGTGAGATACAGATTTTAGTTTTACTACTTTTGGGAAAGAAAATGTTTTCGATGGATGTTCTAGCAAACTTAGAAGGAGATTACGACGACAAAATAGTATGTTATACAAAGTAAATGAAATAATAATAAATGAAAAATATATGCTATAGTAAATAATAATACTCAAAAAAGAGAAAATGAAGGGAACAAGTTCTTGCCTCTGTTGTATAAAAGTACTTAACTACTTATTATCCTTCTAAATTAAATAAAAAAAGGTCTATAATATATTTTTTTTAAAAATGCTATTTGTTACCTAATATATCAAATTTTCCCCCTCATTTCTATTTATTGGATTGATTCAGCTAACATATTTTTAAAAATAGCTTTTTGATCAAATTTAACCACAAAATCACAAAGAAAATAGATTTATATATAAGTTATTTCTTTGGTGAAATATGTGAGTATCTAAAAGTTAAAGGGTTTTTATAGAAAAAAAGAGAAAAACTTTTTTTTTTCTGTGAAGTCCCTATTTCTTATGAAAAATTAAAATTGACTACTCATATTTTTCTCTCTGTGAACAATTTCTATGAAACTTCCCTTTCCTCCCTAACAGAGCTCTGATCCGAATTAGCTCAGTTTAACTCGTCGGTGACTCAACGTACATCGCCGTCTCCGATCAGACGTACGCCGTGCGTTTTCATTACTGGTATATTTATCTTGTACATATACGTGTATCTAGTTCATTGTTTCTGGTGGATCGGTTGTGTTTTTTTATTTTTTTAGTTTCATTTGTTTGGTTCCTCAAAAACATAGGGTTTATGAACTAGAAGTGTAGTTAGTGTAAAATTCGATCTGTTGATTTGATTTGATTTGTATTTACAGGTTGAATTGTGTTTGGGCGGAGATTTTGAGAAAAAATGAGTGAAGTATTTGAAGGATATGAGAGGCAGTACTGTGAACTTTCTGTCAATTTGTCTCGGAAATGTAATTCTGCTGCTCTTTTGGCTGATGGAGGTAACTGATTCACTTGAATTTTTGTTTATTTTTTACTTTGTATGAGTTCTGGGGATCGATGCTGAAATAGTAATTCTCTTTGCATCCGAGAATGTGTTGTAGTGGTCAATGATCGGGTTGAGAGTTACTCGGTGCTTGTGCTAGTGGGAGGTAGCAGATACCCCGTGCAAGATGTTCCACTAATATATTGGATTCTCAGTATATATGCAAATTAAGCTTGTAGATATACCCAATTAATTAGGATTGAGATGTAGAGAAGCATTAGTAGTTTTGCAGAACTCCCAATTTGCTTTAACAGACAAATTATATTCAAGGATTTGGATTGAAATAAGTCCATTTAGAGCGGAATATTATGGATGATTCATATAGCAAACTCTAATTAGTCTAGGATTAAGAAGTAGTTCTTTGATTGATTAAATTGGCTTTATATAAACTCTGATTTTTTATGGAGGTGAACTTTGCTGCACTTGTGATGTTTGTTACTAAGTTTGGTTAGAGCCTTGTATGTTAGTTTGCATATAAGTGTGAGATTTGAAGAATCTTTAGGTTTGAGAACCCTTATATGCCTTAATAGACAAATTATTCTTCATTATCGGTAATAAAATGGATTTGTACAGAATGGAATAGATAATGATGATACATATAGCTGACCTCAATTAGTGCATGGGGGAGGTGTAGTTGTTTGATTTATTGAGTAATCCCTATACACATCAAATAAGTAAGTCATTCACCCTTTTTAGCATACCTGTCCATTAAAGTATACTTTCTTCTGGCATTGCTGCCTATTAATTTTTTGCTGTAAAAAGGATGTTTTTCCTAAATTCCCTGAATTCATTTCAGGTTTCAAGATTGGTTCGGTATTCCAATAGGGAAGAGGTGTTAGCATCGCAAATTGTGAAGTCAGATCATACTAAAGACAATAAAACATTTGAAAAAAAAAAGAGAATCTTAAGTAACAAGTAAAAAGAAGAATGAAAGACAGTCTATTCTGATTTTTATGTTAGTATGTATGTTTGCTACCTTATTTATGTTGTACCACTTGAACAAACATTAAAACAAGCGTCTGATTTTCCTTTTATGTGTTAAGGCTACGGTAAGTTGTTAAATATCTTCTGTTACCACTATCTGATGGATTATGATTATAACTTTGCAATTGTAATAAGCAGAGCCAAAAAAGCAACAGATTGCTGAACTCAAAGTGGGATTGGATGATGCAGATGTGTTGGTAAGTTATTGAATTGTAAATTTATTCCTTTCCGAAAAAATTCCTTTTCCAGAACTGATGACGAGTGCTGGTCTGCGCTTAGATACGGAAAATGGATCTTGAGGCAAGAAGTTTGCAACCGAGTTTAAAAGCAACACTACTTGCTAAACTGAGAGAATACAAATCAGACCTGAATAAGTTGAAGAAAGAAGTGAACAAACTAGCCTTGACTGGTGCTAAACAAGCTGCCCATGATTTGGAGTCTGGGATGATGGATCCACATGCAGTATGTATACTAAAACTTTCCTTTGCTCCTTTTTTATTCTTCTCCTCATTTTTTCATTTGAGATTCCAGTGTGATACATGCTTTCATATAATTTGACTTGAATAATGTATAAGCATTTCCATAGAAAAGTTGTGTGGTGACGTTTAACTATGTGGCAATTGTCTCAAGGTTATATGAATTTCAGTTGGAATGATATGTTAGCATCCGTTGTACGCAAATTTCTTCGGGATAGGCTAAGTATGGTTTCACATATAGTGTTCATGCTTGGTTGTTGATATCAAAGTTGGTCAAATCAATCAGAGATCAGAATTTGCATGACCTGTAAATCTGTGACTTATCGAAAAGGAACTAATCAATTCATATACATGGTCATCTGTGATCTGTCCATTGGTTTTTCTTCATACTGCTAGTGACCTCTGTTGGTAAGCCCTGCCATAAATTGCTGAAATGCAGGGTGCCAAGCACAAAAACGGTTCAGCATATATTAACTGCTTACCTCTTCTGTTCCTTCTCTTTCTTACACGAGATAGCTGAAAGCATTGATGTTCAGCATGTCTAAAGGACAAGTCTGCTAATGTTTGGTTGATGTTTCAATAAAGTGACTGTAGATATAACATATTATCTTAATCCAAATATGTGGCTATTGGAATTCATCTTTACATTTCTTGCCGTTACCTGTAAAGAGCCATATTGCGATTTTTATAGGCTTCTGCAAATCAAAGGGAACGCTTAGCAATGTCAACAGAGAGGCTCGATCAGTCAACTGACAGAATCAGGGAAAGCCGAAGGGTTGCCCTAGAGACTGAAGACCTCGGTATCTCAATTCTAGGGGATTTGCACCAACAGCGTGAAACACTGCTACATTCACATAATAAGGTACAAGGCCTTTTAATATTTTCTTTCTGGTTCTAGGAGCCCTTCTATTTCCACATTGCCCTGTATTTAAGTTAACTTCAACTGTTCTGGTTAGTGTAGCTATCTGAGCGGCTACTGTTTATTGACTGTCTCTGTCTTTTTTACAGCTTCATGGTGTGGATGACGCCATTGACAAGAGCAAGAAGATCTTGACTTCTATGTCAAGAAGAATTAGCCGAAACAAGTGGATAATGGGCTCTGTGGTTGGAGCCCTTATCCTGGCAATCATTCTTATTCTGTATTTCAAGCTTTCCCACTGAACACCCATGTAATTCATTGGGAGTTTGGATGTAAATCTGGTTTGTTATCATGTATCTGGCTTGTATGTTATCCGGCTTCGCACTTTCAGCTGCATTCTAGTGTATATCCTAAATGAAACCATCTGATACTTAAAGGGAAAATAAGCAGTTGACTGCCTCTCGTCGATTGTCAGTGTCATGACGTTTGTTAATGTCCCATTCAACATCAGTATCAATTATCTAAATGCTATGTATAGTAGTAAGTGAAACTGGAAATGCACGTTTATGTGATGCATCAATTGTCAAATGAAGATTACGACCTTTTTGTGCTTTCAAATTATCCTGTTCATGCTCATGTTAATCACTATTTAATTTCTTAACTGGGTTGTCTTGTTAAAGCAGGTTTTTTGAGCTCCCAGAATGTACTGGTTGTATAAAAATTTCTTCTGGCTTGACATATTTCATGGTTTTTATCATGCTTAGATTTCAGTTGGAGAAGTCCGATGCACAAAGCATTTGCAAGCTGGTTTGTCAAAAGGTTGCATTTCCGAGGCAATCAATGTTATAATCATGCAGGGTCTGAAAAAAGATCGCACTTCATTTGTAGGCAGCCTACGTAATGCAAGTGTCAATGGCTTGAGTTTTTGTAAACAATTTTGGACTAGAGTTTTTGTTATAGTTTCTAAAAGTTTCTAGTTTGAACTTAGAACAAACAGGTCCATAAAGGTGGCACCAAAAAGCCAAAACATTTACTTACGTGAGGGAATAGGAGATGAGGATAGGTCAAAACTTGTTATGTCACGTTTTAATTTATTCTTTTTTATTTTTTAATTAATTTATTCTTTTTATTTTTTAATCGTCTTTTCTATATATGTTACTTAAGTTGAAAGTCTACTGGACGCAACGACTAAAGATCTATGAGTTGTACCTTTTTCTTTTTAGCATATTTCAACAGAGATGTTCTTTTTCTATTTTGATAATTTTTTAATTTCAACTTTTTATAGAAAATATTTTAGATTACAAATTAAAAGACGATTCGGTAGATTATACATATTTTTGAGTTAAAATCATAATAATAAAAAATATTTTTATTATTTAAGCACCGTAGCCATTCAAATTAAAATAAAGTAATTATATTTTTATTTTTTTAAGGATAGGAAATTTTGAAGCTTATCATGGTTTTCTATTTCACAAATTTTCCAAAATTTGTTAACAAAAAACAGAAAACTCCGAAGAAGATTCACACGTAAAGAAACCTCCTTTTCTTCTCTTTCAACTACCTTCCCTATTTCCATTTTTCCTCTTTTAACACTCTTAACTTCACGCAAACAAAAAGCAAATATTACATTCAAATGATAAATATTTAATAATTATTACATATTTTAATTATAATTTTGATTAATTATTAAATGTTATTATAATTTATTATTATATACAATTTGTTCATATATTGATTTATAAAAGTTAATTAAAAAAATTCATACTTCAATCCTATATACATAAAAAAATTGTATATATTTTATCATCTATATAACTAGAAAATATACAACAAAAATATCCTTAATAAATGAAATTATAAATATTTTATAAGTAGCTATTTGTAAAATTTTCTCTGGAAAAAATCTCAAATCACAACTACTACGTTGATCGCACAGTCAATGGATTCTCTATCATCAGTTTCTCCGTCAATCGTTCTTCCTCCCGGAAAGCTTCTCCGACACCATCACCGGCGGCGAATCTCCGTTTTCTCTTCTCACGCCGAGCTTAGAAGTTTTCCTCGATTCCGGATTTCAATTTTCAATGGAAGCAGTGATAGAACGAGGTCTATGGCTATTTGTTGCAAATTGAGTAGTAGCGGAGGAGATGAGGAGAAAGAAGAAGAGGAAAGTTTGAGGAGAGATGATGAATTGGAGAGAGCGCTTCGTATGGATGGGACTATTCCAGGGACTTCTAACGAGTTTGTAGAACAGGTGTCTTCTCGTGCCTACGATATGCGTAGACATCTTCAACAGAGTTTCGATAGCAGCAGCTATGATGGTGAATTTCATTTCTCTCGTCTAATCCAGTTTCTCTTACTTTTTTTTTTTTCATTTGCTTATCTATGCAGCTGCTAAAAATATTACTGGTAGTAATCCAGTGGTTGAGAAGTGTAAATAATTGAATTAAGTGAAAGAATTTGAATAGCGCCCAAGCCCTTGTAATCAATGAAATATGTTGAGAATCATTCCAAAGTAGATAAAAGAAACTTGGTGATTTCTTCTCATTTGTGCTGAATTGGTGCATATCCGTGGAATTAGGCGAGGTGCACGCAAGCTAAAAGTTGAAAGAATTAACTAGTTCGAAGTGATTACATAATAATATTTGCCTCCAAGGACTTACAGTTCAAGTGACATACTTGAAAGCTTTCAAAGTGATATACAGAATAATATTTGCCCCCAAGGACTTATAGTTCAGGTGGCAAAAGATGAGGGACTTGTGAGTTAGGTCAGAGTTCGAGTCTTGTGCCATGTGAACTAAGTTTGGTATTTAGGTGGAGAAGGGCAGAGGAATAGCGCCGAGTATCCCCAAGGCTCAGAGTGCTGCAGTTGGTCCTAGTGGTCGACTTGTCATCAAAAAAATAATTGTTAGTTTAAGTCTGTCAAACATTTGGAGGAAGTTTTCACTAAATCACTGGTGGAATAGAGGATTAGTTTTCACAAAATTGGTGGCTTGAGTTTACAAGATACCCTTCTAATTTGCTCTACTATGAAATCTACTTTCAGATTGCGCCAAAGTCTTTAGGTTGTTGAAGTAGGTTGTCCTTAAGGTCGTTGGAAAAGAACTCCAAATGTTCTAAAACTAAAAAGAATAACTCTTTTAGTTGTGCAACAAAGAAGATGGCCTCCATGATCACTCTTTACAGTGTCTGCTCCTACTGGAATATTCCCTGAAGTGTTTCTTCTTGTTCCCAAATTATTTCTTGAAATGAAAAGAGTCATAAAAACTGAAATAGAGAGGCCCACATTAAGTACTGTGATCAATATACAATAAACTAGTACACGTTCTTCTGTTTAAGCAAATACTGGTGCAATTTCTTAGGTAAGTTGCCTTTGATTTGGTGACTGCTTTGGTGAATTCACTAAATTATCTTATCTTGTCCTTTATATGAAAAAGAAGCTATGGTCTATGAGAAGGAAATTGAATTGCACTGAGAGAAATCTTAGGCTTTGGATGATCTATTCAACCTTTAATGCGTTTAGCTGGATATTGGCACAGTTTAAAGGTTGAACAGAGTGTTTATTTTTCCCTTTTCTTAAATTTCATGGGCAATGCTGGTTATGGATCAAGGCAAATTGCAATTCCCAACATGTCCTTCAAAGTTTGATTGCATTACTGGAGGATGCTTTCTTATTCTGTTCTTGTTGTCTGTGAGGTCGGGATCAAAGTCTCTCCATCTGCATTGTTCCAATCAAATAACCTTGATATTCTTATCATCCTTGAATCCCATGCTATTCCACAACCAAACATGAAGATGGTGTTTTTGATATCTTCTCATAATATTAACTGTCGCTGCTATTACCAGAAGAATTCAGCTGAACATAAAAGTAATTTGTGTGTCTAATTAATCTATAAATAGAATAACTAAGTAGCTACCTCACAGACATACAAATGGAAATAAGGAACTTCTTGTACTATTATTGTTTAGAATTTTATGATTCTTATAGGGCAGAACATTTAAGAACACTCTCATAACAATGAACAAAGTAATTTTGAACTTAATTTCATAAACCATTTTTAGCTTCTTTTCAAACTCTCATTATCACCATATAGTACAAAACTAGAAAATAATGAAAAGTTCCATTAACATATGACCCAGCACCTAACACAAATTAAGATAGCCACGTACGAGAAAGATAATTATGAAAATGCACACCAAAGGGTAGTCTGAATGGAAGTGACTGAAAAAAGATACACTATAATGATTACTCTCCTTTCTAGAATCTTCAAAACCATTTTTGTGCATTTTTCATACGAGAAACTCTATCAGAAAGCTATTAATTTTCTGATGTTCAATAAAGTTATAGATTTATATGTCAAGATTAACATATATTATAAATAAGTGTGTGCAACAACCTCATCATATAATTTTTCAAAATAACTATTATTATACTAAAGATTGTGGGATTGCACTATGTATGTTGTCGTTTTGTTATGCTGAAATATTAGTTAAACAAGACTTTCCACGTAAAACTATATTCAATGAACTTCTTTTGCACAGACATGATCTTTTCTGTACACAATTTTTCATAATGATTGACTTGTGATGAAGTAGTCTGTTAAAGTACATCAGACATTTGATCTTTGCCTTAGCGATGTACTTGTAGGTCTTCTAGGATGACTATGTGCTAAAATGTTCGGTGATTTCAGGATGCCTTTCTAATGCTAACTGATAGAAATTTTTCCTGCTACATGCAGAATACATAATGTAGGTTGTAAAGCAGACAAATCGTAGAAGAAAATGGAAGGTTTATATTAGTAGCTAGGGCTCATATCATAAATTAAAAACGTGATAGTTCAGAAGCTAGTAATAGCATCTGCATTTTGATCATTTCTCTTTCAAAGTGTAAAGAGTCATTACTTGTCGATCTTTTACTGCAGTGCTGGAGGCCAATCCTTGGAGAGAAACGCCTAAACCTGTATATGTGTTGACCCAGAGAGAGAACCAGTTGTGTACAATGAAGACCCGGAGAAACCGAAGGTGTGTTTCTTTCTTTTAGATTAAGTGAGTATCCTAATTGTCTTGGCTGAGATTCTCTTCCTCTTGCAGTGAGGTTGAAAGAGAGCTTGGGATGTTATTCTCCAAAGGAGGAAAACGGCAAAATCGTGCAAAGAAGCCAGATGCTGACATGAGATTTCAGATGCTTGTTGAGGATATCAGAGAGGGGATACTTGTAAGTATTTGTGTTGATTGCCTCTTTTAATTTCCATTTCATGGCACTGAGTTTTCTTACATATTTTTATAAGATCTAGAGTATGGAAGATCTTGAAATATCTGTAACCCTTGGAAAAAAGGCTTAAGTTATATTTAAATTAACATACAATCAAACAATACGCTTGAAGTGTTACTATGTGTAGATGTATTACATCCTTAAAGTATGATTTCTAGAACTACTACCAAATATGAGCTTTATGTAAAATTATTTCTTTTTCTGGAAAACATTCCTTATCTGCACTAAAGTTACCTAGTTACAGAAAAAAGAAATGTTTCTGTGCCAGTGTGTTCAAGAAATAACATTGTAGACAGAGCTTCAACTAGTTGATTGTTGGGTTATTAGACAGCCTTCTACATCTGCTGACCATTGACTGATGGTTGAGACAGTTCTCTTTCTGTAAATTGTCCAGATGCAAATCAAGATATCATGTGGAGGATCAAAATTGCTAGAGAAAGAAATTAGGAAGGGCAAAAATAAAATTGATGTGAGGTCTTGAAAATTCACTTGTATGGAAGTTGTTGACTCCAGTATGCCACATGAATTATTTCAAATAAGTTCTGGATTGCATAGTTTTACAGGTCTAGCATCACAGTGCCTACATTGAGTGAATATGCAACAACTAATCATATTTAGAGAAATCAGTTTTTATTCTTCAATTTATTGATGTGTGTATGCTTATCGTCTTAATGAAAGGAAGAGTAGGTAGATAATGTACAACCTCTCAGAGCTAAAGCTCCATGTAGGCTTACAACTCTGATGAATAGGATGCCAATACTCAGCACTCCTTTCAACCTAAAGGAAAAGGAACTAAAAATGATGAAACGGGACATCATATATCGTTGAGGTCTCCTTTTGTAAGCACATTATCGATCATATTTGTAGAAGGTAGGAGCATTGTGACCTTCAGATGGAAAATACTTATTCTTCTATATTTTTATGCTGCTAGTACAAAATTTTACTGAAGTTAAATTGCTGATTTTATTTGAGACCTCTGAAAGAGATGGAATGGTGTGTAATTTGTCAAAGTTGTTT
>JAPFFP010000088.1:7000976-7019699 GCA_026153255.1 Solanum medicagineum
CCGAATGGGCATCCAAAAAAAATTACTTACATAAAAATGTTAACATAAATTTTGCAATATATGTCACTCTCACACACAATGTTTCTTAGTTCAAAACAATATACCATGAATATTACATTAACATAAAATTCTCATATTTTAACCTTTTTCCCAAAGTTACTATTCTTGAGGTAAACCTCCCTCCAATATTAAAGTTTGCAAATTATGGACAAATTAGACTAAATGTACGATGAACGAGTTTGATCGTGAAAGTAAACAAAAAATTTTTAATCTAAAATCTCTTACTTCAGAGATTACTTACATAACCAACTCGATTGGATTATCGAGTTTAAATTTTATTATTATTAGCTTGTTTTTTCGACAA
Organism: Solanum medicagineum; assembly: GCA_026153255.1. Lineage (NCBI taxonomy): Eukaryota > Viridiplantae > Streptophyta > Magnoliopsida > Solanales > Solanaceae > Solanum > Solanum medicagineum. Next base: position 7,001,341 of record JAPFFP010000088.1, read on the forward strand.
CTAACAAAAAGTCATAAAAAGGTAATTTGAAAAGGATCTTTTGACAAAGTAATATAAGCATATCCATTAATCACATTTTTAAAAAATAATTAAATCAATTTATTTTCCTTCTTTTTTCCCAAATAAATACAGCGGAAGAGAGAGATACTCGAAATTAAACTCTGTACACACATTCAAAAGAAACGGAACACACGAGTCTCTTGATCCATTACCGATCCAAATGAGTGCAAGTGAAGGGAGCTCCGGCTCATCGGCTGCCGCCGGCGGCGAAGCGCCGGTGGTGTCAACGGAGAAGAAGAAGGAAAAGTCAAGGGTAAGCAAGACATCGCAAATATTATGGCACGCTCACCATAACGATGCGACTGCTGTACGGAAGCTACTTGAAGAAGATCGGACGCTTGTTCAAGCTAGAGATTACGATAATCGAACTCCTCTTCATGTGGCAGCGTTACATGGCTGGATCGATGTTGCAAAGTGCTTGATTGACTATGGCGCCGATGTCAACGCTCAGGATCGTTGGAGAAACACGGTAAAATTTGAGCATTTGCTTGTTTCCAGTAAATCTTCATATATGATACTGATAACTGGTTGTAGCACGGTAATTTTTATTTTTTTTTACCTTCTGCTGATTTTGGAGCAAAATTGTGATGGCTGTTGATCTCTTGAATCTCACTGAAGTTACATCTTGTCTTGTCATGAAATGAAAAAATTAAGCATCCGGAAATTTGAGTTTTAGTCTTCAGCTATTAAGTGATGACTTGTGATAAGTTGCAATCACGAGTCTAAAAGTGTGCGGGATGTTACCTGTAAAATTCATGTGGTATAGGTTGATTAACTATTTGATAAATATTATAACTGAATTAGATTTCTGAGGATATGTGTTTAAACAAAGACAACTATTTGATTTGTTATTTGCACTATTACTGGATGTATTATTTTTAATTTGGACATATTTAGCAAGAAGTATAAGTACAATGACATAACTAGAAGGAAAAATTAGAAGAGAAAATGTTGGAAATACTTTTCTTGTTGCACGAGATTTGTGCTAGATGCACATTAAGAGTTACTTAATATCAGATTAGTGAACTAAAACTAGTATTAACTGGATCTATGAGCTTCAAAGATGAAAACTACAGGTTCTTTGGTTATCAAAAAAGTTTATTGCTATGGAAGGAGAACAATTGGGAAAGGAAATGGGAAAAGGTTAACCAAAATCATAAGCGGCAAGTCCTCTTTTATTTCCAGATATGTTATCTTATTTATATATCTATTCCCTCCGTTTCATATTACTACCTGACCCATATTGACCTGGCGCACCTTGAGAAAAGTTTAATTAGAGTTGGATTTTACTAAACTAACCTTATCAATGATGTTTTGGAACTCGAAATTTGACTATCATTACTTTTTATATTTATTTAATGCTAACGGCAGTATATGAAAGAAAGTTAGAAAATTCTCTTGATTTACTAAATTGACAAGTAAAATGAAACATCTATGTTTCGTATAAAGACCAAGTAAAATAAAACTGAGGGAGTAATAACATGTTGTCTGGGTCAAGCTTACAACACCTCAATTGGTTCACTAGGCAACTGCTACTTCCCACTAGAACATGAATCGGGTAACTCTACAGATGAAGGCTTGGACAAATGACACGAAGCCACCTAATGGTTTTTTTGTTTATGTTGGGATTTGAGCCTTCATCTCTCAATGTTTTCACCGACTTCATTGACCGCTAAGCAACCGCCTTAGTGCCCATCATTGGAAAAGTTTTGACACTAGTTAGTCGTAACTGACCTTGTTTAGAGGCATTGACAATCCAATTGATTCTTCAGAGTGCTATCTGAAGAGCGTAATGATATCCATTTTCCCTAGGAGAATCAATTCCTTGTATGAGTTATATCTCTCTGGTTTTGCATATTTTCGTCCATGTTTTGAATCTTTTCTATGTGCCTGTTGTGAGTTGTGACATTGACTTTTCTGTGCAATCCTTGACTTTTGAGTGAATTTCATTATTCTGCTGATTTGATCTACGTTGTCAATCGTTTGTGACAGCCTCTAGCTGATGCAGAAGGCGCTAAGAAACAGAAAATGATTGAATTGTTAACGACATATGGTGGGCTATCTTATGTAAGTTACATTCCTTTTCTTTTTGATATATCTGATATCTCATAATGGTCGTTTGCCATTTGCAAAAGATTGTATTTATCACATTAAACGCATCAACTTGTTCTTAGGTTAAAAGATATATTTTCTAGCATATTTATCAGGCTCCTATCTCTGGTTCCATCCAGCCATCTAGGTCTTGATGATCTAGCAAAACTGTTTATTAACTAACTTATGAATAAAATGTCCCCTATCGGTAAATGGATGGAATTCTGAGCTCCTTATAACGCTTGACAAATCCTCTTCCCTTGGAGCTAACTTTTGGGGCGTGAGTTACACCCGAAGCCTAATTTGACATGGTATCAAAGCCAGGCCCGATGTGGGCCAGGAAACGGGACAGTTGCGAGGTGAAATTCAATTGTAGATTATTGTATAGATGTGCTTGCTTGTATCAGACACATATGTACACCCACATCGTTCCGCAAGCTCTTTTCTTTTCGGTAAACTATTTATACATGGGAGGATTTCCCACATCCATAAAGTTATTTACGTGATTGATTTTCTTGCCGTTCACCTTTCATCTTTAAGCACACTTGGACTTCAACTCCTAGCAAAACCTTGGCATTTTTCTACATTTTCACCTTTAGCAACCGTGAATCTTCGTCTAGGTCTTTGTCTTCTCAAGTATAATTGATTAATATATGCAGACACAGGGATGGCAACGGGGCGGGGCGGGTTGAGCTCAACCCGCAAATTTTTTAAACCGCCCCATCCCGTCTTGCATAGACCCCCTGCATGAACCTGTCCCGCTTAAATTTTTAAGTTCTTTTATTTTTTTAATTGAATTTAATATGAAAAATAAAAATTTGTAATTTTTTTTAATTTTTCGTTAATTAACATCTCAACAACTAATTAACTATTTTTAGTTGACATTTCAACAATTGCTTCTTAATCGTTAATTAAAACGTTTCAACAACTAACAATTTACTGAACATGTCTAGTTTAAATTTTAGAAAAAAAAAATTAAATTAAAGTCAATGCTTAATATAAAAAAATTATATCTTTGGTTTTTAGTAAGTACAACAATTTAATTTTCTTTAAACTCGTATTTGGTTCTTTAACCCCGCCGTGCATTAGTTTTAAAAATAGTTACTTCAACCCGCCCCGCCCCACATAACTTTAAATCTACCCCGCCTCGTTGCCATCCCAATGCAAACATGACATATTCTCCATTTCCGTCATGTTGATTTTTCTAACTACAAAAGAGACAGCTACCAGATGATGACCCAGACCATATGTAGATTGATGGTATGATTAGTAGATCATTTACCTGAGTTGAGCAAAAATCTTTTATCTTTAGCAAATAACTGATTGGAACTCTCGCCTTAATCATGGAGCTAATAGTTATTGGTCCCTACTACTATATCAAGAGAATAGGCTAACAGTGTTGCAAGCAGGATGTTCAATTCAATTCTTCCCAAGTCACTGAACAACTCGTAGCTTATGCCATGTTCAGCCCCTTCAAGATTCTTCTTACATAATTATTGAGAATTACTTGATTTTTCCTGAATATGTGAATGGTGTCTTTGAGTTCATAGGATTGATTAGTCTTTAAGAGCTTAATGTTTTAATATATGCTATAGGGACAAAATGGAAGCCATTTTGAACCAAGGCCTGTTGCGCCTCCTCTACCAAAGAAGTGTGATTGGGAGATTGATCCTACTGAGCTGGACTTCTCAAATTCGGCAATCATTGGGAAGGTATGTTTTGCTATACTAGAAGTGCTGCTGATAAGCTTGTTGGGGGTTGACTGAAATCTGCTTAAGGTACCGTGTCCAGTATCTTTCAAATGAATTGGCAACTGTACCATACAAAGATAGCTACTCCTGTACCTTCTGTCGTGTTCTTTCAATAAAGTCTTTTAATCTGTGTTGTACTACTGCAGTCTTTTGTGAAGAGGTTTCTCCCAAATATAAGCAATTGAAGTGAGTTTATGATGGTTAAGCTAACACGTGTTCTGTACCACTGTTTGATGAAATCTCAACTACTCTGAGTTTTTAAAATTTTAGAAGGTGTGGATAGTTGTATAGGATATAATTTGTTAGCAGTCTATTTACCATTTTATTACATTCCAAAATAGAATGTGTTTCATAGTCAGGAAAACTGGTCTACTTTTGTGCTTGGGACTGTCGTTCTTACGTGTTTTCCGATTGACGCTTCCCTTTTTATTTTTGTATGAGATTATTATATTTTCTTTATTATACTTATTGTGTGATTCTGCATTCCTGAAACTACTTACAAGAAAGAAGAGGGCCAGTCTCTGGTAACTGGTTGTCCATTTTGCTTCAACCCATTCATCTTTTTAACTATTTATTTTTTATACTGTCATGCTTGATTTCTAATTGCTTAATCTACTTAGTATCATGGATAACAATTTGCCAGTGAGTCTGCCATTTATGTATCTAATATGGCAGCTGATATTGATAGGGGTCTTTTGGTGAGATCTTAAAAGCTTGCTGGCGTGGAACACCTGTAGCTGTTAAACGCATCCTCCCAAATCTATCAGATGATCGATTGGTGATGTAAGCTCTGTTGTGGTGTTAGCACTACAATATCCTGTATCTATGATTCTGATATGTTGTGCTGTCTGCTGCTGTTAAGTTTCAAAGTCTATTTTTAGGGGTTGACGGGATAGGAGGAGGAGAACAGGAGCTTATTTTTGGTCTCCTCTGTTATATTTTGACTTCTAAAGTTTTCCACATCATTAACCAAAACAATAACAAGAAGATGATGCTTTTGCAAGCATGTGACATTTTCTAATTGTCAATAATTCACATTCTATTAATAAAGAATCTCTACTCTGCCAATATTGTTAGAGGACCTGGAATTAAAGTGGATCGAGAAGCTTGATGTTACCCAAAGCTGTCAACATTCTCAATTCACATTGGTCTCTTTAAGCTTGATATAGGTTTATATAACTACTAGTTTAGTGTATGTGTGTCTTGCATCAATCAATAAAATTATGTACAAGAAGAATAAAATTATAAATAAATGTTAAATCTATCTAAATGATAAGAATTTCATATATGAGGGTTAACAAGCTATTCCGAAAAATGTGAACCTCTTTCTTTACAACAACAACATACCCAGTGGAATCCCATTTGTGTTATTCACCATAATAGTAAGATTTATATAAGTTGAAAATATTGATTTGTAGGTCTTAAATATTAGGACTTCTAATATAGTTCAAATACGGAAAGATGTAAGAAGCAACATTTTAGTCAATTTCAAAATATTTACATATAGTAGTTCATATTTATAACAAATAAGTAAAATTAATAGTTATAAGTTTAATTAATTTCAAATTTTGTAAGTTCTACGGTAATAATTAAATGTTCATTATTTGATAAAAATAATAAATGACAATTTTGTCTATTATAGAATCTTTTAATGAAAGGTAAAAAATTCAATCAATATTTCTGAGGACCTTCCTGCTTTTAAAGTGATATAAATAAAAGTAGGCTGTTATGTAGACCCTGCTGCAGTAATTAATTTTTGATATTTTACTATGATATTGATCCTGCCTGATTTAATTTCTTTCATGCAGAAATTATTTTGCTATGATATTGATTCTGCCTGATTTCATTCCTTTCATGCAGTCAGGATTTCAGGCATGAGGTAAATTTGCTGGTGAAGCTCCGTCATCCAAATATAGTGCAATTTCTTGGAGCTGTTACTGAGAAAAAACCCTTAATGTTAATAACTGAATACTTGAGGGGGGTATGTGGTTTTGTTTTTTCTCTATATTTTGATTGAACATTGAATTATTTCTCTGTCTTACGATGTACCTGTGCTGATTAGGTGCATATATTTTTTGTAGGGAGATCTGCATCAGCACCTCAAGGAAAAAGGTGCTCTTAGTCTATCTACAGCAATCAATTTTGCTATGGATATAGCAAGGTAGCATGAATAATTGTTAGCATTTCATACTTCATTTTCCTTTGAAAAACACAAAATTCTCTTGTTTTTTTCTGATTCTTGAAACTCATGTAAGCTATGTTTTGAGTTGCCTATTTACACCGCCTGATGTTGGTAAGCATCATTGATGGACTAAATTTCACCCAGTCTGTTGCTGTTTACCTTCTGTCCAAAACTCATCTTATTTGCAGTAGCTGGTCTGTTGAATTAGTGGTAGGGAAAATACAAAAGATGTGCATCCAGAAAATGGTCCTCATAACATGAACAAGTTAGTTAACTCACAGTAGTTCTTTCTGCCTTGTGGCTTAGTTTCTGTGCTTTTAGCCTTGGCATACAATTTTATGAGATACTGTAGTTATCTGGCAATTTAACTCAACATGCCAATGCGTAGTTTTATTTTTATTTTTTTAAATTGCATTGCTTAGTTTACTTATGCAATTTTTGATGTTTCTGTGGCCAGAGGCATGACTTATCTTCACAATGAGCCAAATGTAATAATCCACAGAGATCTAAAGCCCAGGTCTGTTTTTTCTCTTTATGGTTCTGCCGTTGTTATTATTCAATGAGCTTTAGTGCTGAATGTGTCAATGTTTGTAGGAATGTTCTTCTAGTGAATTCCAGTGCAGACCATTTAAAAGTTGGAGACTTTGGATTAAGCAAACTAATCAGGGTTCAGAACTCCCATGATGTTTATAAAATGACTGGGGAGACAGGAAGCTGTAAGTGACAATGTCGTTATAATTCTCCCTCTATTGATTAACATATTTTTTCAAATGTAATTATTTGTTTGCGGCATCTTTTTCTATGATAAAAAAATAGACCGCTATATGGCACCTGAAGTTTTCAAGCACCGGAAGTATGACAAGAAGGTTGATGTTTTCTCTTTCGCAATGATCTTATATGAGGTAATTCTAACTTCTGCTGTCTACCTGTTAGGATTAGCAATAACATGATTGATGAAACAAATAACTTGTCGATGAATCTTCTTTTGGTGCAGATGCTAGAGGGTGATCCACCATTATCCCACTATGAACCATATGAAGCAGCCAAGTATGTGGCAGAAGGACACAGGCCTATGTTCAGGGCAAAAAGTTTTACCCCAGAATTGAAAGAGTAAGTCCAAACTGGATATTGATAGTCTCTTTCCTTAACGCATCTTACAATCTCTTTAAGCATGAATGATACAATGTGTAAATTACTGGGTGGAGTGGGGTTTCAACATGGACAAATGTCACACAGTTAGAAGATGAATTATATTATCGAAGGAGCATGGTACAGTAGCTGGGCGTATGAAAGCATTCAAAGGTAATAAAGCATGGGAAAGATTCAGGTAGTAGTCCAAAGTTAGATTGCTTACTGTGAAGGTCCTTTTTGAGTGAGCTGTGTAGGCATGACCTAACTTCAACAAGAACATACAAATAACTATGAAAAAAAAGTAACTGAAGTAACTTAAACAGCGTATGGAAGGTCTTTGTTATTAGACTTGATGAGCAAATGATTTTGCAATTAGAGCAACAACAATAGCATACCCAGTGAAATCAAGGATAGAATGTATGCAGGCCTTACCACTACCTCGTGGGGGTAGAGAGGCTGTTTCTGAAGGACCCTCGACTCAAGTGCAACAAATCTTGGTAAAAAGGAGACAATGGAGAGAATATAGCAGCAAATAACAAGGAACGGTGCAAAAGTAGCCAAAACAACAATTAAATCATGTGATAATTGAAACACCATAAACAACAATGATACAAATAATAGAACTAATACATCACAAAACTCCAGTCATGGAACTATGTGTAGCTATCTGCTGAATGGGCTTTGGTAAATGTAGATGTACGGATGAATTTGACCGACAGGTTTAGGGTGTGTTTTGGAATAGAAAGAACCAGTGTAGGTCATGCTTCTAGTTTTCTTATTTTTATTATTTAACATCCACTGATATGACAATTACGTAGAAGCATCTGTTAGATCTCTTGTGAAGTGAAATATGAGATATACTGTTTTTACCTCTTGCTATCTTAGGTTTGATAATATGCAGTTTAAAGTTTAGTTCTTTTGACTATTTGCCAAGGCAAAGAGATGGCAGACAGCTCTTTGTTAAACTTTTGCTAAATCCAATCAATTTTTTGCAGGTTGGTAGAGCAATGTTGGGCACCAGACATGAACCAGAGACCCTCATTTTTGAATATTCTAAAAAGACTCGAAAAACTTAAAGAAGTTTTGCCCTCGGAGCATCATTGGAACCTTTTCACTTCATGACTTCAATTTCCAGAGCTGACCAGATATTACGTTGAATTCTCCCATCAAACGCACTTTTGAAATTGATATATATGTTTGTAGGATTGTGCATAGGATCAATTGGCTAAGGTCTGCAAAAACTATTGCTGTACCTTTTCTTTGTGCCCCATTCAAGATTCCAGCTATGCTTGTAGATTTGATCAGCATATTTTCACAACATACCAAGTAGAACTGTGTGCCGCGAGATTTGTAACAAAACTTACTAGCTTTTTTCTGTCAGATTTCCTCCCCCTTCTATTTGTTTTTCTCTTTTTGTTTTGGAAATGTGCTTCCCAGTGGTACTTGAAAATTAAAGTGGCAACTTTATTCAGATTTTTCTCTTTATTACTCGTTTGTAGGTTACACACGTCCGTTCTAAGTTAAAAATGTCTTATGATAAAAAGCATTCACTGATTTATCTTCCTACCTGTTCATTCTTCTAAAGAGAGTTATTTCTATACTCCCCCGTCTCATTTTATGTAGTTTTAACTTGGTGCGGGGTTACAAGAAAAGGAAGACTTTTGAAACTTGTAGTTTAAAACAATTCTTAAATATTTGTGTGATTGGAATTATTTCATTTAAGATAAAGGAGGAATTTTACAGTTAAATTATTTTCAATTAGAGTAAAGTAATATTTTTTTTGTAATGGACTAAAAAAGAATAAGTACTGCATAAAATAGAAAAGCATGTTTTGGTCCCAGTCCAACTACTGTTAAATTTGTTAGGATGAAATATATTTACCTTTTCTTTTGATGCGTTTTGGTGGATAGGTCTCAATTATTCAACCTTCGAGGTGGCCAGTGATTTGGGCTTGAAACTTTCATGCTGAAGGTCTCAAGTTCGAAATTTTTTGCCGGTGAACGCAAGGTGGTTAACCTTCTGGGTCAAGCTCTCCTATATGATTTGTGAGTTGCATAAGAGCGAAAATTTACCAAGTGCACACTCAAAAGGATAGCGACTGCGGGTTTCCCAGTGGTACTTGAAAATTAAAGTGGCAACTTTATTCAGATTTTTCTCTTTATTACTCGTTTGTAGGTTACACACGTCCGTTCTAAGTTAAAAATGTCTTATGATAAAAAGCATTCACTGATTTATCTTCCTACCTGTTCATTCTTCTAAAGAGAGTTATTTCTATACTCCCCCGTCTCATTTTATGTAGTTTTAACTTGGTGCGGGGTTACAAGAAAAGGAAGACTTTTGAAACTTGTAGTTTAAAACAATTCTTAAATATTTGTGTGATTGGAATTATTTCATTTAAGATAAAGGAGGAATTTTACAGTTAAATTATTTTCAATTAGAGTAAAGTAATATTTTTTTTGTAATGGACTAAAAAAGAATAAGTACTGCATAAAATAGAAAAGCATGTTTTGGTCCCAGTCCAACTACTGTTAAATTTGTTAGGATGAAATATATTTACCTTTTCTTTTGATGCGTTTTGGTGGATAGGTCTCAATTATTCAACCTTCGAGGTGGCCAGTGATTTGGGCTTGAAACTTTCATGCTGAAGGTCTCAAGTTCGAAATTTTTTGCCGGTGAACGCAAGGTGGTTAACCTTCTGGGTCAAGCTCTCCTATATGATTTGTGAGTTGCATAAGAGCGAAAATTTACCAAGTGCACACTCAAAAGGATAGCGACTGCGGGTTTCCCTTGCTATCAAGAAAAAAAAAGGAGCAATTTTTTACTCTCTCCATCCCAATACTTCCTCCCCGACCCATTTTATCTGAAGAAAGGTTTTAACTAGGCACAAAGAGTTAAAACAAAGTTTAAAAAGCAATAAAATTTTTAAAACTTTGGAATCATACGCAATGATATTTTTGTGGCTATAAAATTATGACAAAAAGATAACATGAAAAGTTCAACAAGTGTTTCGAAGTAAAATCGAGACACGGACTAAATAGAAAAATGTGTCATATAAAATGACAGAATGTGTAACAATAAACTAAAAAGATGCAAGTTCTCTCCATCACAGTTAACTCAAAGACATTGCTTTCCCTCTCTGACTGTAAACTATGGAAAATTCTACACATACATGTTGCATTATTAAACTATCAGAGACAACATTAGATAAGCTTTTTCTTTTCAAAGAAGGTCTTCAAATGCCACAGCTGCAATCCTGCCACAGATAAACATAAAAGGATTGACAAGCCAGTCATCCAAGCCATTTTGGAGTTGGTAGATCTGTTCAATTCCTGCATTTCAGCTTCCCTGCAGCGTGCCGAAAAATTATCAAGCTGATGTTCGTGACGATTATTCACTATCTAGCTCGAACTCTTCATAAATGTTGCAAAACTTGTGTTTGATCCTCCAAATACTCGCTCTGTTTGAGTTTGTTTCTCTTACTTTCAAAAAGAAAGTTCTTTTCCTTTTTGGTATGTTTAAGACCATAAGATTAAAGGACATTTTGGTACATTTAGCATACCTTTAATTTATGACCACAAGATTGAAAACTATTCTTTACTTTCTTAAACGCTATGCCAAGTCATAATAGGACAAATAAATTGAAACGGAGGGATTACTAACTATGGACGATTTGACATGTATCGATGGCATTTTTGAAGAGACTGAACTTAAAATATTAACAAATGATAAACTCACCTTTCACGGAGAAAAAACATCTCGTCATGGATGGCTTTAACATTTTCAAGCATCTTCTTTAGTTCAAATTCCATTACCTATTAAGATGACAAGATTTTATGTTAGTCACAACTCAGAACTCCACAAGGTGCAGTCAACAAGTTCATGGTCAATTTCCTCTCTTCAGAAGATCCGTCCAGGCACAAAGTCAATATAACTAAAAGTTTTTGAAATACAGGCAAATGCTACTGCCAAGAATCTTTTTTCTTCAATTATATGTACAGAAAGAACGGTACAAAATTACAAATTAATATTACTATGTCTAAATGAATGATACAAACCAATATCGCATGCGCATCCTAAAGATTCTTAAGTGAGCTATTTGAGAGCACGGGGAGCTCTAAGCAACCAAACAGATACAAAGCACGTGTCGTATAAAAAATGCAACATGGCGAGCCAGATGCATATCACAAGCGATGCACAAAGCAAGCGGTCCATGCACATTTTTTATTACACAACAACACACCCAGTGAGAAACTTCTATTTCAAGAAGCTCCCAATTTTTATGCAAGCTCTGAAATACTATCAAGAACTAAAGTTATTTTCTTTTTAAGATCAATAATACATCCTAATATAAAGTACCATGTCCCTGGTTTTATCAATTATTTGATGATTAATGATACCTATTTGTGTATTTTGATTACAGCCAGTGTCAGGCCTCGATTTTGCCGCCTTGTCAGAGTTTAAAAAAAAAAAAAGATATTTTCCTATCAAAAACATTGTTTACCAGATTACTATTGATATAGATATTTCCTGGCATTTCAAGAAGTTTTACTGCTGGAGAAATATTATTTCAAAAGTTGTCGATTGGATTTGTCGGACCACTAAAAAGAAAAAGGGGAACACTAAAAGTAAGTGCATTCAACTCCTGCTTGCTATTAGGTACCCAAAACACATTATTGCAAAGTACTATTTTCTCTCAAGGACTACAAGGTATCTCAGGTCGATTCACAGATTTGTATGTTTAGGAGATTTAAAAACCTACATTTCGATGACTGCCTACACTGCTCATCCAACTTCATTAAAACTAAAAACTGAAACTATGAGGAATGCAATAGACAGATTCAAGCTTTCACAGTTAATAATGTTATAAGACTCCACACTTGGACTTCTCCAGGAGAAGTAATGTGACTTTCACATGGAAAAAAATTAGTACACAAAACTAGTAGAGGGTTGACTCACAAGCAGTTCAAAGAGTGTTTTTTAAAATACAATTGCCAGGTAGAAAGTTTGAAATGAGCATTGTGAACATATCAGCCTTAGAAAGCGGAACACATCAGAAGACTTCTCCGTATGGATTCACTTCCCATGGAAATACAACTCAAAGATCAAAGTGAAGGACATCTGGTTCTTCAGAATATGAATGTATTATAAAGTTTACCATCAGCTTTATGCCGTCAAATGACTAGTTAAATAGAAGGTGGACGACACAAAACTTCTGTGTTGATAAAAGAACGTGTATACATTCTAATCCTACCACTGTCCAGCAAATTAAACCTAAAACCCACAGAGAAACGAATATATAATAACAGTCATGCCTAAATCCCAAACAAGTAGGAATCAATCGCCGATATGAATCCTTATTTACAATGTTTCTCCATTTACTAATTTATTTTTTATGAAGTGTAATAATTTTGTTAAATTGTTGGACATAGAACACACCCATACACAAGAGCATACCAATAAGTAGAAGACCTACAGAAAGATATGCTTCTTCATGAATGACACCTAATTTTCCATACATATAGGAACCTCATAGGTACATCATAAGGAAATATGGGTAAGAGGCTATCTAGTGTCAACTTTCTCAACAGAAAAAAAATAGGAACAAGAAGTTATTCCTCTAATGTACAGATTTCATCTCTACACTTTCAAAACCTCTCATATTTCTCACTCAATGACCTACGGAAGTGCTAGTGGAGCAACATTCCAAGCCTTGCAACATCTTTTCCAACTGACCATCGCTCCTTCACAGGGCCTGACATGGTATGAATCTTAAAACGAACATTATACCAAAAACAAAAACTTGTAGAAACTCTTTGTATTTTCTACTGGAATAAAAAATCTCTACAAGATTCCTCTAAAGCATAGGACGTAAAGTAACATACTAACATGACTAAAACATATTCATCACTGATGGATATCGTCGACAGCGATCCTTTCCTTTCATTTTGCCCTATCTCTCGCTGAGTGTCCATGGATTTCGACGGATTGTACGTCATTTGAGACAACTTCTTTCCACGTGATTTTAGGTCTATCTCATCTTCTTGTAGCACCTTCAACTCACCATGATTTCACACCTTTGGGCCAGTGCACCAGAGGTTGATGATTGGCATGACCAAACTATCTCAAGCAACTATCTGTTATTTTATCCTCAGTGTGTCAGGCATTAAATTCCCTCCTCCTTTCAATAAGTAGCAACGCACTAGAATTCCATTGACATGGATTTATTTCAGTGCCTCTCTTGATGACAGAATGACGGCAACTAAAATAATAATTACTAATACTCTAATAATCTAATGAGCTTATAGAATTTTTATTCTTTTGCTGACAGTAACAAGAATCTGGAAATATTATCTACCAAATCCGAGCCACTTTGCACAAATGATTTTTAGCTATTCTTCTTTACGTTCTTATCTACATTTGCTTCTATCCGAGAGGAAAGCACAAAAATGACACCAGTAAGTAATGCCTTATAACATCAATGATGTAGCAGCTTCTCCAGAAGAAGTAATAAACACTAAAGTTCAAGCTGACACTATGTGCAAATAAATGCACAGAATTTTAATACCTTGATAACAAATGTTGAATGATAAATTCATCCCCATCTTTTGGGATTCCATACTATTCAATAAGAGTTCATTTTACATCTAGTAGTTCCATCAAGTAGAGACTCCAGTCTCCAATATTAAGGGTGTGAATAAGGTGAGAGGGACTCAAAGGCCTCAGACTAATGCAGAAGCTATGAGACCTATGCACTAGCCAACTTAATCTTAAGGCTCAGAGGAGATTGATGAACTCGTGAGTCTGATTGCAGGGCTTCCCAACGTGGATGAGGGCTGGAAGGAGCGCAGGTATGCATTACAAGCAAGATGATGGAGGCAATCATCACCAAGAAAACACAGTCCAAATGCTCTGAAGATGATTACTAAATTGCTTGTAATTTTTTACTTATCCAAAAAACAAATTGTTTCGATAAGCAAGGATAATATTCTTAAGAAGAGCACAAAAAGTACGCCACTTCATAAGACGTTCCCAAATTCTGGTATATAACTACTCTTCTTTTCTTCTTCTTCTTCTTCTTCCTCTTCCTCTTCTTCTTCTTCTTCTTCTTCTTATTCTTCTTCTTCTTCTTCTTATTCCTTTTTCTATTTTTTTTTTTTTTTTGAGAAAGAATGGTATATAACAACTACTCTTCTAATGATGTAGTCTATGAGACTTCTCGAATGCAAATTCATCATGCACAGGGGATTCTTATGACCTACATTTTATATTTAGTTTTCATGAAACATAAGGATGAGTTATAACCTGCCATATCATCTATGCAAATGCATATCCAACACAAGTATATGATACAATAGCAGCTAGATAAAAGAAGAAAGTGGGCATATTTCTATACTCAGTTTTCATGAAACGTAACGATGAGTATGAACTGCCATATCATCTAGGCAAATGCATATCTAACATAAGTTATGTGGAACCAAGATGCATTAGCAGGTAGATAAAAGAAGAAAGTGGACTTACTTCAACAGAGCCTTTCTTAGCAACATTCGTCCATTCTTTAGCAGCGAAACCAGTCTTCCAGTCAAAATCGAGAGTAACAGTTACAGGGGGCTTGTGATCCGCAGCAAAGAAGCAAGTCATGTAATCCCCAGCTTCCGCTGTCTCAAAAGCAAAATGCCCTTCGATAACATTGTCCGCTTGATGATAGGTATTTCCATATGTAGAAGTCACCTAAATTACACAGATCAATATTAGTTCATCCAAAACCAGAAGAATCATATTCATTTAAAGAAAACTATCAACCAAACAATTTTTTCACATGATATATTAGAAACTCCAGCTTTCACGATATTGAAATAAAATGGTCCCAAATAGTTGGGAACATACGGAGATTCATATGGTGGAACCCAAACTAACTAGCTCGGGATTGAAACTAGGAAGGGCAACATGGCATGGCTGGGCGAGGCAGGTAACTGCCATTGAAACTCCAATCAGGGCAGGGCAGGTCAAATTCAGGTCGAAATTCTAAACAACATATTTTCCTTGCATATTCAATTCACCAGCTGAATGGGATGAAGATATCAGCGCAACTCATTTATAGAGAGTATTTACTAATATTTCACAATTGCTTCTGTATTAAATTTTTTTTAATAAACCAAAGTCATGACATAAACTTACATGACTAATACATCTGAAATTAATCTTACATCAACTTCAACATAGGCTGAATCTTATTTAAGCATGATTAACTCAAGAGATTATTCATCCATAACACTGCAAGCGGCGCAGTGCGGGTTAATATTTTAGCAGGTTGAGGCTTTCTCCACCACCACCAGCCCTCCCTAATTCAAACTCAGTTGATTGATTAACTGAAACATCCAACACCCACAAACCCACTCTTGATTAACCATAGATCCACCAAAAAAATTTAAACTTTCACATAAACAGAACAAATAAAGAAACCCCATTAGCTTAAACACCAAAATCAATAAAACTAACAACAAAAAAAAAAAAAAAAGAAATTACCCTAACAGTGACTTTGTAAGTATCAGGCAAAGGATAACCTTCATTGGGGTTAACAATATGGTACTTTCCTACAGTCATGGCATGGCTCTTGATATCTTCAGCTATGCATTTAGTGAGACCAGATTGCAGATCAAATCGAAGGGATTTCACTTGGGTAGCAATAAACCCCAAAATTAAAACCAGAAATTGGATGTTTCTTCTCTGAATCATCGTTTAGATTTAGGAGAAATTGAAAACACAAAAGGGAAAATAATTGAGTAAATTCAAATAAACAATTGCTAGATTTTCCACTGATGGAATCTTGGTCTGGATATGAGACTCAGATTGTGAGGGATAAAGAAATATTATTGTTAGTATTATTATAGTAAAAAAAAAATAGAGTAGAAAATGTTTATATTTTAAGAAAAATATAATCATTATTGTATTTAAGTTTATCAATGAGTGTAAGGTAAACCGCCAAAAATGTGATGCAGTGACAGGGCTGCTCCTCCTTGATTAGATATGTCGGATTTGAGTCTTTAATACATAAAAAAATTTATTCAGGAGTACTTTCCTTGGGTGGACCTTAGACGACATAAATTTGGAATAATCGGACTCCAATATGGACACTGAATATCATATGAGCAACCAAAAAAAAGTATAGATAAAATGATAATATTAAAATTTATTAAATATTGATGAGATATTCTTTTAGAAACAAATTAAAGAGGAGGGTAAGTCACATTTTATTACTGTTGCTTAAAGTGTGAATTTACGTTCAACAAAATATATTTATATTTGTTCTATCGTTAATTTTTTAGCAATTTTGGATAATGAGCTTCTATGGTACAACACCCAATACAAACCCAATAGAAGCAGAACTCAAAGCTCTCAAGAAAGGGCTCCAACTGGCCATCCAGCATAATTTTTTCTTTTTGCACATCGACACTGATGCCCAAGAGATTGTAGGAATGTTCCTAACAGGTAACTTATTGTATGGTAATATTATCTTTGATTGCAGGTCATTGTTGAACAGGTTGGGAGCATGAGAGCTACATCACGTGTACAGAGAGTAGAACCAAATAGTTGATTTAATGACGAAAGAAGGAATCAAAAGTGATGGTTTTGAAGATACTAAAATTTTTATAGTTCCTCCAGTGCTTGTGTGCAATCAGTTGGGCGCAGACAACCTAAGAACTAGTTATTTTATAAAAAAACAACTAATAAATACTTCCTATTCGGATAGGGATATGGCCCAACTAAACTGTTTATTACTAGTTCTACGACATGTAATCTACCTAATGGGTGCATTAACTAGTAGGCAATATAAATCTTAATCATCAAAAAAAAAAAAAATTATTGCTTGTTTGTGACTAGAATGGAAAGAGTAATTTTTCATAGAGCTTGTATTGTTTATCATTGATGATTTGAATTGTTTTGGTCTAATAAATTTTAAGAAAATCATTATTGAGTTTTGTTTATCTTTTGGTAAGACAAAATGAGTATATTTTATATTTAAAGGTTCAAGTTAAATCTAATTAGAATTATTGAAATTGGTGTTAGAAAATCATACAAAGTTTGAAGTTCATTTGGAACAATTACAACAAAATATGTGTTGGTAAATTGTTATGTGGCAATTTATCTAAATTTTGTAGTTAATTCTAGTGATTTATTAAGATTTGTAGTCATAATCATGAGTACAAATACTTAAGGACTCGTTCATCCAGGTACCCATGCCTAAGGGCTTGTTAATTTGGGTAGGCATCACTTCTAACGCTTGTCTCTAATTCGAGTACAAGTTAATTGACAACTATTTATATTAAATTATTATTTTATCTTAATATTGCATAAAAATAACACTACAATTTTAGAATAAGATAATTTGTCCCTTAATTTTATTTCAATCAAACATGAGAAAAACTCAACCTAAAACTAATCTCGAAACTAGTTATCTCTTATCTCCCATACCAAATGAGTACTAAAAATTTTGATTTGTTTTTTATAAATGAATACCATTGTGTTTTTTAGAGAAGAAAAAAAGAAAAAATTTTGGATCTATCAATACACGAAGTTCACTTGAAAGGTCGATATTTTGTTAGAAATATCCGTTGCCTGCTTGCTCTGTAGCCTTTTCTATATATTAGAAATATTACTATTGTTAATTAGGTAGATTTATGCTAATTATTAAGTAGTTTCCTAATTAAATAATACATATTATTTCTTTTGTTCCCTTTTATGTGATGTTCATAGATTAATTTCAATAATCATTTAAATTTGTACTGTTTTTCAAAAATTTGAAGCTGTCAAATATCATGACTTATCGTATTTTTTTTATACTTATCTAAATTCATGGTAATTTTTATGTAGTTTCATAATTAAATAATATATGTTAATTTTTTTTTGTTCTCTTTTATGTGACATTGTTGACACCCAATTTTTACCCGCTACGGTGTCAAATTAGTCATCGAGCTTATTTTATTTTTAAACGATTTTTAAACTCTTATTTTTCAAAAAAAAAAAAAAAAAAAAAAAAATTAAAGCGGGCGCGTGAACTACACGCGCCCCTATCCCCAATCTTTATCCCCATTTTCTCTTCTCCTTCTTCATTTCAACAGAGAACCAGAAAAAAACCAAAACCAGAA
>JAPFFP010000088.1:7019799-7039048 GCA_026153255.1 Solanum medicagineum
TTTTCTTCGAATCTCGAGAATTGGTTCTGCTCAAATCAATTGAGTTTTGAGCCGATTTTCGATTTTCGAAATGATTTGTCATTTCATTTTAAGAGTCGGTCATTTTCCGGCGTAACAGACATCAATAGATTAATTTCAATAATCAACTTAATTTTTTATTTATTGTTAAAAAATTTTAAAATCAAACCGTTGAAGCAGTTACGTCAACGGGCAGCTGCCTGCTTAAGCAACTATGTCATTCAACAGCTGTTTGCTTCAGCTATTTCGCTAACCTTCTATTATATAGTAAAAAATTATCTACTTTTAATAAATTTAAAGGACCGATGACATTTAGACTAATCAAGTAGATAAATAATATTTTCTTCATTTCAAAATAAGTATTAAATCAGCAAAAAAGGTATTATTATGATAGAAGTGTTATCTTAAAAATGTAAAATAAAAATAAATACAAATTTTCAATTATATACTTATACTTTATTTTTTTAATAGTGTTTAAGAGATTTAACAAATTATATATTATAGTTATCAATTAATAAATATATTTTATTATTTAAATGATACTTATTTTAAAACAAAATAGAATAATAAATAAAAAATGACTATGCCCTTATATTTCAAAGTGCACCTAATCATGATTGTTAAATATGATTGCCTCTCTTTTTATAGTTGACCTATTCATGAATTTTCCAAAATCCTATCTTCACTTCAAAGAAACATTTCTTCCTTTTCCCTTTTCATTTTGACCCTATTTACTAAATTATTTTAATAAATTATGTTTTGAAAAATGCAAGTTTGATATTTTATATTGATACTTGAAATTTTGTTTTTTTAATTTAGTAAAATTGAAAAGAAAAAAAAATTAATACACGAGACAAGTGAAAAAATAACTTTAAATAAAAATGATAAACAATACAGGTTAAGATTGAGATAGTTATTCAAATTATAAAAGATTATATTTATAATTATTTCGTACATCATTTGGTGAATAAAGACACTAACAATTAGGTACTTTTATTACATTGTTAATAGGGGCGGAGCTATATTATATTTGGAGGGCTCATTTAAATTTCCTTCGATGAAAAATTATATAATTCATTTTACCTTCGATAAAAATTATATAATTTATATATGATTAAAATAATTTTTAACATATATAAAATAAATGTCGAACCCTCTTCGATTAATTCACATGTCTACTTTTTCAAATTTTAAACTCTCTTAATAAAAATTCTGACTCCATCATTAATCGTTAACATGTCCAATTCCTACAAGGAAATTATACATCAAACTTGAACATGTTTTATTTAGACCTTTTTTTAACTTATAGTTACTATTCTATGATTATATGATAATTAATTTCTCACGTGTCATTCTAAAATCTTATAATTCCATACACCACACTACGCACTATCTGATGTATAATTATAGGTCAAAGAGAATCTTTTCTTTTAAAAAAAATTATTAGTAGTACTAATTATTTTAATTTATGAGGAGAGAGAATTCATAATTGACATTTGATTAAATTAATCACTAAAAACAGTTGAATGATGTTAGTAATATTATTTGGATTAATGAAGCTTTAATTGAATTTAATAGTGATTACCGCTAATGAATTTATATTTCAACTTACTCTCTTCGTTTCATATTAACTTAATCCGTGAAATCATTTTTCACTGTTCAAAATAGTCGAGTTGTTTAAAATTCAAAATGAATATTTCAAGCTTTTTTCATATTTATTTTTTCATTTATTGAAATCATATATTTTTTAGAAGATAAATTACGCTATTTGCAAAACTACATTTATGATTTCATAAAGAGTAATAATGAAAAATATTATTTAAACTATATTTTGAAATGTTTTTCTTAATATATGTGTATTAGCTTACAAATTAAGTTAATATGTGACGGGGATAATATATCACTTTTGTTATTTTATGAGTTTTAATGTGAGTGAAGAAAGTAATTTAATTTTAATTTTATGTTTTAGTACACGTATGTTAATTAAAAACGTGATAAATTAAAAAAAACTAAAAAATTAATTTATATTTGAACATATATTTAACTTGAATTTTTAAAAATAATTTTGTAAGTAAAAAATAAAATTCCTTGAATAATTATTCAAAAGTACCTTTTTTAATTCGAAACTCAATTTTTTTCCTTTTATTTTTATATTGACAGACGATAGTAGTAACAGCTTAATATAAACCATCAAAGGATGTAGTGTAGCAGATGTTGCTACTTCTCCCTTAATCAGAGCTCTCGAGTTCGAGTTCTGACAATGAAAAAATCCTTGATAAACAAGACTTCCTCTCAAATAAGATTCTAATACAAATTTAAATGTAATTGAATTTCAATGTGGATATTGAATATCGAGCAAAAAATGCTTAACACAAAAGGAAAACGTAACATACCACCAAAAGTCTCTTTTAATTTGGTGATATTTTAAATATGTCACTTCATTCTTAAATTTTTCACTATATATAGAATGACTTTATCTTAATTTAGGACCCAAAAAATGGAAAGCAACACACCTAAATTAACACTAAAGATTAGTACTAATAATTTTCCATTACTATATTTTTGAGTGTGTTAATTTTACACCATTTGTTTAATACCATACGTAAAAAGTACATTTTTGGTACAAAATTCTAAGTTAAATATTTAATAATAATAATAATTATTTTTCATTCCTGATAATCTGAGATCTCTTCCATCTCTGTCATTTTCTTCCTTAGATCCTGCAAACTTCAAGAACACAGTGAAGAAATACTGTTCAAGTTTTTATCTTTTTTACAGAGAAAAAAGTTTTCAGAAAAATTCATAAAAAGCATATTTTTTTTATCAGATTTAAAGCATATTGACTGTTGTCCCTACTACACCTTTCTCCTTCTGCTGCATTGTTGACACCCCTAAAAAAAATTAATTAATTTCATCACCGCTTTCTCCTCTTTTACTTCTTCATAGATATCCCATTTTCGTTATTTCTTGATTTTGTTCCAAAGTTGAGATTTTTTTTCCATATTGGGTGTTCAAAAGTTCAATTTTTTTCATTTGGGGTCTTGATTCTTAGTAATAATTTCTTCATTTCTTGATTTTGCTCCAAAGTTGAGATTTTTTTCCATATTGGGTGTTGAAAAGTTCAATTTTTTCAATGTGATTTGAGTTTTGAGGCAATTGGGTATTGTCTTAACATGCATGTACATATGAGGAATTTGTGTATAAAGAGATTTGAGGGGTTTGATGATTTGGGGTTGAAGTATTGGCTATGAAGAGTGAAGAGGAGGAAAAATGGAGGTTAGATCCGAGAGTGAGGTACATGTTAGAAGCGAGAAAGTGCTACCATTACAAGGGCCGATGATACAAAGGACTAGATTAAAAGTTTTGTTTATAAGGGTTTGTTCCAGCATTTTGATATGGACATGTTTGGTTCAGCTTATTGCTGTTTGGGAACTTTATAATCCACGTTTGTTTTCGAGTTTTACTGGTTATACTACTAAACTGTCTTTTCATGTTGAAGAGACTTTGCCTTCTCCTTTGCCTCTTGTTCCAGCTAGTGAGTCTCTCTGAGCTAGAATCTAAAGTATTTAATTAATTGATGTCATTGGAGTATATGGTCTGCCCATTCATATAAGTACTTGTAGTATTGTTCCTATAGTTTCTTGTGCTTTGATTTTGTTAGTTACTGTGTGTTGTTTCTTGTCGATTATCTATTATTGTACTGTAGTTTTCTTTCTGTTACTATATATGATGTATTGTTATTGTATGGTGTTTCTTGTACTTCTTTTTGGGACTGCTTGACCTGTTATTCCTTCAGCTGAGGTATATCGCAGATGACCTCTCTATCTCTAAGGTAGGGGTGTGGTCCTCCTACACTCTACCCTCTCCGGGCCTCATTTTGTGGGACTATACTGGATATGTTGTTATTGTTGAAGTATGTTATCTGTCTGCTGAATATTTAGCTAATAACCTAACACCATCGAAAGTGAAGGATTCGTATGGAGAATGGAGATGCCTAGTAGTTGGGATTAAGACATAGTTGTTGTTACATTCGTATGAGGTCTGGTGATTGTTGGAGTGTTACATTCGTATGAGGTCTGGTGATTGTTGGAGTCTTTATAGTATAGTTGGAACAGAATAGAGACATACAGCATGAGATTTAGAGAACTTTTAGTCTTAGAGAATCCCTAATTTGGTGAAAACGTCAAAGTTTAGCATTTGAATGAAGTCGCCCTTACTAGAGCGGAAAGCAAAAGAGGATTTATATAGTTGATGCCAACTAGTTTGAGATTGAGGCGAGTTAATTGATTGACAGGGAAAAAGAAAAAGAAGAAAGAGAGTGACCTGAGCATGGTCTTCCTAGTTATTGAGATTTGACGATTTGGAAATACGGCCTTAACAGATCTGTAGGAACTGTTCGGCCGTCGCCTTTGATCTTCACTCTCGCCTTTGATCTATGCTTAGCCTCTCAAGTGATAATCAATCAGATAAGTAGGACGTACTTTCGAAGATAAAAACGAAATGTTCTTTTGAAGAGAAGTCGAGAAAGGGAATTTATAAGAGACTTCCTTACTAGTCCTCTGTGTTGCATTCCTTATTACAGCTTTCTTTTTAACGTTAAGACAGAATTTTCTCCATTCAAAATAGGGTGAAAAGTCCAACATTCTTCCCATTTTTCCCGGGTTTAATAGTCTTGCGTGAATCATGAAGTTGTGTAAACATAATTTTTCCTGATGTGTTTGAACAAATTAATGCTGCTAGATGAAATGTTGCAACAGTAAGGAATTAATAAAAGAAAGAAATGTCTCAACTATAAGGGAGTAGATGTAAACACACTTTTAGGTATGACATTGCATTTTAAGTTGCTGGAGGCAACCTTTTTTCTTCTTGTGATACGAGATACTGTATTTCAGTTAATATATATCTGCAAGTACAATTGTTCACTTCAGCTAGCATTTTGGTGTAGGTTGGATTTCGTAAATGATGTAGACACATTCTTAGACTTTTCCTTTCAGTTGAACGTACAAATTGATTTTGTAATCAGTTATACAGATCTCAGCACAATATTAGTGCCGTTTTGCATCATTAAAGATTTACTTAATTAACTGAAAAACTCGTACATCTGCCATTATACTTACTATACATTCATTGACCAAAAGTACTATTACCTAGTCTCATAATGTAACATTAATAGGAACTGTATCTTTCTATGAGAACCAAATTCTGCTTCTTCTAACATTCCTAACAACTCTGACACATGATATTATGCAGGAAATTATACAAATAATGGGTTTCTTCAAGTGTCTTGCAATGGTGGCTTGAATCAAATGCGTGCAGCCGTTAGTATTTGTTCTTCCAATTTTTTCTTTATACATTCTTATAGCCATTAGTATTGTTCTTCTGCTTTTTTCTTTATACATTCTTATAGCCATTAGTATTTGTTCTTATAGCCATTAGTATTTGTTCTTCTGCTTTTTTCTTTATACATTCATATCCAATTCATATGGCAGGAAATTCAAAATTGT
This sequence comes from Solanum medicagineum, assembly GCA_026153255.1. Classification (NCBI taxonomy): domain Eukaryota; kingdom Viridiplantae; phylum Streptophyta; class Magnoliopsida; order Solanales; family Solanaceae; genus Solanum; species Solanum medicagineum. Next base: position 7,025,322 of record JAPFFP010000088.1, read on the forward strand.
ATTCAAACCAAAGTAGGCTCCAGAATTTCAAACTCCTAATCTGTGACTAATTCTGCCATTTTCTGAATGTAGATCTGTGACATGGTGACTGTTGCACGGCTTTTAAATCTAACGTTGGTTGTCCCAGAGCTTGACAAAACATCTTTCTGGGCAGACCCTAGGTATTTCTAGTGTTATGTTTATGTAATTCTTTGACCTTTTGCTTTGTGTTTTATAACAAGTTGTAACATTTCTTGGCAGCAATTTTGATGATATTTTTGATGTGAGACACTTCATTGATTCACTAAGAGATGAAGTTCGGATAATAAAGAGACTGCCAAAGAGGTTCAGCAGGAGATATGGATACCAGCCACTAGAAATGCCTCCTGTTAGCTGGTCAAATGAAAAGTACTACTTGCAACAGGTTTATCTACTTGCGATACATCTGTCTTATTCTTCTTCATGATTGTGGACATCGTCATTTGTCTGTCATTTAGAAGACTAGTGCTTAAGTCTTATACTCCCTTCGTCCCAATATATGTGGCACCTTTTCCTTTTTAATATATCCCAAAAAGAATGTCACCTTACTACGATTAGAAATAATTTAGCTTTAAAAATTCCCTTTTTACCCATAATGAAATGATTTATAGCCACACAAATATCCAAGGATTATTTTAGACCACAAATTTTAAAAGTCTTTCTTTTTTATTTAACACCATGCCAAGTCAAACGGTGCTACATAAAATGGGAGGGAGAGAGTATGATACATCTCAACTTGGAAAGTACTTCTCTTTTTGCTTTATGTAGTTGCATGTTCTGCTTTTGATATTGGAATCAATCTGCATACAATGATTCTATTACCTCGATAATTGAATATATCTCCTCTGATGCAATATATGCCTCATCAACAGTTGTTTCTCCCACTTTAACACATTTGGATTACTATTGCAGATTCTGCCTCTCTTCAGCAAGCATCAAGTTATACATTTCAACAGAACAGATACTAGGCTAGCAAACAATGGGATTCCTCTTGAGCTTCAAAAACTCAGATGTCGGGTGAATTTCCAGGCACTGAAATTCACTCCAGATATTGAGGCTTTGGGAGAAAAATTGGTACGAATGCTTCAGGAGAGAGGGCCATTTGTAGCATTGCATCTAAGATATGAGATGGATATGTTGGCATTCTCTGGTTGCACCCATGGCTGCACTGAGGAGGAAGCTGAGGAGCTCAAACGGTTAAGGTGATCATCTAAGAACAACTGTTGTATTTTAGTTTTATTCTCATATGGAAAGAAGTTGTCTTTAAAGACCTAGAATCCCTCAGAATCCACGCGGATTTAGTGAAGAACACAATTAAGGCAAACAATGCACATAAATGGAACCAAGTACTCCATCCATGCCAATTTATATGGTGGTGTTTGATCGGGCACAAAGTTTAGAAAAATATGAACTTTTGGCACTTGTGATATAAAACAAGCCATATATATTTTTGTCGCCATAAACCATTGGGAAATAACAAGTTTAGAGTTCAATTATATTTGAATATAGAAATGTGCCGCTCTATGTTTTGGACATACTAAAAAAGGGAAGTGTGCCACATAAAAAGGTGAGAGAGAGTAGTTGGGATTAGGGCCTAATTAGTACACAACATCAAATCTGATATTGGAATGAGAGGAACATTGGTTATACTTATGTTTGATCCCGACTATGTTGTTCTTGTTTGTTCAACATCTCTTTGTTCAATAAATATACAATTCTTCCTAAACCCCTTATTTGCACCAGGCACAAAGAGTGAAAACAAGAGGTGGTTTTTCACGATCCTCCATGCACAGATTCACATTAGTTTTCAACAACCAGAGCAAATTTTACTGTCTATAAGGACCTGTCTAATATCAAGATTTGATCCCAACTTTTCATTTACTTGCTTTGGTGTTTGTTGATTGAGAAGATGTTGCAGTATTTGTGAAACTACAAGTAATTTATCATAGTATGGGCCTTGACAGCTAACCTGCAGCATGATGGTTGCAGAAGTACTAATGAATTTGATGACTGATTGGTGTGCAATGACAAACTTCTCACACCCCAAGCCCAATGATCCAAAAGGCTTTTGTCACCCCAAGCCCCTGGTACATATTGCCCTATTTAGCTGGTAGACCTCATGGATTCATTCCTTGGGCTACACCATAATCAAACTCAAATTCGTGCCTAACATGTAAATTTGTGTTATGCCTTATATAACTCTTCACTTCTCTCCCCCACTCCGTTGTGGGGATTCACCTAAAGTGTCATGTACACTCTCTTCATAAGTTTGCCTGCCTAGAAGTTTGCAACCCTCTCTTTACCCACACTTGGTCATGGGCATCCCATACACCTCCTTAGGAACTCATCATCCTCATTGAGGTTCATAGCACCACCATACAGAGGAAGCGTCTTGACTCTGATGTCATACTTGTCACAGCCTAGGTCTATGGTAAATATTATCCACTTTGGCCCAATAGACCTTAATGATTTGTTTAGGCTATGCTCTAGCCAAAAAGTGTGTACCATGTGTCACGTGTTATGCCTTATAAAGCTCTTCATTTTTCTCTCATATTCGACTCAGGATTTGCCTTAAGGTGTCGTGTGCACTTCTTCAAACGCTTGTCATCCTAGAAGCCTACCAGTCCTTTTCTTGACCTGCCTTTGTCAGCCTGCCCTCTGATGGGCTTAATGAAATTAGTGGATTGGATTGTGGGTTACTAACATAAACTATGAGCTGCTGTTGTGACAAATGACATTTACTCATAATTTTTCTATCTCAAGATTTTGAAGTTTTACATTGTTGGATGATTTAATGATTTCACTTGGTTCTCCCACTCCCACCTATACAATTCTCTTTTTCAACCTTTTGTCTTGAGCACACGCGAAGTTGTCTAAATAGTAAATTCCTTTCTGGTTGCCTTTGTTTCCTTAGGTATGCATTTCCTTGGTGGAGGGAGAAAGAGATTTTATCTGAGGAGAAGCGATCTCAAGGATTGTGTCCCCTCACCCCAGAAGAAGCAGCTTTGATTTTGCAAGCATTGGGTTTTGAAAAAGACATACAAATATATATTGCATCTGGTGACATTTATGGAGGGGAACGGAGGCTTGCTGCTTTGAGAGCTGCCTTCCCAAAAATTGTAAGTGATTATTGATCCTGTTCTCTAATTGTATCTGTTGCTGGGACATTTAACTATCAATCTTAGGGCTGTTGCTTAAACATTTACTCAAAATCTCTGCATGTAATAGCGAACATGTTCCATAGCCAGCATTGTTGTAGTCTATTGCATGCATTCAGGAGATGAGCAACTTGGACAGTGGTTTCTGGTACAAGTATTCTGTTAATTGAATAAGCCGACATGCTTTTAGACATTTGTTAGCTTGGAAATGTGCACAAAATGGTCTACATTTTCTACTGCCAGTTTTTTTATTGCTGAGGACTTCATTACGACATTTATGGACACCATGAGTTAATTATCCTTCTTACCTATTATGTTTAATATCAGGTGAAAAAGGAGATGCTGCTAGAACCCGGGGAATTGCAGCATTTCCAGAATCATTCATCTCAGATGGCAGCCCTGGATTTCATAGTTTCAACTGCTAGTAATGTATTTATTCCCACTTATGATGGAAACATGGCTAAAGTTGTTGAAGGTCATCGTAGGTACATATTACCTACTGTTCTGAAAATGATTCCGTAACATTAACAACCATTATAAAGGGAATGCTGATTATCTTTTGCAGGTATCTTGGGTTTAAGAAAACCATTAGATTGGATCGAAAAAGACTGATAGAGTTATTAGATTTGCATCAGAACGGAACACTTAAATGGGATGAGTTTACAGCTGCAGTCCGTCAGGCACATGAGGGACGAATGGGACAGCTGGCTCGACGCAGAGTTATTGCAGATAAACCAAAAGAAGAAGATTATTTTTATGCAAATCCACAGGAGTGTCTGTGTGAGAGTAAAACCTGTGATGACTTGTTTGGCCCTGATAATTCCACTACCGTCCAATGATAATGCACAGGTGTTTCGTGAAGAAAGCAAAAGGAAAGACACAAAGTTGTTGGTATGCACACTTGAGATCTGTTGGCCAAAGGGCCAACATGCAGCCTTCAGTCATCAGGGCGTTTTGGAGAGGCGTTTTGTCATAGATAGGTAGTTTATTACTGGGAGAAGCAAGAGGAAAAAATATGAAGAAACCAAATGTGCCATACTTGTCAAAAAGAAAAGAAGTGCCATGGTAATGTGTTCATTCATTTTGTTCATATGTTTTTGCTCTCTTCAACAAGTTGGACAGTGTTGATTGTACTTGATACCACAGTAATTTACAGGAAGATTAACCCTTTTTACAATCAAATGCTCTGAAATGTGGAGCAAAGAGATGTAACAGTTTGATCATTTATTTAAATGTCATGCCCAAAAAGGGTAGTTGATGCAATTCCAAACTCTGCTGAGAAGTCAGATAGCATACTTTAAATTCTAGATTCGCCTCTGCTTGTTTAAGTCGAAGCTGTAATAACTCAACTAGACTGATCATAATGTCAGCAAAGAGTTCCTTACTTTGGCTCTCCAACAAGATCATGATCTTTAAGCCTTCTTTCTTGGTAGTACTCTAAATCATCTAGTTCCAATTCTCTTTCTTTAAAGATATCGTCGAGTTGTTGTAAAACCTTCTTTTCCCCTGCTCTTACCCCCACTGCTATCTGAAGCCTTGAACTGAGGTTCCCTCCCTTCATCAGTTTCTCATCCTACAATAATCATCATGTTCAATGCCAAAAAATAAAATACATGTACTATATAATGGAGATAAAATGGTTTTATTCATACATGTTAGAGTCCAGATTGCCATATTAAGGCAACAATGAAGACATGGACACCAATTAGTGATGTAAATTTACCTCTTCAATTGTGGTGTGATATCCAGAAAGAGCAGATCTGCATGTATCGCGCACAACTTTACATATGAGTTCTTCGTTTACTCTGCTGACAGGCAACTCGAGAAGATTCCAAACAGCATTTCTGGACATTGATTGTAGTAGGAAAGCATCAGTTCCATCAAGGGCAACCAGCCTTAGATATGGAAATAGAGAAGGAGGGAGAGATTGTCCAAGTTTTATGTCAAACTCAGCAGTGTCTCCTAGGCCATTTGACACTGCTATATCCAGCTTGTCGTCATAGAACTCATCAGACTTTGATATTTCCAATGTTAAAGTAAATGCATCACGAGCTGAGTTTGGTTCGATGAATCCATAGCCAATAGCCATATCAGCATTGCTTTTCTTCAAGCCATATTGGATGAGAAACTGTCAAAAACACATCTGTTATGTACCATTTTAGTTCTAACAGAAGTACTTCAAAACTTCAATCAAACATATGAAGCAAACAACGCCTTCTATAGACTCTTAAACAGATGGTTTCTTTCTCAAAATGTTAGCCTTACCTGGTCACCAGCCTTCAGTTTCAATGGACTTTGAAAAGAAAATAACAAATCCCAGGAGAACAGACCTGCTGGTCCACCAACTTCATGCATATGATCTTCTGTAGTCACTTTGGCACTGTGGTTTGCCTGATAAGTAAACCATTTGTACAATGTCATTCATCAATCGATAGCCAAATATATGGTGAGATGAACTTCGACAAACAAAGAAAGTCTAACAAGAGTCCTCGGACTCAATTAATATTCGTTTCTAGCTGAAACTAAAGCTTTCATGTCCCATTTGAAAAAAAAAAAAGACTCAGTATAATGCTCATTTGACTGTCGCGTGATCATCAAAATTCTTTTGAATCAATATTGTAAAAGTAAGATGAAGTGATTCTGAATCCAAAACTTCCTCCTTTTCATTGTAGGCTTCTTATAAGTAGTCATTCATCTTACCAGGTCAGCAAAGGGAACCAGCATTAGATTTTGATTCCCAACACGGGAAAACGCCCTTGATCTGAGGATTCCAAATGCCCAGAAGAAATCATCCAAGGTTATAGGAAAGGGGAAAAGCTGTTTGTTACGACTTATGACTTCTTCCACTTTCTGAAATTCATTTTGCACATAATCTTTCACACTCATTGTTGTGCTTAAAAGTTGAGTCCCTGCAAATGATAGCATGACAAATAAATTAAACAAGGAACATCACATTTCTTATCTAGCTACGAGCAAATTCATCATCGTTAGAGACAATGCCATCACATTCTACATATTTGGCTATGTAGAAGGCATACCAATCTCTCCATAGTCACATGAAAACAATCAACTAGCCTACAAAATACAAGATCACATCCAGCACTAAAACGAGCTTCAAGAGATTCTGTAACCATATAATGATTCTCAATAGTCCAGAATTTTAAGACAATAACAATAGTAATAAGCAATGAGGACAAGCCATGACACAATGGTAGAGTTGCTCCTTTGGTTACCTAAAGGTCATGAGTCTAAGGCGTAAAAGCAGATCTCGTAGAAATATAATGGGAACACTACATACCCTATACCTAACCTTCCCCTACCTTGGACTAGCCAAGGAGTACCTTGTCATAGGATAAGCAACAACAACAGACCAGTGTTATCCCACAGTTGGGATCCAGGGTGGATGGTGCTTACACAACTTAACTCTATCTTGTGAAGGTAGAGAAACTGTTTCCAGTAGACGCTAGGCTCAAGTAAAACATATCAAATTCAAGTAAGAAAGAAAATACTGTAATGAGGAAATCGTGCTAAAGATAAAGGAGAAGAGCTATAGCAAAATGACAAACAAGACGCAACTGAAGAAAGGAAACAACATGTAACAAAATCGAAAAATAAGATAGTAATAGGGAAAACTAGACAACGCCCCAAAAAACAAGAACTTAAGTTCTACACACTACACGACGCAAAAATATTGACACAATCAGGTCAGTTCACTTATAAGAGAATTCGAGGTAAACTATCTACGACTATCACACGTTAAACTACATTGATAGAGTTAAAAAGAAGTTACACTATCAGCATATATAACTTAACTCCGTCATGAACACAAGAATCTGCAAATTTCCTATTAAAGGCATGTTCTACAAGGAAACAAGATTACCATGAATCTCAGAGAGCTCCTCTTCAGACCTGCACTGAAAGAACATACCAAGCAATCTTTATCAGCAACATAACATCCACAAAAAATTCCTCATAAAAACTATAAAGATAAAGATATGACATTTGAGCCTAACTCAACCACAAAAACTAGCTCGTTAATGGAGGATATAAGTAGACTAGTAGTCCAACTAATGTGGGACTCTAACCCACTCTAACAATCCCCTTCGCGCCCGGGCATAACTGAGGCATGGACCAGATTTTGGGCCATAAAAGCTAAGTTGCGCGGATTCTTCACTTTCAATGCCGCACCCGTATAGGATTCTCCGAAAATACACTAGTTTTGGAGAATCCGACACGCACCCGCTGACACTTTTGAAGAGTCTGAGCAACATAGTATATAAGCACACCATTAGTCCAACCAATATGGAATTCTAACCCACTCTAACACTACCCATCATGGCCAAGTGCAACTAGTGTGGACCAGGAGCCCCAATAGGGATGGACCTGGTTCCGATATCATAAAGATATGACACTTGAGCCTAGCTAGATTGCCCAAAACCATATACACAGTCCACCAGTCCATTCTCCAACCAACGCGGACTCTAATCCTCTCTAACAAACAAACAAACAAAAATTTTAAGGCAGACCCACCAATAAACAGTGGAATCAGTGCACTCTGGAAGAACAGCCATGTAATATTTCCACTTGGAATCATCTTTCCATTTCTCTCTCAACAAGAAAAGAGCGAGAGACATCCAAGGTTCTAATCCAGTACAAACATTCCCAATTTCAGATTCTGCAACTGTGTCGGTGTTGATCCAAAACCTTCTAGGCACTCCTAGAACTGTTTCCCCTTTTGAAATATCTCTATTAGCAACTAATCCTAAACCTTCTGGTACAACTCCTGGCTTTACAGGTGTCTTTATTGATACAACCCCTTCATCACATAGCCACTTCCAGAATGTTTGGACTGGTTCTGGAATTTTTGGGTCAAGTTCTCTTAACTGAAGTGAATTTATCAAGAATGGTTTTTGGGAATTGTGTAAAGATTGAAACTTTATTCTGAATTTTGTGGTTTTGAGTGGACAGAGGAAAGAAGAAGAGGGTAAAGAGAAAACAGAAGCCATTTTTTTCTAGCTTTATTTCCCTCTTAGCTGAGACACTGAATTTCAGAGTAACTAGATTTCCAGATGAGGTTGTTAATCAGTTAACTCAAGACCTGACCTTTATTTTTTATTTCGATATTCGTGTTTCAGAGTATTGAAACATTTTACATTATCCTGGTCTGAGAAACAAATGACTGGTTATGGTTAGCTTTGAGGTGTGGTCCTAGGCGAAGGATTAATTCTCCACGGATCTGAGCTCCATTTAAAGGTTTGCCGCTGGCCAATTAGTTGTTGCATACACAAGGCGGGAATCGAACCCTCGACACTTGCTTAAACGACCTAGTGAGCTAGCCACTAGGCCAACCAAGCTTTGTTGGTTATGATTAGCTTTGAAGTGTGGTCCTATATTATTGTGATATTCTTTCGTAATATCCTTGTTCTTACAAATAACTTACTCATTTATAGTTTTTTGTATGAGAGCATTGTAGATCAGTCTTGCAATCATAATGTCATACTAGTGAGTATATCTCTCTGCTCGTTGCACATTTCACAAAGGGTGTTCAAATTTCGACCACTTCCTCGGTTTTGATATGTTTGACTTCGCACATTGTTTAAGTAAAAAATGAAAATTTTGGAAATTTATGATCTTGAAAATTATTTCATTAAAGATAAAAGAGCAATTTTAAAGTTATTAACTGAGCCGAACTCCCAAAAAGTGATACTTTAGTAACACAGGAGCCCAAGCCTTACCACGTGACCCAACTCTATGCTTGGATAGGGCAGGCCAGATAATTGTCACACAAGCCTTACCTTCTGGACAGGCCCAACATTCCACCATATTAACACCCTCACTTGAGTTACAAGCCCACGCTACTGAGCTCGACAGGATGAGTTATGCTCCCTGCACGAAGGTTGAGGGTTTAGGGTTCAGGGTTCAAGGTTCAAGGTTCAGAGATGTTGGAGAGCCACTTGAAGGTTAAAAAGGTTTAATTATGTCCAGGAAAAGAAAATTCGTTTTCAACAACCTATTAACTAGTTGCTTCATAAACATTGTTATTAAAGAAGAAAGTTATATTGGATAAAGGGGGATGTAGTATTGACGAACAAGATGAAAAAGGCAAGATTTGAATATGTGAAAAGGCGCGAGGATGCATCAGTAAGATGATTTTAATTATCATGTGCCAACAACTTTTCAAATCTAGAAAATCTCTTCAACTCACTTCAACTTTATAAGATCTTTTTTAAAATGTTTTCAAACGAAATTTACGTCTTTTGTTTACCTGCTTAACCATATCCTCCTGTCATACCTCTACAGCCTTTCCTTTAGTTATATCCAGTTTCAGTTCTGCTTTCAACGACTAACTTATATTTATACAAAACAGTACAAAAAATTATAATTTTCAAAAAATAATATGATGAAAAAATATATTTTAAAATTTTGATCAAAGTTCACATAGTTTCAAAGACACTTTTCGAGACATCATGTTGTCACTTGGTTGAGATCCCTCTATCATAATCAAAGGTCTCAGGTTCATGCTCATGTTAATAGAAAATATCAGTTAGGATAGCTTTACAATATCCTTGTTTTAATTTAATCAGTCCCAATATAAATAACGCACTAGTGAGAAAATGAGAAACAAAAAAGTAAAAGAAAAAAGAAAATAAAGTTCATGTATTAACTGATTAACAACCTCATCTTGAAATCTAGTTACTCTGAAATCCAGTGTCTGTGCTAGAGGGAAACAAAGCTAGAAAAAATGGCTTCTTTTTTCTCTTTACCCTCTTCTTCTTTCCTTTGTCCACTCAAAACGACAAAATTCAGAACAAAGTTTCAATCTTTACACAGTTCCCAAAAACCCTTCTTGATAAATTCACTTCAGGTACAAGAACTTGACCCAAAAATCCCACAACCAGTCCAAACATTCTGGAAGTGGTTATGTGATGAAGGGGTTGTATCAGCAAAGACACCTGTAAAGCCAGGTATTGTACCAGAAGGTTTAGGATTAGTTGCTAAGAGGGATATTTCAAAAGGAGAAACAGTTCTAGAAGTTCCTAGAAGGTTCTGGATTAATCCAGATGCAGTTGCAGATACTGAAATTGGGAGTGTGTGTAGTGGATTGAAACCTTGGATTTCTGTTGCTCTTTTCTTGCTTAGAGAGAAAAGGAGAGATGACTCCAAGTGGAAATGTTACATGGCTGTTCTTCCAGAATGTACTGATTCAACTATATATTGGTGGGTTTGCCTTTAATTTGCTTTCTTTTTCTGTTTTGGAAGTTGTGTTACTGATGAAAGTTCTTGATATATGTTCTTCCAGTGCAGGTCTGAAGAAGAGCTTTCTGAGATTCAAGGTAATCTGCTTTCCTTGTTAAATCAATCCTTAAATCGGAAAGACATCGTATATAAACAACACTCAAACTTGACCTCAAGTGGCAGTTGAACACTATAACTTTGCGAGGGTAAATCTATGTACCTCAACTTGGTCTCCACGGGTAACTAAACACTCCAACTCGTCCCATCTGTGACTCGTGGATACTTGATGCTGACGTGACACATAAATTTTGGAGGTGTCTAAATGATCATTTTGTATATTGGAGTTTCAGTGGAGACAAGTTGACGTGTCTAGATATGTATATTCAAATTTTGAGTGTTTAGTTACTAGTTGAGCCCAAGTTAAAGTTTCTATCTATGTGTTAAGCTAATTAGAAATGTGCAGTTTTTTGTGGTCATTGATGGAGTTGAGTTATATATACTGACAATGTAATTCTTTTTTACCTTTATTATTGTAGTTTAACGTGTGATAGTAGGATAGTAATCATTTTATTAGCTTATAATTAATGTTTTAACGTTGATATTTTACCATTAATAATCATATAAGTGATCTGGCCTGATTGTGTCAACTATCTTTGTACAGTACAGTATGTAGAACTTAAACTCTTTGTTTTATTACTGAAGTGCTTGCTCCGTGACAAGGTACCCCTTGACTAGTCCAACGTTTTGTTTTTTTTTGGAGGGGGTGGGGGTGGGGGAGAAGGGGTGAAGGCGGTCAGTATATGCTATATTGCTTTCCCCTTGACCTTTTCGTTACCAAAGGAGCTATGCTGCCAACGTGTCATGGGTCGTCTTAGTTGTTTATATTGTTATTATTTTGGACTATTGGAAGTGTTATCATATGGTTGCAGAATCAATGAAGTTTGTTTTTGGCTCTGGATGCAATCTTGTATGTTGTAAGCTTCATGATTGTCTTTGTATAGCGTCGTTACTTATGACTTGGAGATACTCGTTATGTCTTTGTATAGCATCGTTACATGATTGTCTTGCTTATACTCCATAAATGCGATGGAATTGTCTCTTACGATGATGAAATTGCTCATAGCTAGATAAGAAATGTGAATGTTCCTTGTTTGGTTAAGTGAGAATTTAAGAGCTCCAAATATTTGTGACTAATTTGTTTGTCATGCTATCGTTTGCAGGAACTCAGCTTTTAAGCACAACGTTGAGTGTGAAAGATTATGTGCAAAATGAATTTCAAAAAGTGGAAGAAGAAGTCATACTTCGTAACAAGCAGCTTTTCCCTTTCCCTATTACTTTGGATGATTTTTTCTGGGCATTTGGAATACTCAGATCAAGGGCATTTTCTCGTCTTCGGAATCAAAATCTTATTCTGGTTCCCTTTGCTGACCTGGTAAGTTTTTAAGTAAATGAATCAATGCATCTTACTTACAAGATTGATTCAAAAGTTTGTTTGAAAGCTTTAGTTTCAGCTAGAAATGAGTATTAACTGAGTCCGAGGACTGTCATCAGAACTTCTTTGTATATAATGTTTCATCATTTTCTTAGCATGATGGATTGGTGAATAACGTTATATGAATGATTACTTGTCAGACAAACCACAATGCCAGAGTGACCACAGAAGATCATGCTCATGAAGTTAGGGGACCGGCAGGTCTGTTCTCGTGGGATTTGTTATTTTCTTTACGAAGTCCATTGAACCTGAAGGCTGGAGACCAGGTAAACTTACTGTGTTCTCAAAATTCAGAATCTATCTTTACTGTAGAACAGGTCATTCTGCTATTGTTCATCGAAAAGCTAACATTGTGAGAACAATTATTCATTACTTCCTATCTGTTAATGAACAATAGCCAAAATGGTACATAACGGATGTGGCAATTTTGACAGTTTTTCATCCAATATGACATAAACAAAAGCAATGCTGATATGGCTCTTGACTATGGCTTCATCGAACCAAGTTCAGGTCGTGATGCATTTACATTAACATTGGAAATATCAGAGTCCGATGAATTTTATGACGACAAGCTGGATATAGCAGAGTCAAATGGCCTAGGTGAAACTGCTTACTTTGACATAAAACTTGGACAATCTCTTCCCCCTTCTCTAATTCCATATCTAAGGCTGGTTGCCCTTAGCGGAACTGATGCTTTCCTACTAGAATCAATTTTCCGAAATTCTGTTTGGGGTCATCTCGAGTTACCTGTCAGCAGAGACAACGAGGAGCTCATATGTAAAGTCGTACGAGATGCATGCAAATCTGCACTTTCTGCCTATCACACCACAATTGAAGAGGTAAATTTACATCACTAGTCAATTCTGTTAATATGCCATTTTCATTGTCACTTTCTGAAGAAAACTGAACACGATGGTTATCGTAGGATGAGAAACTGATGGAGGAAGGGAATCTCAGTTCAAGGCTTAAGATAGCAGTAGGGATAAGAGCAGGAGAGAAGAAGGTTTTACAACAAATCGACGATATCTTTAGAGAAAGAGAACTGGAGTTAGATGAATTAGAATACTACCAAGAAAGGAGGCTTAAAGATCTTGGTCTTGTTGGAGAGCAAGGAGATATCATATTTTGGGAGCCTAAATAAGGAGCCTTATGATCAGTCTAGTTGAGTTATAACAGCTTCCATTACTTTTATCTGATGTAAATAATGAAAGATCAGTGTTTCATTTTTGTGAAATGCTCATTCGTTTGAGGATGTTTTCTGTCATTCCTATGTTTCTCCCACACTGCTGATTAACATTACTATTTTCCTCTTTATTAACATTCGTGAATACATCTCATATTGCTGAGCTCAGTAGCGCGGGCTTGTAACCTGAGTAGGGGCATTAATGTGGTGGAATGTTGGGCCTGTCCAGAAGGTAGGCTTGTGTGACAGTTCTCTGGCCTGCCCTCTCCAAGCACAGAGTTGGGTCCCGTGGCCTAAGCGAAGGCTTGGGCTGCTGGGCCCTTAGAGTGAAGTGGACTGCGTGAGGCTGGTTTCACAGAGCAACGAATAGCTTCCGCTCTGTGTAGTGGAAGGATAACGGGCCAGTGTTGTACAAGTCCAATAAATGCCTGATGGATTGCTCTAATTAAACCACCACTTTTTTGGGCTTGATTTCTACTCCTACACGTAAAGTACAAGCATGAATATATATCGTATTCAATGTATCACAAATACAACATTCAATTTTCATTTAAAAAGTGATAAAGAAGGTCTAATCATGCTACTTCAGTCGTATGCTTAACACATGCAAGTTGATCAGTTCGCTCTTTAGAAATAGGCT
>JAPFFP010000088.1:7041732-7056881 GCA_026153255.1 Solanum medicagineum
TGAGGCTTTTTTCAAGGTTCAAAATAGTTGAATTGTTCAAAGTTCAAGATGAATGTTTGAAACTTTTTCCATATTTGCCCTTTCATTTATTGAAGTTTTATATTTTCTAGAAGATAAATTACACTACATATTTATGACTCCATAAAGGTAATAGTGGAAATATGATTAAAATTTTTTGTTTTTGAATGCATTTCTTAATATGTGTGCATTGGACTCACAAATTCAATTAAAATGAGACGGAGGGAGTATAAATTATTATATTCACCAATATATTTCTAATTTAAGAAACAGGTATTTTATTTGAAGTAGCCTTTGAATTCTATTCTCCCTATAGAAAATCTTAGTAGCTCAGTTCGATAGTGATTATTTGTTTCTCCACCTTGTCATTTCCTTCCCTAGGCCCAAAAAGTTCTCTCTTTTTTTTTCCAGAAACATCAATGCCAAGACCAGAATCAATCAATCAATGAATCAATCAAAGAGCAAGCAAATAAAGGCGACAACTTTATACAAAAACAGAGAAAGCCAATAGTTGCTCTTTACCTGCATGAATGGCGATGCTGCCATCAGAAGTAAGAAACGAAGCAGTTGATTTCGAATCACTCAACTTTACGCCGTTCACATTTCCGTTACCGTCGCTGTTGATAACCGTCGATAACATCTCCTCACCGAACGGAACAGAACCACCACCACCACCACCACCAACGGCAGCGGAGGGAGAAGCTGGATGATCATCGTAGTTGGACCACGAGGCAGCTACGACTTGTGCTGTGCCGATGTTGCCGCATTTCCGACGGAGTTTAGTGTTCAGTTGACAAGGGAAATTCAGAGGGAACTTGAGAATGAGAGAAGATATGCCACGTGTCGAGCCGTAAAGAACAGAAGCTGCGAGTTTGCGGCATAAGTTGTCGGAGAAGGTGGTGGATTTTGAAAAGTCCGGTGGAGAGTTGCCGGAAAAATGGTGTTTCTGGCGGGGTTTTAAGGTTGGCGAAACACTAGGAAAATGTGACACCGCCATGCTCTTCTTTCTAAATATTTGTTCCAAAAATAAGTAATTTATAGGTAGAGTGATTATTTTTAATAAAATTCTAAAATTAGAAAAAAAAAGTAAATTATTGCTATGTTATATAAGTTTGAGATAAAGTAAATACTATTTTGGACAGAATTTCTTTTTCCTATCTTTTTTATATTTTTCCTTTTCTACTTTCAATGATTTTGTTATTGCTTCACAATTTCAATTTTTTTTTTTTTGTAAACTATATAATTGGACATGATATAATTTTTAAAAAGAAAAATAAATATTTACGTACAGTTAGATGAGTATGAATATCTTTTTTAAAAAAAGGATAAATATGAATAAAAAATCAAAATATCATTTTACTGCGGTTTAGCTAAAATCATGTCAACTTTTGTCTTATCTCTGTTTTAATTGATGATTGTTCTATTTTAATTTGATATATAGTTTAAGAATATAAAAAAATTAAAATTTTAAATCTTAAATTTATTTCTGTTCAAATTTTATGTGACTAAAAAACAAGATTATTCTAAGTTCTATAATTAGGATTATAACCAAGATAGATGATCACATTTTCTATATGGGATAAAATTTATCTTGATTTTACTTGATATTCACAATTAAAATAATTTTAAATTTTGCCGATAAAAAAATCTATTTTATGTAAGATGAGAGTGCAAATTAAAGTCAAGGGAGTCATCTTTGCATCAGTGTATAACTTCGGACTCGTTTGATTAGACAACAAGTTATTCCGAAAATTAGTTATTTTTGAATTGTCATTGCTCTTAGTGTTGGATATGTTATCCCAATCAAACATGAAATAAACTCATTATAAAACAAAACTCGAGATTAGTTATTCCTGATCCCTCGTGGCAGACAAGCCCTTGGTTCAACAAAGACCAATATGATGAAGAAAGACTTGAAAGTTCATGTTGCAACTTTAACACTAAACTAGATCACCTGAACAAAGCATAATGAAGAAATGAGGACCCATTATTCACCAAGTTTAGAAGGTTGTGATTGGTCCAAAGGATGTCCACAGATGGATTTCTCGGTTTTAAAAACAAAAACATGGTGTAACTAAAAAAAGACAAACTTTTAGTAACTAGGAACAACAAGAAATAACAACACTTCACTTCTTTTCCCTTTTTTAACTCCTGGAGTTAGTGATCCATCAATAGCCTGTACCTCAAATGTTTTTCTGTACCTCTGTAGGATTATCCACATATCATAAAGTGTTCAAGGTGGTGCTGCAATTTCAGATTTCCAACACAGAAGTAGATCAAGTACACACAAGATATCCTAACTCAACGATAAGCCAATCATGACATCATGATAGCCACGAAGCAAAAACAATAAAACACAGTATTCATCGTTCAATATGACTGCTAGAATTAGGACCAGTAACCAAGACGGAAAGAGTTGTCTATGACGCAAGCACCAAAAAGGATAAATATCAAGTAAAATGGACCATATCGTAGCTTCTAGCAGACCACAAAACCAGATTGCAGACAGAGCTGGGACCTGCACATAGAATGCAAGTACAAAGATGCAAGGGCGAAATAGATGAACGCTGCAATGTATACGACACTAGGAAGTAGGCAGCCAGGGAAGGGCATTTAATTTTCTGTTGATATCAGTTGACATGTATTGCATTGGTATTTTGTATGATGGTTTTGAAGGATAGCGCAGTCTGTAAGAAAAATAATTATCTTAATGTGTTTGGAGCACGACAGGAGCAAATCCCAAAAAGGACTAAAAGGTAGAAAATGGAAGCAGCATTACGTTACTTTAGTTTTCACCATCTGTTACAAACTTAGTTTGATCTGAGGAATGGACAATCTAACCATGTCATTTATTCATAAAAAGGCCAACCTACCCAAATTATAAGTCTAGAAGAGCTATCTACAAGATAATAAGATTCAATGAACAAGCAAGAAATGAGACATAATGAGCTAAAGAGATGAAAGAACTTGAGCAAAAGTCATATGAAGAGCCCTAACACAAACACAACATATCAGCTAATCTACTTTCTATACACTTTGTGGAGCGCAATGCTGAATGCAGGTGTAATTTTACGCAGCAGTAAAAGCTTAACCATGCTTTTCCAACATAAAACATTATTTTCCACTGGGTTTGGCAACACATATCCTCCTCGGAATATCTGGTTAAGAAGCGGCACAAAAAGGCTGCACATCCTTTTACAGCACTACTAGGCAGACGACAACATCAGTTGCTTGAAAATGCATTGCACATGCAGATACCCACCATTATGACCATATGACGGAACACTTTAGTAGACATTTACAAAAGAACAGGTGATTGACAACACCAGCAGGATACAACCAGAATAATCTACTTCATTTGTACTGTCAAGTCCTAAATGAAATCAATAAAAGCTACAGATGTGAGGATGAATATATTTACAGTTTAGTCACTTAAAGATTCTTGCAGGCAACAACACTGAGAGACTGGGACTACCCTTCACTTTTTCTTGCATAATATACTCACTACTTGTCTTCAGTAAACAGTTGGAAAACCAAACATTCAGTACTGCGACGAATAAGCAAATGAAGTTGAGTTGATCTCAAACTTAATCAGTACCAGGAAAGATTAACTCTTGTCAAGCAAGAACCTTTAGAAGTTAGATCCAAATAGTTTGTCATTTAGAAAAGTTACCAAAACGTGGGATTGGTGTCATTGATGAGTAACTAGAACAATGTCTCACTCTGTTATAACATACCAATATTAAGATCACCTTGATAAGCTATATGACTGGCTCCTGGATCTTAACAACTGATCATAGGATGTAAAATAATATTACCGGAGATCTACAAATGCAATCTTTGCATTCTTACCTTGCTCAGTCTGATTTCCAGATGAACACACAGAAAATAGAGTGAAAACTTCATCTCACAGGTCTTCAAAAGATTCAAACCAAAAACCAACTAATACTACTCAAGACCTTTCAGAAAGAAATTGACACTCCTAAACTGATAAAGAATACAAGATAGGAAGTAGGCAATCCGTCTGATTTTCCCTGATGCATTCGCACTTTTTTTATGCATTAACATATAAACCAACAATTACTAATCCAATTCAAAAGGTAATAAACTAACATCAAATTCTTATTTATCAAAAAGTAGCTAATAATCAAACGACAGAACTTACAGATCAAGAGTTGAAAGTCTTAACTGGAAGATGTTTTCTGCTCATTCCAGCACAATTATATCAGAAGAAACTATAAAGTTTACATCCAATTCGCCGAGTATACCAACATCGCAAATACAACTAATTAATCAGTTCAAGAGAAACCAAATAAAGTTAAAATTTGAGGCAACTTCAGTACAATTATTGGAAATTATATCATTAGCTAAAAGCTTTCTTTTCTATTCTCTTCCTCAATTCAAAAGAATCTCGAAATTTCCTCTTTTTAATTATCAAAATCACCTATAACTCCCATCCCCCCAAAACGAAAAAAAGATCAATTCTTCTGATTCTGCAGACTTACTAGCCCTCCTTGAGCTAAGAACTACTTGAACTCCCTTCCAATTTGGCTTCTGATGGCACCGATCCGGCGTCGTTGCCTTCACTCCCTTGCTCCTTCTGCTTATCAATCTCCTTCTCCAATTCAGCCTCTGCTGCTTTCTCAGCTTGTAATATAGGAGCGTAATAGTCAGAATGCACCTCCATACACTTCCTCAAAGCAGAAGTAACCTCAAAACACTTTTCCACTATATCCTCTTTGTTCTTCTCCCCTTCTTCAATACATTTTTCCCACTCAATAAAAGAGTCTTTACAACCTCCCCCTTTCATAAACAAGCAAAACCCACATTCACCCTCTTCTTCTTCCTCCTCGTTTGCATCAATATTTTCTAGGTCTTCCTCCTTAGGGTTTTGGGTTTTGCTCGTTTCAGCTTGATGGGTCTCTTCAGTTTCGGATTTTGATTCGTGGGTCGGTTCAATTTCGGATTTTGATTCGTGGGTCGGTGAGGAAGACATGGTGGTGGTTGAATTGGAGGAGCTAGGGTTTGAATCTGAAAGAATTGAAGAAAAGTTTCCCATGGCTGCTCATAAACCTCCTCTTAAACCCTTTTTTTTCCAGAGAATAACTAATATTTTATTACTTTTAGGACATACTTTTTTTTTCTTTGTTATTATATAGAGCTTTTTTCTTTAGAAGAAAGTCAGGTCCATTTTCTTTTTTCGACAAGTCAGAGATGATTATTTGGTAAAATCGTAATTTTTTATTTTTTTAAATTAAAGAGAGGAAAATATTGCTTCTCCATTATTCTTTTTTTTAGTGGATTAATTTTGATGCACTAAATCATTTTGGCATAAAATTTAACAATTATAAAATAATCTCTTGATTTTATAAATTAGACATATATTTTTAATATAATGAATAAGAAAGTAGAAAAATGAATTTGCTTATAATTCCTTAAAAATTGTGTAAAAAGAAAATGAAAATTTAGTCAAATTATTAATGCCAAATGAAAAGAACTAGTCTTTTATTAGGATTGTCACCGCTTATGTTGCTCAGACTCTTCAAAAGTGTGAAAGGATGCATATCAAATTCGCCAAAAAAATGTATTTTTAAAGAATCCGATATGAATACAACATTAAAAATAAAGAGTCCGTCCAATTTAGATCACGGCACAACTATTATCTTTTATATGACTTCATCTAATGGCAAATGAAAATTCTCTTTAGTATCAATGGTTTAAAATCGTTCAGAAAAGGGTATGTCATAACCATGAAATTTGGGAACATAACACAATATATCACCTCAACAAATTTGATAGCCTAAAGCCATTAAATATTATTAATAAAATTAAATATATTTGACTTTTTTCTGTCATCCATTCACGTGGTTATGTATTTCAAAATCATCCTCAATTATGAACAGCTACAACACGTATGATCGCGTTCACTATTTTCTTCTTGAAAAATATACAAGAAGCAATTTTTATATTTGTATCCACTTCCCTAGTATACAATTGAACAATTTTTACAAATGCTCCTTTTGTGTTCTTCCTCTCCCTCCTTGTCCACTGCACATCTTACCTTGTTCTGAAATCTGCATCTTCTGTAATCTGCCTGGCTTTTGTATGTGTGGAATGCAACGTCCTTCACACGCGTTCTACTCTTCGCGTCCACCAAGCCCAGAAATGTAAGAACTTCTTGAGCTTAGATGCCAAATGTTGTAATATCATGTGAGCTCTTCATCTAGAATGACATTTGCTGTCTGCTGAAGTTTGGCAGCTGCTAGCACTCTGATAAGGTGATGGGGATAGATAAATGTTCTTTATTTTTCTTTGTGCTCATCGGCCTCATCCTCTTCATGGTAAGCGAAAGGAAGTGGTACTGACTTGAATGCGCGATATTTCCCTACATTGTTCAGGTGCTCATTTTCCAACCTGATAAATAACAATGTGTCTCAGTTCGCGTACAGTTATCAAGTAGCTTAATGTACAGGTCAATTCACAGAACTTCGCGATAATAAATACGTCAATAGAGAGATTGTAATACCTGAAAAAATTCCACATGCCACGTCGAATTACTTCTAAGCAAGCAAATATGCTTGAGATTGTACTTCCTCGCAAAGAACGCACGTTGAATCTTAATACCACTTGCAGCCAAGCAAATCTAAGCAAAACATCCAAGATCTGTGAGAAGGAAAAGGTTTTAGAGTTGCTGACAGCTCATGCTTGAATGAATTGGAACGACTTAATTGTTATATGGAAATTACCATAGCTGTGAAGTATACACTTTTATGGTGCAGTATGAGCTTATCTCGCAAGAACTTGTTCTTGGACTTCCTTCTCAACAGCCCCCAATCGACAACTATATCCCAGTATGTGTTGAAAATAGTCGTGATAAGTGAGCTAAGTATAACCAACACCTCCCAAGTCAAACTCTTTCTCAGTACATATGCTGTTTTAATAACGACTGCCAGAATTGTCAAAAAGTATCTCAAGCCATTGTATGCCTGTGCTTGATCCTTTTCTTCAAACAGTCGACGGACACACTACAGTAGAAGCATAAACATGTTTAAGTCTACTATAAAGGAATATATTCCCTTCTAGAGTATTGAAATTAAAGAAATGGCGTAAAGATATTATTAAGTTGTATATATAGAGTTGTTCCACATGGGTTATGTAAGGACTTGCAAAGGTGTCTATATATGTTTTATTCCAAATAGTGGAATTCTAGGTTCAACGCTGGTGACAATTTCAATTAACAGTAGTGAAGTAACAACCAAAAGATGCTGTCAAACCTGGAAAAACCGAAACCAATATGGTATGATCGCTAGAATGAAGTAAAATGTGTTATAGACATTGTGACTTTGGCATGTATTATGTCCATGTGAAGATTTAATCCAAGTATAATAGCAAATGTAGTACTCCAAACTCCTTATTGCTTCAACCTGTATTATGTTAGAAGTTAAAACTACTACAACAACTAGAAGACGAAGTAGAAACTAAAGTGTACAATGTCGAGAAGTCGCTGTACCTGGCTAGTCAGCTGGTCTGCTAGAAAGAAATCTGGAAGAGTAACCTGCACAAAATGAGAACTTTAGAAGAGAATTAACGCACCCATATATAAGTAAGAACTATATGGTTTTGATTCACAAACCATGATCTGTTGAATATACCTTGTAAAGAGGAGCACAAATGCAGCGGAAGACGCATTTTATAAGGAACAAACGACTTGAGCGATAAATGATGTTAAACGGGCAGAAAGTAATAAAAAGAAGCACCTGCACAGAGAATTGTCTTTGGTGAAAGAAAGTAAATACAGTAGAACTGATCAGTTATAAAGCTCTAAAATCTTACCATTATCAATCCCAGAGGAACATATTCAACACGTGTACCATATATTTCAGTTCTTGAATTCATGTGCAGATGCATCAGGAGAGCGGCAAGGACGAGCATTGCTAGACCATTGCTAAGAAGAAAGACTTCCCTATAGCTTAACTCGGTCCCTTGCTTGAAACCAAAGATAAATGCATAGTTGATTTTGTAGTGCTTCCAGAAATATATGTTTGCAGCATATAAAAGCATATGCAATACAATGTATGCATAAAAACTGCCAGACAATTCAAACTTTTCTCTTGTCAAATTACAGGCTCAAGAAACCCGAAGTATGGTTTTTCATTGTGTTGGTATTAGTGAAATTCACATAGAAAAGAGTTTGATCCTCCCTTACCTGTAAAGTGGGACTATCTTGTCCAAATAAGAGGTGCCTTCATCTTTATCGATCAACTTTCTGTCATCTCTTAATAGAATAACAGCAACTAGAAGAGCAATTGAGCAACCAGAAAAGAAACCTGGAAATTGTGAATGATAAATTTGAAATAACGCGAAGGACCAAAATACGAAGGGCATTATAAAATGCAAAAAAGACCACACACTATATCTGAAGAAAAATGTGACTGTCCAATCAGTCCTGTACTTTATAACGATACTAAATAGTATATTTGTATCACTTGCCTGACGTGAATGTTATACGATGCTTTTCTCTTTTATGCTTTGGCCGCAATATCTTCATGCCTTCTCTGCGGTTCGACTGTGAAAAATGCTTGATGAAGGTGGTCTCCACCCTGTCTAGAAGATTGGTAACCTATAGAATGGTATGATATATCAATGATGTAACAATCAGTGTCAAGTACAACACCACAATAAAAACTCTCGGATTTACAAGAACGACATAATCCTAATGGATTGAGGAAAGATCAGACTAACCTCCTCAGAGCTCCCAAGGTAAGAGTTATCCACCATTTTTAAGTATGATCTTGCTGCTTTTCTAGATGTAATCTGCACTTGGAAAAAGATTCAAATTTTAGGACTTCAAGATCATAGGTGACAGACGGCAGCGTCCCTGGAGCATGCTCAAAATGTTGATTTCACTTATAATGGATACTCCTATAATGTAACTGAAAGGAAGGCTACTGAAATAAGTTTTGGTCAGTGAAGCCTAACCTTTTCATATTTTTTGAGGATCTTGGATAATGCCGACAGGTTCATATAGCTGGTATCAGTTCATCGAAGAATAAGCAGGTCAAATGCAGAGAGCCACAATTAATTAAAATTGAAAGAGAAGTTTTGGAAAGGAAAGCAAATCACAATTTAGTTTGCACTACCTGAAGTGTTTTAGATGGCGAAGTTTTTGATAGAACTCAATGAAAATAATCTTCAGCCTATGTTCAACCTTCTTTAGTTCCTCTTTCTTATAACTCAAGTCGTTCTCCTTGGATTCACTCAAGACGCCTCTTATAGTTGACATGGGACTTTCAAATGTATTAACAAGCTTAACATGATGTAGGATTTCAAGAGGATCTGGTTTTTGTGAATCAGTATCTCCATGCTCTCTTAAAGTATTGCAGCTGATGGGAAGCTTTGGATGTGAAGCATTAGACATAGAAGTCTGTCTTCCATAAGCGGGGCCAAATGGGCTGGCAGGCATATCACCTGTATCTGCACATTGACAGTGAAGAATCTGAAATGCACTAGAACCAATATCTACAGAAATAATAATAATATAATTTACTACGGAATCTACTGTTGGTTTGTCGTTGAGTTGATCAGCATCATGCAAATTCCAACTATCAATGTTAGTCCTATACAATTACTACCTGTTAAGCTCATAAACTACTTATTAGGGCATGTTAAAGAGTCATAAACTACTAATATGTGAAATTCATGAAGTGGATTTGATTGTGTTCCTTACCTACAGTCGTCGCTCTGAGAGGAGATGTGATCCTCGAAGGTGTTGAATTGTTAATATCCAAGGAAAGACTTTGAAGGGAAGGAAATGCATTGAAACCCGGATCCATTACCTTGATGCGCAACGCAATCAAAGCATCCATCTGTTTATTCAGCAACGTTACTTCCCTCATGACTTCATCCACCTTGTCCTTATAGAAGGTATTAACCTTGTTGAATTCATGGTCTAGTTTGTCAAAGAACATAATTTCATTTTCTGCTCCTTCCGGAGATGCCAGGAACTTGGTTTTGTAAAATTTTCTGTAGTTTTCATGTTGCACTGTGTTTACTGCTATCACCTGGTTCTCGATATCACCAGTATTCTGAACATTGCCTTGTAGATTTAGACCACTAAAGTTCCGATATAATGCCAACCTCTGATTTAAAGTGCTTCCAGGCGTTGAAGGCTGTTTGCTTTCCTTGAAACGGCGGATCTCATGTAATATATGTTTGAGTCCAGGGTAGTCCACATAAGCTTCAATCCACTCTGGGACCATTTCCCTTTTGAATTGCTTACCGAACTTCATTCTAGTGTGATTCACCAAACTTCAATGTTATATCTGTTTATTGCCTCTTGAAACTCAAAATGTATACTCTTTATTGAAAGCAAACGCCTGACTGTTGAGGAGATCTCTGCAACATCACATTCAATTAAGCAGTTTTCATGAGATAAGATTCCAAGTAGTAACCAGAATGTGTACCATTAACAACTGATACAGATGAGAAACGCGCATCCAATCACAGAAAAATTTAGAATCACAAAGATAACGTTATATTCCACCTTTCAATTTTACTCATAATATCAAAGATCAGAGATTAACAAGAAAACGTGAAAAGCCAAGCAAAGATATAAAATAGGATGAAACGAGGAGGTTAAACAAATAAACTGTCCTCCTTTCCACGAATAACAAATTGAACAAAGATAAACAGAATGCTAGGAGTTATTGCAAACTAAATTAAGATTACACTGAAATAGTGTTACTTGAGACTTTAAGGAGAAAGTTTAAGGTTAGTTATGGCAGTAAGCCAGCTAAATATTTAAACACACTAGTCTATATACCAAAATCTTGGCAATGGGCTAAAATTTAGAGTTAACGGGCAAAGCGGTGACTATGGGACTTGCTCATTTTGATGAATCCACAATCATATCTATGTATCACTACTATACAGGAAGCCAATCACCCTCAATTAGCCCACCATGTCAAGTAATGCAATCCGCAACTCCATACTTTTTCTCTCGGACAACAACAACAAACCCAGTAAAATCCCACAAGTGGGGTTTGGGGAGGGTAAAATGTACGCAGACCTTACCACTACCTCATAGATATACAGAGGTTGTCTCCGAAAGACCCTTTATCTCAAAAATAACAAATACTTTTTCTCTCAGCAATCACCAATATTCTCAACTTTCCACTTACCGGTAAGACTAAATCCCTAACAAGAGATGTTTAGCAGCTAATTATACAAAAACACCCAATAATCCAATTTTCCCATTAAGACACTTCTATATCTACTACCCATTGAACAGATTACATCACTTCAATATGCAGAATGACAAAACCCAAAATAACTTTTGAAAACCACATTTTAGCTAAATGAACAATATCCAGAAATACCCAATGACAGGACAAGCCCCAAGTCATCAGAATTCAAGAAGCTTATATTAAGGGATCTCAGTAATAACTCAGTTAATTGGCTATCTAAACTTTCACCAAGATAGTTAATTGAAAACTGAGGCTTGCTATTCTCTCCACGCTTGAGAAGGATAAATGAGAATACTATTGATCATCGTGAGTTGGGAAAAGACACGTACATACATATAAAACAGAAAATAATGCAAAGTCGAATTTTTTCAACTTTTGCCAATTACGCTAAAATTGAGCTCAAATCATGCAAAACCCAAAACCAAAAACTTCCTAGAAACAAAACAGAACGTAAATATTACTATTACTACACAAAAACAGCACTCTCATACATATAATCCATTATGTGCCATACTACATTATTGATAAATTATGTGTATATCTGGAACTTATACAAATTGAAAACCTCATGCCTGATGCGCGCAGTATATAATATACAGCAAAAATTGGAAATAGGTCGGTGTACCTTTTAAATTTTCGCCGCCTCAATTGGAAGAGTTATGAACAGCTTTATAGAATAAAGATGGGAATTTATAATATATGAATCCAAATTTTTATTTTATTTTATTTTATGTTTATTCTTTTTTACAACTATTATCATTATTACTCTCGCCTTTTTTTTACGTGACATTTTTTTATTTTATTCATCTCAATAATATTTGTGTGATTATCGACCATACAAATATCTCAGAATGATTTTAGATCATAAATTTTAAAAGTTTTATTTTTTACTTTAAATATCATGTCAAGTGAAAAATTGTCACATAAAATGAAATACAGAGAAAATATTAATATTATTATTTTGGATTTGTTTGTTTGCTTGCCAGCAAGCAAACGTCAGCTGTAACGCGCTGGTTTAGTTGGTTATGAGAAGGTAAATCTCATGTTTGTCAACCTATTGTAATACGGTGGTCTTAAGCAATGACGTGTCATGTGTTTGACTTTTTAAAATTTCTTCTTGTTGTCTTTAACTTTTAGTGATTCATAATATTTTTTGTTTAACTACATATTTAATGTATAAAATGACAATAATATATTTATGTAATGATTTATTTGGTATGTGGACTATTCGATTTTGGGTATGAAAAAAGAACGTTGCGAGCCGGACACATCCCATTGAAAACTTTATTTAGCCTTCTTTACTATGTCAATCCCTCCGTATTGGTTATGGCTGAAGTCGAACCTCTTTTGATTGGATATGCCTGAGTCACTAGAATAGGTGAGAATGACCTCCAATTACTATATTGACAATTCAAGCTTAACTCCTTCCACGCCAAAAATAATAGTACGACATTATCTTTTTTTGGTTCTTTTCATTTTATTCTTATTTATTAAATTAATCATCATATTGTATCATTTACCCTACTTTTTTTATAATAGCTCCAACTTGGTACTCCAAACTTCTTATTTTTCTTGTAAATTTATTATTTCAATTATTGATATATGTTATTACGTAATGACAAAAGATAATACAATATATACACATGTTGCATCATTAAAACTATACGATACAATATATAATCAAACAATAGATAAAAAAATAATACAATATATACAAATATTGTATCATTAAACCAATACGATATGATCAATATATTATGAAACAATAAATAGCAAGTCATAAAAAAAATTATCAATTAATTAGCTACCTAAATTTCACCTTCTTATTAATAGTTCGTTTATCACCTCATATTCCTTTTCTCATACCCCTAATTTTTATTTTTATTTTCAATAAGTTGATTAACAACCATGATTAGGATCACACCTCAATATCTGTTAGATTCCACATAGATTGGAGATTTATAATAAGAGTCCAAATTTATCTTAATCTTTTGATTTATATATTTCACAATAATAAGTGCTTAGCCAGCAAGGCCAGAATAATTTTATGTCAACTAGTATTATTTATGTAAATTTTTATATATTCGTATTTTATTTTTGCATATTACACATACAACACACATATATCTATGAAATAAAATTTTAACGAAATGATATTTAATGTACGTATTATTCAATTTAGAGTCAATTTAAAATGAAGAAGTTGTTAAAATTTATGTCGATTGAAAAATTAAAAATAAATTTTTGTATATAATCCTAACTCTTAAGCGATCACTATATAAGTTAATTTTTAATTGAATTAAAATCAAATTACATTTTTATGGGTGAAAATTATCTACGCTTCCTACTTGTTTTAAAAATCCATTTCTTCTTCAAAAGTTATCATGATCTTAAAGAAGTAGAAAATAAAAATTAGTAATATTTGGATAAAATAGATATTTAACAAAGTTGTTATTTCAAAACAGAGTGGGAGAATATCTAAATAAAGTCATTGGTCATAGAGCCTTACGGTGGTCTTATACGTAGAGGATCTACCATTTATATACTCTGTACTTATCAGATTCCCTTGGACGTTTATTACTTAACACGTGTCCTTCAATGCAACTGTTGTATTTCTGTTTTTTAAAAAAAAATTCCCAAATTAAAACAACGAGAATCGAACTTTCACCAATAAAATAAAAGATCTCACGGCAATTTACTTATGTAAATATTTCTTTCCGCCAAATAGTGTTTGAAATCTACTCGATTTGTCATTTTTAATGAGATATTTTTTATTTTTAAAAATTTTCATTTGAAATATCTGATTAATAATAAAGGAATCGAATGGAAAAGTGTTTTTTTTTGTTGCTTTATAATATATGGTGTGAATTTCTACGGAATTTGATGCTAATGTGCTGGTCCTTATTTAATGCTATAGCAATCTTATACGCAACTCTTTTTGTCAAATATTCTCCTTTTTTTTACCAAAGAAATAAATTAAAAAATCCTTATTCCTTCACAAAAAGGGGAAAAAATTAGATTTTTAGTTGAAATGTTTTGAAGTTAGAATTTAAATGGTATATATTAGTTAGAATTGAAATTTATTATCATGCATTTAAATATGACAGGAGATCATTTTTTTTTATGCAATTGGTGATTATGTGATTCTCTTTTTCGTAATTGAAAAAAAAATAATATTTTTTTTATTTTAGTTATATGATACTTTTAATATTTCAAAACTCAAAATAATTTAAATTAACTGAAAACTTATGAATAAACTTTTTGAAATAAAATTTATATATTTGAAGATTCTTTAGCAAACTAACAATATAATTTTAAGTACCTGTTATAATAGGTTTTTATCTTTTTAGGTAATTAATTAATTCTCATGTTGATTAGACGTCATACTCATTCTAAAAAAAGGTAAAAGAAGAATATGGCACACAATAACCTACAATAATTAAAAGCATAAAAGTGAAATATAGTAGTATTTGCTTCTTTTATTATCAAAAGTATTATTTTCAATAGCTCATAGATCACATAGAAGAGATAGTTCGCACTAGGTAAATTCGATGCAACGAGCTCGATCCAAAAAGTAAACTCCTTTCTTTGACTAATAAGAAATTTCAAATTTAAAACTTCTAATATGAAAGTCGCAAGCCCAAACGACTAGGCTACCCCAAAAGATGTATAATCATACTCTATAGTTATATTTACCTCTCATCCGCTAAAATTAGCTATATTTATCTCTTATCTATTAAAACTTTATTTTCAAATCTAAAAATCCACGATCTTGTTCTTATTGAATGACAAAATCAGTATATTTACTGAGCGAGAGTCGGGGGGGGGGGGGGGGTAGCCACAAAATTTTTTAAGCCTCTGGCCTTTTTTTTTTTGTTGTTTTAA
>JAPFFP010000088.1:7056981-7102540 GCA_026153255.1 Solanum medicagineum
GGGGGGTAGCCACATAATTTCTTAAGCTTCAGTCATATTTTTTTTAGTAGATTGAAAATCTTATGAGAAAATATTAGATTGCTGTTTGGAAATTCTTTCGCGCAAATTGAAAATCTTATATTTTATCACCCTCTAGTATGAACAGTTATATCTTTTGGGTACTGAATTTATCAGAATAAATATTTTTAATGCAGAGTATAAATTTATATAAATTTTTTTATTTATAATAGATTATAAGTACGAACCATAACTCTAAAAATTTTATCCATCGACTTATTTCTTATTTTTTTAGTAGTGAAACTCATTCAATAAATATTATGATAGAAAAAATGAACAAGGTATTAATGCATTACTTAGGTATAGAACTAAGAGGATGTTTGAATAAACTTATTTTTAGGTATTTTTAATTTTTAATGGTTTTTTAATTTTTAAGTTTGAATGTGAAAATGTTATTGAATATTTAAATGTGAACATGCTAATTAATCCTTAAAACTTATTGATCTCCTCTACGTTACTTCTTTAGAAACCTATAGTCTTACCAAAAAAAAAGAAAAAACCTATAGGCTATATTATAAATGTGTTTTTTTTCCAACTCTCTTAATTGTATTTATGTTGGCAATGATATGGTACACTTATCATCTTATAAAGTTAATCAAACAACATTAATTCTTATCCCCAAAAAAGGCATATTCCTTCTAGAATTCCATTTGGTTGCAATATAAAATTATTATATTATTTAATAGCGAGATCTTTGTTCCTAATGTGAAAGTTTTCGATTCAAATTTATATGGGGATTTTTTAAAAAAACATAATAAGGCAAAAATAGTTGTAGTTTGCTAAAACGATTTGTAATCACATATTATAGGAGAGAGGCAAGCGAGATCGCCAGAGGGAAGAGAGAGGCGAGCAATGGCTGGCGGAGCATCAGGATTTCCTGCCCCCCTACAAACTCGCTCGAGAGAGGACAGAGAGTGGAGAGAGGCAAATTATATATGTATTTTTGTCAAACTGTGTGTATATCTGTGAAATAATTGTATATGTAACTAATATATGTATGTATTTGTATATCTGACAAACGAGATTGGGAGAGAGAGGAGAGAGGCGAGCGAAATTGGGAGAGGGAGGAGAGAGGCGAGCAAGAGAGAGCGGTGGGTAGAGAGAGACGAATTGTATATATAAATTTGTCGAATTGAATATGTATGTCTGTCAAAATAATTATATATATGCAACTGATATAAATATGCATTTGTATATCTAGCAAGGAATTGCAGAAAGAAAAAGAGGCGAGGCGAGAGAGAGAAAGAGAGGAAAGAAAAAATAGTAACAAAATTCTAAATATAGTTATAAATTATAATTTTTTCATATTATAGCGATATAATATAAATACATATCATATGTTTGCCTAGTTAAATCCATGCTTGCTTTATTGTCAATGGAAACATAGATGTCCAAATGCAATGGAAGTCAATAAGCTATCCTACAAGGAACTATAGACTATATTCTTTATACGTTTCTAATTAATTGATCTCCATATTTTTTGCAACTATTTATGCCTACGTTTGTATGCTTATTATAATATTGTTTCTAATCCAACAATTCCTAATATGATACATTAAAAAATGAGAATTCTTACAAAAACAAGCACACCTAATTGGCAGGAATTTCTTCTAACATCACCAAACATTCTCTAGGAAACAAATGATTAATTAAACTAATTCTAAATTAAGACCAAAGTAGAAGATATAGGTTTGCTTAATTATTATTCCTTTTGTTTTAATTTATTTGTATGAATTATTATTACTGCACAGTTAAACGATATTCTCTTTCAACCAATTTTTTAAAAATACTTTCCAAATATTTTGTATGGTTAAATTAAAGATTTTATGTCTAAATTCATATTGAATATCAATTAGTTTAATCCTCAAATTTCGAATCCATCCAAACAAATTGAAACAAAGCGTATTATTTTAGAAGCTCTCCTTATGTCAAGAGCATTTCACAATTTTTATTATATTATTTAAATTGATATACAAAAATACGACCAATAAAAATTTTGTGTAGACAAAAATAGTTGTAGATTAGTCCTTCAAAAACTACTAGTACACTATTGTTGGGCAAATGAGATTTGAAAAAGGTAGAGCTATGTAGACCTTATCGAGAGGCTGTTTATGAAAAACTCTCGACTTAAGTACAAACAAATCAAAGTACTCATAAAAAAAAAAAAGAAATTGTGTTTGCCCTCCATTTACACAATACTCCCTCCGTCTCATTCCATGTGACACCCTTTCCTTTTTGGTCCGTCCCAAAAAGAATGTCACCTTACTCAAATTGGAAATAATTTACCTTTAAAATTTCCTTTTTACCCTTAATAAAATGATCCTCAGCTACACAAATATTTTAGAATGATTTTAGACCACAAGTTTCAAAAGTCTTCCTGTTTTCTTAAACACCGTGCCAAATCAAAGGGTGCCGCATAAAATGAGACGGAGGAAGTACTATTTTCCGTTTGAACCATGTAATTCCACCACAATAAGGTGAAACAAATTCAAATCACAAATCAACAACTGAAAGATAAGACATAACAATTCAAAAACATTTCAAAGAATATTTCTGATATGTCTAGTATTGACACAGTTTAGCAGCTTCAACTAGTCTGATTGTTTCTCATACATCAAAAGAACTCAAACATGCAAATAGAGAAACTAAAAGTGATGAGCATGCTACAGATATGAATCTTTCAGACTCGACAGAGCACCTTCATGACTAAGTACATGAACAGTTCTGCCAGTCGCGAAGAATTGAAACAGATGATTGAAGTTCGTTCTTTGCTTCTTCACTCAGGGGACATCAGGAATTTTTGTCCCAGAGTAAAGAATGCAAAAGAGCTACGTGTTCAGTGTTCTAGTCTCCGAATTCTTATGCTTTGTGATTTTCAAGAACTAGTCGTTGTCATCAATCGAAGGGGAGACTTGGAAGAAATAACAACTAATATAGTGCTACTTAAACATGCAAAACAGGTTCTTCACTAAGAGGCCTGTGCTATTGTGCATGTTTAAACTTCTTTCTTTCAAAAAAAAAAAAAAAAAAAAACCTCTACCAGAACAGCGAAGTTGAAATTGAAGAAATTATGTTGGATGTGCCACTTCAAGTCGATCAACTGTTGGAACTATTCTGATCATCACCAGGCTTAATTCCACTGCAGCAAAAGAAATGTGGTAATTTGACTCGACCGCAGACCCTGCAAGTTTATTTGCAAGCAGAAGAATGCCAAGAGTATTAGCATGGAATAGTGTAGAGACCAATAAAGAAAAACGGAACTGGGAGCACAACAAAAATCGTTGGATTTGGCAAGAAAATGAAACATGACATCAAGCAATTGTCTTCCCTACTGAGGACAAAAATAAACACCACCGTGATGATGAAAAGACACATCTGAATCACAAAATCAAGCATGACTTTCAAAAATCATTAATTAAAATTTTTAGTTTCCTATGGGATCTTTTATGTGTAAAAAATCATTCAGGTGAGATGTTGGAACAAATCATACTTAAAACCCATCTATTTAGGGAAACAATTCAAGAAGCACATGGCTTTAGTCTGACTTGTTCAGAAAACAGGGTAAGATCTTAAAGATTCGCTCCATTGGATAGCCAATCAAGCTCAATAATGGGATATGTGATGAAAGAAAAAACCTATATTCCTTCTTGTCGACCTTAGTTCAATTTCAGGGTAGCCTAAGTACACTTTTACTATTCACTACCCCTTTTTCCTGAGGGCCTTCCGCCTACCAAAACTGTCCTTGAGGCATAGACACATAGTCCGACTTTCATGCTAAACCTTGCTCCAGCATGAAAGTTCCATTATGGAGAAAAACAATGTACTATAATGCTTTTGTTTTATCGAGCCTTGCTTTGGTCTCTCGTTTAAAGATGGACCAAAGAATAGTATTAAGAAGCAGTAAGAAAGACATAGAAATGTCGATAGATCCAACCTTCCGTTGTTGACAAGCTAAATTGAAGATTCAGGGTTTTAGCTTACTAGCTAAACATTTCATTCTTGAATTCATTACAATTTAGATTAATTTATGGAAAGAAGCAAAAAAGATTAACTTGTCCATTTGATGGCATAAAGTTCTTACTTGCATCGAATAATCACTGGCACTGGTTTTAGAGCCTTTGGTCCATTTCTTATGCCTCTCTTATGAGGAGAAACCTGCATGGTCAAGCACATCCTATCAGCATAACAAAATGTGAACTATGTGACACATATACACATACACACTCTTTTGGTGCCATGCACAAGCGCGTGAGCAAACACAACCTCACAGCATAAGCATGCATTCTGTGTAATAAATATGGAAATTTAAACAAGTGCCCCAAGCTGGCATGCTGCTATGCCCAAAAAAAAAAAAAACACAAAAAAAAGGGTCATGAGAGAGTCTAATTGACAAGGCTCCAATTTTTTAGATAAAGATTCAGAATTTCAACATATGACCTTCTCCCCAGAAAAAAGTGAAGAAGAGTGGGTGTAAGGAATGTATACATTCCTTTTTGTGTAGGTAGTTGGATATTTTTTTCTGGAAACTTAATGTTGCACACTGTAAATTTTTGCAGACATTTCTATTGGAATATGCAAAAGCAAGCAGAGAGCCCCTCTACATGAATAACCGATTGAAGTGTGAAAGGTTGTCAATCTTGCTGCCAATTATTAACAAAAAGTCGGTAGAGATAAATGTGGGGGCCTCTACAAAGCCACAAGTTTACCAGAATGCAGTTTACAGTCAAAGGGTAGTTAAGATCAGAGTAGGAACTTAGCTAAACTGTTACGAATTGTGTATAAACAGACAATGTAATCCCATAATTTGAATACTATATTTATAATTTATATTAAAGAAAAACCTCATTTCTCGGCATCTTAGTTTTAAGTCTAAACTCCATATTCATGTATTTACTGGAATCCAATTGTCTTCCCTACACCACCCTGTTTTACTCGTTACTAGATTCCAAAATAACAAAAAGATTTAAAAAAATGGAGGAGCTTGTCCCTAGCAACTTCAAGCTTACTTTACTACCTACTTTCATATTGGGAACCGCATGAAAATTTTCTGGTCATGTCAAAGCTTTGAGGTCTGCAGAGGAACAAAGACCAAAAGAAAACAAAAAGTAAAGAGGGTCATTTTGTATTCTAAGCCACCACATGCGGAAACTATTTGCTCCCTCCACTCCATTTTCATTTGATCCAGCACCCGCTGAAAACCTGACACAGGGCTCACGCTTCATCTTAATCTCGTCTACTTTACAAGGGGAACATAAATTAAGCCACTACATGAATTTCGCCACCTACATAGAGGAGGAACATCCCTCAACTCTTTAACTATCTTGAACACTTGTAACGGCATCCGTGCTTTTCAAAGGCAGTAGTAAAGGACACCAAATGTATGTACAAGACTCTGATATTCCTAATGCTTCAATTAGGAGGATATTTTCCCAACCGTACTTATGTTCTCTGATGGTTCTATTTCCCCAATAAATATCACGATTGTAAGTATTTTCCCTAAAGACGTTTTTCTAAACATTCTGAATCTATATTCTGCCGAGTCTATTACCTCATATTCAAAAATAGAAAAACACAAAAGCTTTGCACACGTATAAGGTTTTGCTTCACATATTAGCGCAAGAGACTTTGCTACATTACTGATATCAACTCTCTACAATTAATCGTGCTGCAACACTGCTCAATCCAACATTATCTTTCAAAGCCAAAATACATGGCAATGCAACACATAAAGACTCAACAAAAACTACGCCTCAATACTAAATAGTTGAGATTGGCTATATAAATCATCCCGGATCGTGTTACTCCATTTTAACTCATCTCATGCTAAAATTATGCGCATATAAATAAAATGTATTAAATATTACACATATTTTCTATAACATAAATATAATCTCTGGTAGCAAAAACCATTCATATAAAGCATAGGCTCTATAATACAAGTGGTAATGTTCAACACATATTACAACAAATACAACAACATATCAAGTGTAATCAGACAAGCGCAGTCTAGGTAGAATGCATGCAGACGTTACCCTTACATTACATTGTATCCTCCTATATTGTTTTGATGAACAGAATGTTATTTGAATAGATTATATTGGTTTCTATCATTACATAATATCACAACGGAAATTTGACGGACGAGCTAAAAATAAATAGGATTACTAAATAACAAGTAAAACAAAATGAGGAAAAAAAAAGATATCAATGCAATCACACCAAATTAATCGTTACCCATAATGGGACTTTTTATGTTACCTAATGGTGAGTTAACAGTACCATACAATAAAATTCAAGTAATAATTAAAATAAACATAGTGTTTAAACTAAAACAACAGGTAACAACCCTCCAAACAAGGTGTAAACTACATTAATCCACTATCACTGTAACACAATCAAAATAAACATTGTATTTAAACTAAATTTATAACCTTTTAACCCTCAGTTCAAACATTAATAAGAAAACCCCAATCTAGGGAATACAAAAAGAAAAGGTCATTCATTCATTAGCATCTTAACTACAAAGGGAGCCAGAAAAGAAGTATCTTGTTACCTTTCTCTTAGGAACAGCCATGAGTTCCATATCCCCTCCAACAAAAGGTGAATTTGGACCTATATCATTGTCATGTTCAGGTAAAACCATCGATGGTGATGAAGCTTTCGGGTGGTTAATGCTGTTGTCAAGTGGCGGCGGTATGGGTATTGCGTTGGAAAATCTTCGAAGGCCATTGATGCAACAGAGGCTGCTTCTAAGCTTGGTTAGTGTAGACGCCATTTTCGCGTTTAGTTTGCTGATGAAGAAAAGTGAGTTAGGTAGGAGAAGGTTGAACTTGAATTTGGAGGCCCATATGGGATATCAAGGTTGGGCTTGGACTATTAAAAATGGGCTTCTTTCATTTTGGGCCCATCATCCAAACTTAGTGGGCGTCATGTTTCGTTATGAAATTGGAAAAAAAAAATTATTATTTTAAAAAATGAAAATACTATTTAAAAATTGAATTCGTGTTTGGTCATGTATATAAATTGGAGCTTCTTTTTCTTTTTAAAATTTTTTATGAGTAATTTGGAGTGAAAAAAATGATAACATTTTTTTGTTGTTTTCTAAATTCTTGAAAATTCTAGAATTCAACTTCAACTTAGGTTATTTTTCCTCATTTAGGGATCGTTTAGTAGGACATATAAAAACAATGTTAAATAGACTGTATTAACAATATTTGCATAGTAGTACTTGCATTAATTATGGTGAGATATTTCTTATGCATTGTTTGATTTGGTATATTAAAAATAGCATGCATTGTATACTTTTATTTTAAAAAAAAAGTATTTATTTACAAAGATACCCTCCATAAATAAGGTGGAAATTGAAAAAGATGTAAAAAATATTTTGAGGGAGCAATTGGATCTTTAACCATATTAATACATGCAATAAATCTCGTTGAATTACTAATACTTAGAAATCAATAGTATTAGTAATACACTCCTTAATACACAATAGAATGTATAACTAATGCTTACATGAAAAAGTGTACCAAACAAGATCCTACTAATATACCTAATTAATGCATATATTATTTTTGTTAATACACTCTATCAAACGAGCTCTTATTTGGTAGATAGAGATACACTCTATCAAACGAGCTCTTATTTGGTAGATAGAGATACACTCTATCAAACGAGCTCTTATTTGG
This sequence comes from Solanum medicagineum, assembly GCA_026153255.1. NCBI lineage: Eukaryota > Viridiplantae > Streptophyta > Magnoliopsida > Solanales > Solanaceae > Solanum > Solanum medicagineum. The sequence continues at coordinate 7,064,727 of JAPFFP010000088.1, forward strand.
TAGATAGAGTTACCTAATAGTTATGACTACTGAAAGTTGATAAATTTACTGTGAAATTAATCAAGATTGATAGAATCAACTAATGCCTATTGCTTGTGGAAGGTGAGAAATATCTCATAAAATTAGTCTAGCTAAATAAGAATTATGTAATACTTATTAATACACGCAAACTAATTTGAACACAAACGCCATGGTTAACAAAAGGAAAAAAGAAAAATCAGTGGCATAGGATAATTGAGATACAAAATGAAAGGCCAGAAGGAGGAAAATCCAAACTTATAATTTGTTCCCTCCAAAACAAACTGTATAATTGTATATAAATCTGTAATCCATGGCAATTCAAACTCCATTACTCGCAGTAGGTCCTTTCTCTTGCCAAAATTTCACCTCAAAACATTCAAGAAAAGACACATTTACACCAATTGACCCTCTTTCTCTTGTACCCAAATGCAAATCTTTAAGAGACCTCAAGCAAATTCAAGCCTTTTCCATCAAAACCCAAATGCAAAATGATATCTTTTTTATGAGAAAGCTCATAAATTTTTGCACAATTAATCCAACACCTGCCTTTATGCACCATGCCCACCTCCTGTTTGATAAAATTCCACAGCCAGATATTGTCCTTTTTAACTTCTTGGCCCGTGGCTACGCTCGTAGTGACACCCCATTAAATGCTTTTGTTCTGTTCTTGAAAATTCTAACGTTGGGTGTTGCCCCTGATTTTTATACATTTCCTTCTTTGTTGAAGGCTTGTGCAGGTGCTGAAGCTTTGGAAGAAGGTAAGCAGTTGCATTGCCTTTTGATTAAATATGGCCTTAACGATGATATGTATGTTTGTCCTGCACTTATGAATATGTATATTGAGTGTAATGACAATGGTTCAGCTCGTTGCGTGTTTGATAGGATTGCTGACCCTTGTGTGGTAATGTATAATGCGATCATAATGGGTTATGTGAGAAGTAGTGAGCCAAATGAGGCTCTTTTGTTATTTCGCGAATTGCAAGTGAAAAAAATTAAGCCTACTGATGTTACAATTCTAGGTGTTGTTTCATCATGTGCTTTGTTGGGAACGTTGGGATTTGGAAAGTGGGTGCATGAATATGTTAAGAAGAACGGTTTTGATCAATACGTTAAGGTGAACACGGCAGTTATTGATATGTATGCAAAGTGTGGGAGCTTGCCAGATGCGATTTCTGTTTTTGAGAGCATGCCTTATAGGGACACTCAAGCATGGTCAGCAATGATCACGGCTTACGCTATTCATGGACGTGCTCGTTGTGCAATATCTTTGTTTCAAGAGATGCAGGACTGTGGAGTTAGTCCTGACGGGATTACATTTTTGGGCCTACTATGTGCCTGCAACCACAGTGGATTGATTGAAGAGGGTTTTAGATTTTTCAATAGCATGAAACAGAACTACAGGATTGTACCAGGGGTGAAACACTATGGATGCATGTTGGATTTGTTAGCTCGGGCTGGCCACCTTACTGATGCTTTTAAGTTCTTAACAGAATTGCCGATTCTGCCTACACTTTTACTTTGGCGTACGTTGTTAGCTGCTTGCAGTACCCATGGAAATGTGGATTTGGGGAAGCTGGTACTTGAGAGAATCTTTGAACTGGACAAATCACATAGTGGCGATTATGTGATCTTTTCAAATATGTGTGCACGAGCAGGGAGGTGGGAAGAAGTGAATTACATCTGGAAATTGATGAAAGAAAGAGGGATTAGAAAAACTCCTGGATGTAGTTTGATAGAGGTTAACAATGTACTACATGAATTCTTCTCTGGGGAGGTTACACGTATTGAGCACAGGAAGCTGCACCAGGAAGTTGATAAGTTAATTGAGAAATTGAAATCGGTTGGTTATGTTCCTGATACATCTATAGCTTTTCGTCCTGACCTAGAAGATGAAGATAAAGAAGCTACTTTGAGGTACCACAGTGAAAAATTGGCGATTACCTTTGGTCTTCTTAATAGTCCACCTGGGAAAACAATCCATGTTGTTAAGAACCTTAGAATCTGTGGGGATTGCCATTCAGCTGCAAAATTCATATCACTTATCTTTAAACGAAATATTATTATCAGAGATTTGCATAGATTTCACCATTTTGAAGGTGGAAACTGTTCTTGTGGGGATTTTTGGTGACAAATCAACGATATACACTCTTGCGGAAGGAAACATCCACTGCCTTCACATTAACAAGTTTCATCAATTTTAGAGGTGGAAAAAGTTATGGTGGGTAGTTTTGGTTACATAATTGATGCAATGCACACTAGCGAGAGCAAGCGCCTACCAGCTTAACACCAACTGCAGAAAATGCAGAATTTTTTTGTGATAATTGGGTATTCTCATCAGCCATCATAGTAGTTTTCTGTAATGATTTGTGTGAATCCTGGTGAAAAGCCAGAACCGAGGTTAGAAAATAAGTAGATTTTGTTTAGAAACTAGTTTTGGAACTAAACTATTTCTTCTACTATTACAAATAGTAGGTACTCAGAGAAAAATACCAAAAATAGTGGAAACACTATTTCTTTTAGGAAAAAATATTTCCTAAGCACACAGTCTATTTTTCCTCACAGACTATTTTATTTTATAGTCTATGGTATACCTCACATAAGAAAATATTTATTCTCTCTGTGGTTCTCACTGTATTTTTCCTCTCTTTCTGTTGGTATCGTGATTTTCTCATTTTTCATATTATTGTGTCATATTTATTTTTGTGTTACTCCTTATTTTTCCCAACAGATTTCTTATCCTTCTTTACTATATTACATTCTGTTCAGTTTCTTCAATTCTTTTGTAATATATAAATTAAAGATGAAGTTACAACTTTCTTAAAAATCAACTGTAGTGCTAAACCGCACTAAATCAAGAAAACAACCAAGAATTTGATACATTATCCCTATATTGTATAAAATGAAATTGTCTACAACTAGTATCCTAGAAATACTTTTCTCTTTCATTTGTTTCACATGTTTCTACAATATTCCAGGAAAAGGCCTAATTGAGTTCCCTTGATGGGACCATTGTATTCTTGGACCACAGATCTTTTGTTCTTTTGGCTGAGTAACTAATAATGGTTCATAAAAAGAGAGGACCACAAAACTCGTAGATTAATCTGCTTGGTGAATTTCTGACCACTACCATCAGCTAGACCTTATGAACCACCGACTAGTTTCCTAATACATGTGGTATCTCTCATAGGATATTCGTCACTCTTCTTACCATGCCACCCATTCTTCGCGGTGATTCAAGAATGACCCCATTTGGCACATGCTCAATGTCCAGATTGTCCTGTTAGAGGAACGTTAGCAGTGCATGTGCATATATAGCTCCAGACAGCAAACACCATCTTCAACTCCAATAGCAACCTTATATGCACAAAGTGATGGGAAACTACTACCATGCTATTCTGATTAAAATTACTGTAGTAAAATGTTTGCTTGTCCTCAGTGTCTCGCAGAGTTTTGATTTCTTTTACTTTGTTCAGCAGGCAAGTCTTCCACTAATTGCTAGTTCCTCATAGAATATGAAATTATTACTCCTGGAATGGTTTTGGGTAAAAATTTGGAATTTCCATAGACATGAACTTTCTAACTTTAGGCTTATGTTTGTTCTCAGTGGCCACCAGCACTATGTGACCAAAAGCGAAGTTGTTGCTATCCAACTACTGGAAAACCAGCACTGGACTTCGGCATTCACGGGCTTTGGCCAAACTACAACAATGGCTCCTATCCGTCAAGTTGTGATAAGACAAACCTCTATGATGAAACAGCAGTAAGCTCAATGAATTCCAATCTTACATATTGATGCTCTTTCGTACGTCTGGCACACTGCCATTAATCGTGAACATAGTTAGCTTTGTCAAAATAGCTGCTCAACCAAGTTTTCTTCCAACTTTCTACCGATGGAGCTCCTTTTATGAATCTTATGTGACCGCATTAGTGTGTTCAAAGGAAGGGCCATTAATGTAACCTGCACAGATGAAATTTAGGTCGGAAGACTGGTCATTTGGAGTTCTGGATACTAACTCTGCACATGAAAATTTACGTTGGTGCAGATCGAAGACCTGATAAGTAGCATGCAAAAGAACTGGCCGACGCTAGCCTGTCCAAAAAATAACGGAACAAAATTCTGGTCACACGAATGGGACAAACATGGCACCTGTTCCCTTTCTACTCTTGATGAGCATTCTTACTTCCAAGCAGCTCTGACCATTAAGGAGAAGGTGAATCTTCTTTCTGTTCTTAAGGATGCAGGTACTTATAGTTCTGTAACATTCTGAATTTATTGGTCCAGTTCAGCATCACATTACTCTATTAAGTCTTGAAACAAATACGCTGCAGGAATCGAGCCAGGAGGCTATTACAGCTTGGAAGCAATCAAGGAAGCGATAAAAGATGGAACTGGACATGAAGCAGCAATACAGTGCAATAGCGATGCACTTGGTAACAACCAACTGTACCAGGTTTATCTTTGTGTTGATAAGTATGGTACAGACCTCATCGATTGTCCTATACTCCCCAAAAAGAAATGCAATGAAACTATTGAGTTTGCAACCTTTGGTCCAGAAGCATTTGTCGAGGAGGAATCTTTCTTCACTCTTTCTCTAGAGAGTGACCAATCTTCAACCTATTAGGCCTATTCTTTCCCATGTTGCATTGTGTCTTCTTATGAAATAAGATTTTCCAATTCAGGAAATTCGCATGCATTTCCATTGAAGAGAGATTTCGCAGAAGTAACTTTGTGTAACTTATTTTGATATACTTCTATTGGTGTCCTTTGGTAATTCGAAACTCCATGACAATAACTATTCTTCAATTACATGGCCGAAAGTTGCCTACTTGCACTTTTTCACGTTTACTTGTTTTAAAGGCAACTTGGTTCGGCGGATTTGCCTCTCTATCTCTATGAGGTAGTGGTAAGGTCTGCGTACATTTTAACTTCCTCAGATCTCACTTGTGGGATTTCACCGGATATTTTGTTGTTGTATATTTAATTGTGAACGTAATAACTGCGAGCGATGGGTTCCGGTGGTCTTATCTCAAAGAACCAGTCATATATCATGTGAACTTTGCTCTCTTCTTGCAAATTGCAATGTCACATCACACCTTTCCTGTTTTGGGGATTGTGGTCCTGTGAATAGAGTTAAAGCAAAGAAGGAATAAAAAGAGAAGGCGGTCGTTGAGATTTACAAATTTTAAACCAGTTAGTTGGGGGTCTAGAACCAAACGGTATAATACGTAAATGTATCTTTCAATTTGATTTCAGCTGATATCTATGCCTTGCAAACTTTGAGTGTGAGCAAGTAGAGAATTGAACAAATAAACATATGCATCCCATGTGTCATAATGCATCTAAAGTTAAAAGGACATAGATATAAGTTAAATAGCACTTTTATGTGCAGAAACTATTTTTGTAATGGGAAAAGTGCCAAAAACTAAAAGTAATAAGAAATATGGTTATACCCAACACAGTGATGGTATGTTTGGTACGAAAAAAAATATTTTTCATGAGATATTTTATATTACAAGTTTGAAAAAATAAATTTGGAAATTGAAATGATTCAAGATTCAAGAAGAAATAGAGAGCACATTGAAATAAAAAGATTAAAAATTCAAGTCAGAGACATTTTGTAATGAAATTGAAATCGATTGTACAAATGAGTCATTGCGTTTTGGGGGGAAAATCATGAATCTCATCCGTCCATGCGTTCTTTTCTTTGGCTGGATTGACTGTCCTCAAGGCGCACCAAACGGCACTGTTACATTTGAATCCTGACCCAAATCCAATTTGCCACGCTCTATCGCCTTTTCTTATCCTCCCTTTAGCCTCGGAGTAGGCTAAATTGTACCACACAGAGCTACTAGAAGTGTTGCCGAACCTATACAGAGTCATTCTAGAAGGTTCCATAAGTGCCTCCGAGAGATCAAGATTCTTCTGAAGCTCATCCAACACAGCTCTACCCCCTGCATGAATGCAAAAATGCTCGAACGCCATCTTGAAATCCGGGATATATGGTTTGATTTTCCGTTTAAGGACATTCCTCGCGATTAACGAGCCAAAAAATAGGAGCTGCTCTGACATGGGCAGGACTAGTGGACCCAAAGTTGTGATGTTAGTTTTTAAGGCCTCACCGGCTACTGCCATTAGGTCCTTTGACAATGACATCCCTTTTTTACCATCCTCTTCCTCATCTTGAAATACGCAACTGAACGCTCTGTCGTCTGCACCTTTATGGGTGCGGACAACATGCATCAGTTGGTACTTCGACCTCCATCGATCCGAGAAACGGTTCGATAGGAGGACAGCAGATGCACCCATGCGGAAAATCATGTTTGGTATTAGCTTTGATTTGTCATTTCCAGTATAGAAAGCTGATGACACTATTTCTGTGCTTACAATCAGTGCATAGCTGTTGGCTTGTCCCTAAAAGTCAATTATTTTGACCATCATCATATACATATTTGAGCACCAAATTTTATGACATGTTCTTAAATTTGAGGTATTAAACATTTTTGAGTGTTTAGATATGACTGATCAAGACATTTTTCAGAAAATGACTTATTTTCTCGATTTATTTTTACTTGTCTAGTATATTAAAAAAATTTAGTTTGAGAAAGTAAGAGATAATTTACTATTTTGTGTCTACGTTACCCTTGTTCTTAAATACTCTTCATTCACCAACTATTAGATGATTTATAATTAACAGGGTTGATATAGTAAAATTATTTCCTCTCTCTGCAATAGTTGTCCACTATAGATTCGTTTAAGAATTAAGAAATTGTAAATATATGGATAATATTACTAAATTGCCCTTGTTACATATAAATCATCTAAAATATAATATAAATAAATACTAGTATTTAATAGTTCAAATAAAATAGACACAAAATGATAAATTATTTATTGATTTATAAACTATTGGACATTCTAAAATAATATAGTAGACACGTAAAAAAAATAGATATAGAATATATCTTTTTATTTATGACTCCTTAAGGGTATGTCAAATCAAACATGAACAGATAAAATGGACAATAAACGGATAAAGTATTTATTAAAAGTTGATGGTTATATTAATGAATCAATGTTAGATAAACTTTTTGAGTATTAAAGATTGATAATAATGTCTAATAAAGTCCTGTTTACTTAATAAAAATAAGCCGAAGGAAAATAATTTCCATCCAAAAGCAGAGAAGTCATGTTCCCTCTGTTGGTTAAAAAATATTTTTTAGAAAATATGTTTCTTCATAACTTACATGTCCCAAAGAATAAATTTAAAATAATAATTTGTTTCTCTATGGAGTAAACAAAGTCTCCATGAGAACTTGTAAAGTTTTTCACGAGGGACAAGGTGTAAGTCTCGAGACATGAGACGTAAGTCTCATCAATCTACAGAGTATAATCTCATATATCTTAACTAGCTATGTTTAAAGATTATATTTAAATATATTTTTTGAAACAGACTAAAAAAATATATCGAGAAAGATGATATACTAACCCGTAAAAGCCTGTTAGCCAAGTCCACAGAAATAAGTCCAGCACTGCAGCCCATGCCCCCAAGATTATAAGTAATCACATTGACTCCAAGCTTATAATGGTTCACAACCATGGCAGATAGAGAAGGTGTTGGATTAAACATACTAGAATTCACAATAATAAATCCAATATCTCGAATTTTTACTCCGGTTTTCGCCAATAAATCGTCTATAGCACCAATAATAACCAATTTTGCTTGATGTTGGTTACTACTAAGGGAAAAATTCGATGGGATCCACTTATCGACTGGAATATAAGTCTTGTCACTTAATCCTGAGTTGTACAATATTTTTTTCTGAAAGTTCAAACTACTTTCATCGAAAATATCAGTCAGTTTCTCCACTAAACGTTCTTTTGATATCATGTAACGTTCGTGTGGCTTGTAACATGAAAAATCGACTAGATAAACGTTTCTTGGACGACTCATGAAGTACATCGTGCCCAAAAAAACAACAAGAGTTGAGTAAGATTTCAGCATGGCAAGATTTTCCATGAGGTCTTCAAGTGTAAGAGTTGAAAGATGAAGTCCAACAGCAACAAGAATTGGAACAATTAGGAGATAAATTGCATTTGAGATTAAGTAATGGTAACCAAGTTTAACATATTTGAGTCTAACGGAAAGAAGAAAATTTGGTAAATTTGATGATTTAATTTCTCCATTGGGAGAATTTTGTGCCATTGCTAGAAGAGAAAAAAAAGAAGAAGAAAAATTAAAGAGTGATGATTGTTGAGTTGCCAAATTACATCAAGATTGGTCAATTTAAAGAGTGAAGAAAATAACAAATAAATAGAGAACTATGCGAATTTAAAGATATGTGAAGTGGGACAGGTGTGGGGTAAATTGAAGTAATTATTTTTTTAAAATCAATGTGAAGCGGGGTGGATTGTGGATTTAAGAAACCAAATAGGAACTCGAAGGAAATTACATTTTTGTAATTCACAAAAATCAAAGATATAAATTTTTTATATTAAACACTGACTTCAGTTTTAACTTTTTTTCTAAAATGTAAACTAGACATGTTTGGTAGATTGTTAGTTATTAAAATGTTAATTAGAAATCGTTAATTTAACAATTAAGAAATAATTATTGAAATATTAATTAACAACAGTTAATTAGTTATTGAGATGTTAGTGAAAAATGAAAAAGAAATTATGAATTTTTATTTTTCATGTTAAATTCAATTTAAAAAAGAAAGAATTTAAAAATTTATGCGGGGCAAGTTTATACAAAGTGGATCTATATAGGGTGGGACAGGACAAGTTTAAAATGAAAAAAATTGTCAAATGGGAGAAGGTGGGGTAAGACGATTTAAAAAATTTATAGGTTGAGCTCAACCCGCTCGACCTACTCTCCACCATCCCTATAAAATTTATAGATTGAGCTCAACGCGCCTGCCCCCTCCGTCATTGCCATCCGTATAAATAAACCACCTCCTCTTGCATTAATTTGTCATAAATTGATGACCTAAAATGATAAGGTAAAGCCTATTTTGTGGATTTAAATTTATCAATTTTTTCTATGCCGTAAAATTTAATGCAATTTAATGTACAACACATGTTGTATCCCCTACCTATATGGGTTGGAAGAAATTTTCAACCCGTGATAAGAGGATGAGCAAATAATTACTTTTCCTCCGTTTCATATTATTTGATTCATATGAAATATCTAACATGTCCTTAAGAAAATTTTAATTATATGTGTATTTTATTAAATTTTAATTTTATTAATGATGCTTTTGAATTCTTAAATTGACATTATTATTATTTTACAGAGTTATTTAATTACTAAGGATAATATGAAAGAGAAAAAAAAACTCTTGATTTGGTAAGATGAGACATATTAAGGGTTCAAGTAAAATGAAACGAAAAGAGTAATTATTTTATTTGTAATTAAGAAAGCATAGCAAACTATTAAGTTGAATTTCTTAAATGCTCACTGTATATGATCAAATAGGTGAGTTGAGCTGAAGTTGAATAAATTGATAATGGAGCGACTAATAAATTGACGAATACTTGATCCATTCAAAAGTTCTTTGGACTGAAATACTGGTGATATTTTGTGGTGCTCAATTCTTACTAAATTTTAATTTCATTGTATAATTGTTTAATCAATAATAAAACTATGTTTTCTTTATTATGACCGTGTAAAAATATATCAAATATAAAAAAATATTTTTTTGAAAATAGTTTGATAAAATCTCTTATGAATTCATTTGAGCTATATATAGCTCAATTTTTAATAAACTGAAATAAATTAAGCTAATAAATAACAAAAAATGAGTTAAACTAAATAAACAAATAAATAAATAAATAAATAATTCGCTCAATTTTAAACGGATTAGATAAATTATATTTTTATAAATTAATTTTATCATAATCGTTACATAGGTATAAAAAGAAAAATCACTAGGAATAAATAATGGGAATATACTAAAAGAGGAGAATTCAAAGACTTCAAGAAAGTTTGGTAAAAGTGATATATTTTACCTAAAAACATATAAGCACAAATCAAAATAATAAAACTTCATGCAAAATTTAATAATTATAAATTTGGAAAGATGATAATTAATCATAAAATTAACGAAAAAGTTAAAATTACGAAGGAAATAACTTTTTTTTAAGTAAAATTTTCTAAACGACTAGAATTTGGATGTTATTCTATTATGTATAAGATGAAAAATATCTTTCATTTATAAAAATCAAAAACTTCTCACTTAAGAAAAGGTACCTTCGCCCTTGATAGAATAGAATCAAAAGCTAATAGAAGATGATACACGGGATCGAAATAACAAAATATCATGTAAAATTTAATAATTATAAATTTTGAAAGATAATAACTAATCATAAAATAACTAGAAAAAGTTAAAATTATAAAGAAGATAGTTTTTTTATAAGCAAAAATTTCTAAACGACTAGATTCTGAATGTTATTCTATTATGTATAAGATGAAAAAAAAAGATTCTTTCATCATGAAAGTCTAAAACTTTTCATTTAAGAAAAGGTGCCTGCGCCCTTAATCACATGTCATCTCACATAAAATGCTTAGTTGGCATACTAATTACGCCAATTAAATAAAATCTCAATCCGAACACATAAACTTCTACGTGCTAAACACACCCTAAATTATAAATTATTTGCCCTTGCCATTTATTTTCCCAAATATTTAATTTCTAGCTGGAAATCCAAAGAGGGAGACCTTTGGTGATTTATATAGGGTTTTAATAAGGGGAAAAAATATCATTATACAATTTAAAACTTTAAATTACCTGAATATGTCAACAAATTTAAATTACACCTAAATGTCAATATTTTTGTAACAAAACTATACATACATGAGAAATTAAAAAAAAAAAAAAAGGACCATTTAATAGGATTTTCAAAAAATCTCTCTCCTTAATTTACTCTTAATCTCTCCCCATAGGAACACGAAAAAAAAAAGGGACTAATTAATACGATTTGTAGAATCTCTTTAATTTACTCCTAATCTCTCTTCTTATTCTTGGTATTTATTAAAATACCACTTAATGTTGCCATTTACGTTAAAAGTACTATACTCACTAAACATAAGCAAGACATTATATGCTGATCATAAAAAATATTATTTTTTTGTTCAACTTGAAATTAGTTTGATGATGAATATGAAGAACGTCTCTATTTTGATTCACCATAATGGTAGATGGGATGGAACATGTTGATTTTTTTAATTTAAAAAAATCTTTTCTTGTGTGTTACCTATATCTCATTGTTAATATTATTTAGTATTATTATTAATTGTTAATAATGTTGGTAAAATTGTTGATAGTATTATTTGTGTAGGTAGTTGAAATATTTGGGGGTAAATTCAAAGGCTAGTGTTGGTTTGATTTTGTAAAAAATTTCATTATTAATTGTTAGTTCCTTCTTTTTGTACATTTGTTTGGTATTTCTAAGAACATAAATAGGTAATGAATCTTTGGTTAATTGTTGATAGCGTAGTTAGTTGTGTTGATTGATTTGTTTGGTATTATTAGATATTTATAAGAACCAATTTAGTTAGTTGGTGCCATTTAATATTATTAGGTATTATGTTTTATTTTTTTTGGTTAAAACTATGTTGTTATATTTGATAAAATTAGATATTACTCTTATCATCAATTTTCTTGGCTTTTTGCTCACCTTGTTATCGAATCGGTGAATTAAGATGACATATAGTACTGGAATCAGAATTTTCATCAAAAGGTTCAAAATTTAAAAAAGTAGACACACATTAACTATATATATATAAATTATTTTAATCATATATAAATATTAAATGCTTAGTTGGCATACTAATTAGGCCAATTACACTAAATCCAAAAATCTCAATCCAAACACATAAACTCCACCTGATGACCTATTTGACTTGATCCAAAAAATGTACCTTAACATAAATTATTGTCACTATTTATTTCCCCAAATATTTAATTTCTGGCTGGAAATCCAAAGAGGGGGCCCTTTGTTGATTTATGTAGGGTTCTAATAAAGCAAACTTTCAATAAACTTGTAAAGTCATCATTTAAAATCACGTATTTCAGTATCTAAATAAAAAAATATCAATTTATCATAATAATTTGAAATAAAATCTATCGATTAATATGAAAATTTACTAAATAATACTCTTTTTATTTCTTTTTAATTGGTATAGTTTTCTTTTTAAGAGTCAACCGATAAAGAACTTTGACTAATATTTTAATTTGTATTTTTTTAATCATATTGATATAAAAAGATTTTGCAACTTTTAGTACTTTTTATATATTTTTAATTTTAAAATATCAAATTAATATGATTTAATTTAATTTTGAAAGTTAGTCAAACTGACTATTGAAAAAAGCAACGTAACAACTAAAGAAAAATGGAGAAAATATTAAATATTTATATGAATAATTTTCCACGACTAGAGAATTTACATTCCATCAGACATCAATCCATTGGAAAAATCAGTGTCGAAAATCTGATACAAATATTATAATCAAAACTCTTAAAATAAATATAGTGTACCATTTACAAAACAAAAAGTACTATGGCCTAACGAGGAGTCGGCATATATGATATTAACATTTTTAGTTCGATAATTTTGATTTTTGATTTTTGAAAATATATTATTATCATATCAAATTAACTTGGTATAGTTCAATATTTAAGTGGCTTTTGATGTTTTATGGTATAGTAAATCGATAATAAAAGTTTATTAGACTTCGACTTACATATAGGACCGAGCTTAATCCTATATGATACTCCGTTAGTATATCAGTATCATATAGGATTGAACTCATTTTATAAGAAAGAATTAAGATAAAATTATTAAAGTCACAATCTTATTTTATAAAACTCTGATGGTGTCTATGTACTTTGATGATATTAAATATCAATTGAATAGTCTTTTCACCGAAGCACTGCATTTGTCCTTGATGCCATCATAATATATATACTCTATTACTATCAAGGAGTAAATAAGTAGTATTTTCACTGAACCATTGTTTATTCATCCTTGACACATAGAGTATACACTCTGATGGTATCAAGTTGTAATTGAACATTATTTTTATTGAAGCATTACATGTTCCTCTTTGATGCAATTAGAGTTTATATATTCTAATGGTATCACGGAGTAACCAAATAGTATTTTCCCTGAAACACTACTTCTTCCTCTTTGATACCATCAAAGTATATATATACTTTGCTAGTATCAAACAATTTCACTAAAACATTGTCTCCTTCTTGATACCATCAGAGTATATATATACACAGTCACATTGTATCAAACTTGTGAGAATAATTTGAAACAATGGGTATGAAATAAGAAAATAACCGCTTGTAATTTTATTTTTTTTAGATTATAAGTGTTATTTTCTCAAATATTTAAAAGAAAGTACAAGCTCTTTCAAAGAAGAAGCCTCCACATTCCCAATTCAGAGCCTGTTTGCCTTATCTTAAAAGCTGGTCAAACCAGCTTTTAAACTCTTTTTAGCTTATAAAAGTGTTTGACAATTTTCAAAACAACTTAAAAAAGTTAAAATTTGCTTAATATAAGTTAAAAGTTAAGCAACACTCCCCCAACTTTTTATTTTTTAACTTAAAAGTTGTTATTGTTTGACCAAAAAATTACCTTTTTACCCTAAATATTTTTTTATATTCCCAAAAATATCCTTAACTAAAGTAACTCTAACTACTATCTCCCTCTCATTATTTCAATTCGAACCACAGCCCAACACTCTTCTGCTCTTCGACGCCCTCCCCCCCATATATATATATATATATATATATATATATATATATATTTCTAATGCTTAATGTTTGTATAATTTGAATGATATTTCCACTAGTTGTACTAGTGAAATATTCTCTATTATTTAAACACTTCTATTTGTATCAAATATTCTAATATTTGAATATGAATGTATGTTTATTTATATATATTATCCTTCTTTCACTATTTTTTTAATAAATAATTTATGATAGTAAGAAAAGTACGTGAATGATAAATAAATGTTATTATTCATGAATGTAATTAAAAATATCTTAAATTCTTTATGTGAAATAAGAAGCGATGTGCATGCCATTAGAAAGAATAAACATTATTGGTTGGTTAAATGTTGGCAGCTTCTTGAGAGAGCATGAGAAAATTGGAATAATTGGTATATTTTGGCAATTGAATATCTCAATCATGTTTTAATTTCAATCATGAGAAAAAAGACATCTTAAAATTTTCATATGATCTATCCAAATTATATATTTTAAAAATTAAAAATAAATTGTGTATATAAAATTTACTTAAATAATAAGCTTATATTAATATTAAATAAAAATATTAATTTATTTAATTTTAGACAGAAAAATCTTAAAGTAATTAGTTTTTATAATGTTAACAGCTTGAAAGGTATTTCAGACGTTTTTAACTAAAAAAGTGTTTAATAGTACTTATGTGCCAAACACATGAATTTTTTTTTAGCTACAATACTTTTATTCTAACACATACCTACATATTTTTCAAATAAATTTAAACACTTTAAAAAATGCTTCTACTGCTATTTTTTTCAACTAAGCCAAACGGGCTCTCAGTGGACGACTTTCTTTGCCCCAACTTGACAAATCGCATTCCCACATAACCACATTCTTTATTTGTGCACTACTTACCATTCTCGCTCAAACTTTCAATGTTGAAAAGATATTCATTGAAATAAAGTATATCGCCAAACCAACCATCAATTATGAAAAAATATATACTAAATATCATCATATCAAAATAATGATATAAAAAATCTTGATTTCGATACAATTATTTATTATACCATATTTATCCTTGAAGGTGATTCTTGGAGTAACTGGTGAAGTTGTTGTCATATGACCAGGAGGTCACGGGTTCAAGTCTTGGAAACAACCTCTGACAGAAATGCAAGATAAGGCTACCTACAATAAACCCTTGCAGTCGGGCCATTCCTCAAACCCCGCACATAGTAAGGCTACCTACAATAAACCCTTGCAGTCGGGCCATTCCTCAAACCCCGCACATAGTAGGAGTTTTAGTGCATCGGACTTGCCCTACCATGTCCATCCTTAGGACTCAAGCCTAACTATTGTTACATCAACATGTCTAAGACCAGGAGGTCACGAGTTCAAGTCTTGGAAACAACCTCTGATAGAAATGCAAGGTAAAGCTGCGTACAATAAACCCTTGTGGTCGGGCCATTCCTCGAACCCTGCACATAGAAGCTTAAGTGCATCGGACTTGTCCTACCATGTCCATCCTTAGGACTCAAGCCTAACTATTGTTAGCCTCTGATAGAATTGCAAGATAAAGCTGCATACAATAAAACCCTTGCGGTCGGGCCATTCTTCGAACCCTGCACATACCAGAAGCTTTAGTGCATCGGACTTGCCCTGCCATGTCCATCCTTAGGACTCAAGCCTAACAATTGTTACATCAACATGTCTAAGACCAGGAGGTCACGGATTCAAGTCTTGCAAACAGCCTCTAACAGAAATGCAAGATGAGGTTGTGTACAATAAATTCTTACGGTCAGGCCATTCCTCTAACCCTGCACATAGCAGGAGCTTTAGTGCATCAGACTTGCCCTACCATATCCATCCTTAGGACTCAAGCCTAACTATTGTTACATCAACATGCCTAAGACCATCATAGACACTTGACTCCCCAAGAACTACTCACATTTAACTCTCTTACCAGCAACACCAACCCACATGCCCAATTTGCTGCCAGACCATTCACCACCTCTCTGGCATACACCAAAAGTTCAGAAACAGTGCAATAACTATCCCAACTACCAGAATTAAAATTTCAATTAATTAATTACCTACCAACAAAAAAAAGAAGGTACTCCTATAAGTTTATGCTAGCTGCAACTTTGAATATGAGTTGTTAAAACTATAAGTTGTCAACTTATTTGTTTCCAGAAAATATTACTACGTTTATGAAAATGACATTAAATAAATGTCCGTGCACTAATGCATTTACTCAAAGTGCTAGTTGTAGCTGCAATACTTTGACTAAATCTCCTCTTTCTTAACATTACCAATTCAACGCCCCGATCTTGGAACAATGATAAAATTATCTTTGGACGTAATTTATAGATTACGAGTCTGAATCATAAAAACAGTCACTAATACTTGTATTAGAGTAGGCTGTAGCTAGATTGTCTACCTCACATCCCATAGAATGCGGCTTACCCTAAATTACAGAGGCGATCGAGAAATTTAAGAACATGGGTGCACCATTAATTTTTTTTTAAAAAAAGGACAAAAAGGTGTTGTCAATCAGGACCGAACCCCCAAACCTTCATGCTAGAATAAAGTCCTTTAACCAGTGAACCAACTTATCATTTTGAAAATGACTTTCTTTAGCTAATATTTAATATATTCATTAAGAATTATACAAGTAATATACCAAATTTAGTCGGATGACCACAAATTCCCATGACCCAAAAATAATATGTAAACTCGCCCCTGCCCTAAAATTTCCCTGCTAACACGAGATATTTTCTGCACAGGATAAACCTTTTCTTTGTTAATTCAAAGACTTATGGTACTAAAAATAAATAAGGAGAAGTACAAAGGAGCAAAAATTAAAGAAAACACGGTTATAGCCTATAAACTTCTCACGTGCATGATTTAAGGGACGGTAGTTTGGTGGAGCCGAGGGTAAATTGGGTGAATTTCAAGATAATCAATAGATCATCAACTCCATTCAAGAAAATTTAAAAGTGTAGTTATTTTTATTGAACGATACAACTAACCGGGGGCGGGGGGAGGGGGGGATATTGGGCTTAAATTGTATAAGTAGATTGACGGAGCTTGAATTTGAATCTTGTGAATCCTAAATTCTAGAATAGCGATATCTTATATCATAACTGAATTTAATTTTTGTACATAGTTAATTAGTGGATTTCTTACTATAAAACTTGATTTATATGCAAGGGTGTTCGTGTAGCTAGAAAATTTTGTGTTCATCCTTTTGTCTTCAAACCCTAATAAATACTTGTCGAATTTCATAAGATATTTTTATGTTGTTATTTGCATTTCTATAAGTATATTTATTTATTTTCTCTTTTAATTTAATAATTATAAATACCGACAAATGTGCAGTATACAGGTGGCTATATTGCTCAAATTCTTCAAGAATATTATTAAAATTTAAAATGCACCATTTTTAAAGAATAAGATATGTATTCATCGATATTTTTAAAAAAACTCATGAAATATAAGGCCATAAGGGGCGTGAGCCGTTTTAAGGGATGGAACGTGTGTATAACTTTCTAGCGTAATTCCACTCTAATTCAAATTTTTAATAGGTTTGTAACAAATATCAAATATTTATTCAAGGTTAATTCATTTTTGCACTGTATTGGCATTGATTTGTTACGATTAATTTATTTTTTTAATTCATTATTCATTCTATGTTAATTCAACTTGTAATCTAGCTTGTTTTGATTCAACATCTTTCATTCAATTTTCTATTTTAATTCAACTTCTAATTTAACTTATTATTATTCAATAACGTTGATTCAATCTAAAGACATTGACTAACTTTTCGTTAAGTATTTCTTTTTATTCACTTGTAATTCTATTCTAATTCAAATTTTAAATACGCGTGCAACAAATATTTATTTAAGGTTAATTCATTTTCCCACTTTATTGGTATTGATTTGCTATGATTAATTTTTTTTTTAATTCATCGTTTATGCTAGGTTAAAACAACTTGTAATCTAGCTTATTTTAATTAAACTTCTAATTTAACTTATTTTTATTCAACAACTTTGATTCAATCTAAAGACATTAATTCGTCTGCAATAAATATTTATTCAAGGTTAATTCATTTTTGCACTGTATTGACATTGATTTGTG
Source organism: Solanum medicagineum (assembly GCA_026153255.1). Taxonomy (NCBI): domain Eukaryota; kingdom Viridiplantae; phylum Streptophyta; class Magnoliopsida; order Solanales; family Solanaceae; genus Solanum; species Solanum medicagineum. The sequence continues at coordinate 7,082,650 of JAPFFP010000088.1, forward strand.
ACAATTAGTTTGCTTTCTTTAATTCATCGTTCATGCTAGATTAATTCACCAACTCTCTTCCATCTTACTATTTCAATTCAACTTCTAATTTAACTTATTTATATTCAATAACTTTGATTCAATCTGAAGACATTGACTACCTTTTCGTTAAACATTTTTTAATTCAGTTGTAATTCTATTCTGATCCAAATTTTTAATATGTGTGCAAACAGATATTTATTCAAGATTAATTCATTTTTGCACTGTATAGGCATTGATTTGTTACGATTAATTTATTTTTTAAGTCATCGTTCATGCTAGATTAATTCAACAACTTTCACTCAATCTTCCTATTTTAATTCAACTTCTAATTTAACTTATTTTTGTTCAACAACTTTGATTCAATCTAAAGACATTAACTATCTTTTCGCTAATTATTTTTTTATTCACATGTAATTTTATTCTAATTCAAATTTTTAATACATATGCAACAAATATTTATTTTTTAAATATGAGATAGTTAGGTGATTTTTCCTAAACCACCATGGTATTAACATTTGATTTTCACCAAAATCAAAAGTACTATGAGTGATCAATTCAGTTCCATTAACTTATTTTCAACATTTTATTGCAGTGAAAAATAAATAAATAAATTATTTTTAATATGTAACTCGTTTCTATTTTAGATTTCAAGATCATTTATTCAACCTGTCTTACTCTATTATGTATAGGAATTTAATTTATACATTATTAGACACACAAAAGAAAAACATTGAAATTTATTATCACAAATAAATTTATAGAAATTTTTTATAATGTGATTATAGTTTGATTTTTGTGATAGATAAACTATGACATACTTGTATCATTTTTCGTATAAAAAAGCACATTATTTTTTTTTATAATTTAAAAGTCACTCTAAGTAACAATCAAAAGAAACATTGTATGTAAACTAACAATACAATACAATACAACGAGTAATAACCATCCAAACAAAGACTAATTAAAATTTTTGAAAAAGCAAAACGTGTTAGATCAATAAAGTCCAAAATATCAAGTAATATAAAACGGAGGAAGTACTCGAAATCCATTGGATCCCATGTGATACAAAAGCTAATGTCATAATTACATTTTGCTATTTCGTTTACCAATTTTTCTTTTACTTTCTTCGAAAGATATTCAATTATTTTGTCGAAACTTACGTTTATTTTGATTGCATGTACTCTTTGATGATGATTTCTACATACCATTACTACTTATGAAATAATTTCCAGCCAAATAAGTCAACAAACATAAATCTTGGTGTATTTCTAGCACCAAATTCCCATAAGGAGGAAAAATATTAAAATACAAATAATCATTTGATCTATAAATATACTAGAAGAAAACAGTTCATCTATGGCAATAATAAAATATTTTTGCTCAACACTTAAATATTTAGCTGTAATTATAGTTTGAATTTTGTATTGTGGCCATCATGAAGAATGTATTACAGTTAAATTAGCTAATATAGTTATAGTTTGAATTAATTATAGCTCGTGGCAAACATGTAGCTGTAATTATAGTTTGAGTTTTATATAATTCGCACAATTTATACAAACGTTGCGCGATTATATACAAAAGTTGTGCGTGAATCAAATTATGTACTGAAATATACTAACGGTGTGAATTGTATAGCGAATTATACAACTGCATATAAATGTTGCGCAAATTAGCGTTGTTATAATTATAGTTACAAAATGTAATTAATCAAACTATAATTATAAAACATAACTAGAGTTTATATGTTTGCCATTTATGAAATTTACTCTTTATTCAATCACATAATTCGGTCCCTGCAATGTGACAGCTTTAGAGCTTGGTCAGGACTTCAAGTCATTTGATATATATATATATATATACACACACACACTTAATTTGTTTTTGAACCCCTAAGTTTATTAATTTTAATATATAATCAAATTTTAGAATTTGATTCAGATAGAAATCAAAAAAGGTGATAGATTCGCAAAAGCAAACAATTACCTAAAATTCTAAAATGAAGAAGATTTTGATGATTTATTTCTAGATCTAATTTTACCTTATTAATTTAGCATCTCCTTTTAAATGAGATGTAACGTAAGATATGTGTGCATTCATTTGCTTTCAGATACTCTATACAAGACATGATATGTAGTATTACCAATTAATTTATAATCGTAGATACATGCGAATACACTTATTATTCTCTCGGATACAACATATTTTGTTGTTATTATTATTATTATGCACATGCATATAATTTATTTCACTAAAGAAATATTGAATACACGTAGATACAATATATTTCACTGTTCTTAAGTGCACAAATCCAATGTATTCTGCTATGTTTAGAAACCAGAATGCTACTATGTTGTAATTAAGCAAAATCTCCCCTTTTTTCACAAATCTAAGCACAAATAATGCTATTTCCGAAATTTTTCCTTTTGAAAAAAGCCCAAATCCATTAACCCGTCAATATTTCACAATTTGGCCATTGATATAAATTGCTCATGGGCCGATTTGGGCTCCTTCATGGCCCAATTGGATGCACTGGGCCGTGAAACTTATCAATTTTTCTCAGAGTTCAATTTCGGAAAACATATTTAACTATAAAATACAAAAAAGAAAAATCACGTTAAAAAATATATTTAAAAACATAAAATTGTTTACACTTTTCTCTCTCTGAATTACTCATAAAAATACAAAACAATACTAATTTATCTCATGACCAAATACATCTGAAACCAATTTTCAAATTTCATTTTTTGTTTTAAAAATAAAAAATATTTTTTCATTTTCACAAGAAAACATGGCTAAACGCCTAATAAATTTCACAAGAAAATATTTTTCAAATTTCACTTTGTTTTTCTTACTTATCTTTTTAAGTAACTTTATTATAGAAATATTTGTACATTATCCAAGTAAAATTTTAAATAATAATGAAATTTCATTAGATGTGAAAGCATCACCCACAAAAATAAAAAAATAAAAAAAATTAAAAGAAAATAGATGTGAATGAAAGTTGTCTATAGGCCTAAATGGTCCTGGTGCAGGTATGTGTTGCTTGTCAACTCTTCCTTATGTTCACATACAATTACTTAAATTATTACGAATTTAAGTTACATATATATCGAAATAAATTTTCAATTATTAGTAATTTAAAATATAATAAAAATAAATTGAGAATACTTCAACATAAACATGTCTATCGCTTTTTGCCAAAAAATTACATTGTATGTAGGGATAATTATAATAGATGGTCATTCAGCCAAAATAATTATAAAAAAAAAACAGTTATTTGTTGTATAGGCTTGTGCAATTGGTGTATTTTACATATAGTCAAACTATATTCAGTTTTTGAGCATATTATAGTGTATATTCAGTGGATATATAATTCATGTATAAGTAATTTACATTGTACAGTCAATGTATATTTTCTATGATTTTTTGACAAGTTATATTATATGACACTTTATATTCTCTATGAGTTTTGGTTATTTTTATGTAAATAAAATATGACAACATTTATTGTTAATTAATTATTTTATTGTATATATTTGAAATTACCTTACATATGTAAGATCAATTTGATCATGCATAAATAATAAGTTTTAAATCCCTTAACATAATATGAACTTTACTTGAGTGATTATTTATTTAATTTATTTTATACCTTTTTGAATTTTTGTAAATTTTGTGATTTAAAGTTAAGATATAACCTTTTGATGAATTAGCATGAGATATATAAGGCGCTTGATCATAAATTTTAAATATTATTCAAAATTATTAACTTAGTGTAAAGTTTTCATTGTGATTTTTTTTTAAATACCAATTATGCAATATCAGTGTGAATTGCAATTCAATTGTAAGAATGGGGCAGGTACGGAGAACATATATAATGAACAATTAATTCATGAGGAAAATGCAAGTCTGAAATCGACAGAGGCCAATTAATTTAGTTAAGCAATGCATAAAGAAAAAAATTAAAATATGACACCGCTTTATTATACTTTCTCCGTCCCATATTACAAGGGTAATTTCTATTTTACATGATTATCAAGAAATTATTAATACATTAGTAGATTTTACTATTTTATCCTTCATTTATCTCAATGTACATTAAATTAAGTTAGAAAAATTATTAATACACTAATTAATGTTGGGGCAAAATGAGGAAATAATAATTAATTCTATCCTTATGTAGTAAGTGCTCTTATAATATTTTTTAGGAGATAAATTACATTAAATATTTATAACTTCACAAAGGATAATAGTGAAATTTGATTTTAAATTTATTTTTGAATATTTTTCTTAATATATGTATAACTATATGTTATCTTATAAATTTAATTCAAAATAGAATAAAAACAGCACAGTCAACCAGTAAAGATAGCCGGAGAGAGTACGAAGGACTCACTTTATGACAACTTTCCATCGTCCAAGATTTGACAAAAGTAACAATGTTACCTTAAAATCAGCCTAAATCAACATATTAAAATAACATTATTAAACCAAATATACTTAGAATAAACCAAAAGCTATAATTAGTATATTTCAATTATTAGTATGTCAACATCAGAAAATACTAATAAGGATAAAAAATCCAAATAAGATTATAATATCAAGCTCTTCAATTTCACACTAGGCTGTTCACATCTTTATATCATAATAATTCTTTTCCTATAAATAAACAACCCCAAATCACTTTATCAATCACTACCAATACAAAAAGTTATATTCTTTTATTACAAGCAAAAATATTTTTTAAAAATGGCTTCAAATTCAGCCATTTCTCTGTTCTTGATTTTCTTCTTTATTATACAGTGCTTATCAGTCCTCAATGCTGCTCAAGATTTTGACTTTTTCTACTTTGTTCAACAGGTACACATCCAATTTGTTTAGTTGATTAATTTTTTCTTTTTCATGAGTCGAGTTTAGGGAGGTTAGAACGTATGCAGATTGTACCTCTATCTTTGTTCGGTAGGGAGACTGTTTCGGATATAGTTTTTTTTACTTTTTTCTTATTCACGAGTGAAATTTAGGGAGATAAAAATGTATGCAGATTGTACTTCCACCTTTGTGGGGGTAGGAAAATTGTTTCGTGTAGAATTTTTAATTTTTTTCTTTTCCAGAGTCGAGTTTAGGGAGGTTAGAATGTATGTAGATTGTATCTCTATCTTTATTGGGTAGGGAGATTGTTTATAGAATTTTTTTTATTATTTCTTTTTCACGATTGGAGTTTAGGGAGATTAGAATGTAGGCAGATTGTACTTCCACCTTCGTGGGGTAGGAGATTGTTTCGTATAGAATTTTTTTTTATTTTTTTTATTTTTCAATGTACGCAGGTTGAACCTCTATCTTTGTGGGGTAGAGTGACTGTTTCGGATTGAATTTTTCTTTTTAATTTTTTTTTTTATGCAGTGGCCAGGATCATACTGTGACACTAAACAAAGTTGTTGTTACCCCAAAACTGGAAAACCAGCAGCAGATTTTGGAATTCATGGACTTTGGCCTAATAATAATGATGGCACTTACCCATCAAATTGTGACCCAAACAGTCCTTATGATCAATCTCAGGTATCCAATGTTCAAATAAATACTTTTATTTTAATTATTGTTATCAGAGACGAATCTAAGATTTAAATTTTTGGGTTTAATCATTAGGTTTTAGTGCTGAACTCTTTATATTTTTGAATTACACATTAGAATCTAAATTTTCATTAAGAATTTTTTCCTCGTGCCCAACCCAAACCAAGGTTGGATATAACTCATAGAAGCTTAAGGCCAGATCTTAAGGTTCAATTGAATCTCATTCGCTAGAAAATATAGGCACAAGAATAACAAAAAAAAATATTTTTTTAATATATGAAAATTTTGAATCTATTGGCATAAGAAAAGATTCTGAGGGCAGTTTAGGTATTTTGAATCTCATTGTCTGGTTTATGTGTATTGGGTTCCGAATAGATTCTGAGAGTTCTAGCGGTTCAATCGAGTCCCATCGTCAGAAAATTAGACAACACAAATATGACAAAAATGAATTCTCTTGATTGTATATGAGTTGTTGAGCTCATTTTTGCTTTAGATCATAGGTTCAACTCATAAGTTTGACAATTCACTATTTTTATGAATCCCCTTATATGAAATTTTTGATTCTATCACAGATTTCAGACTTAATTAGTAGAATGCAACAAAATTGGCCAACATTAGCATGCCCAAGTGGTACTGGCTCAACATTCTGGTCACATGAATGGGAAAAACATGGCACTTGTGCTGAATCTGTTTTCACAAACCAACATGCCTACTTCAAGAAGGCTCTTGATCTCAAGAATCAAATTGATCTTTTATCAATTCTTCAAGGCGCTGAAATTCACCCTGACGGCGGATCTTATGACTTGGCTAACATTAGAAATGCAATTAAGAGCGCGATCGGACATTCCCCTTGGATCCAATGTAATGTAGACGAGTCAGGTAATAGCCAACTATATCAAGTTTATGTTTGTCTAGATGGCTCAGGTTCAAATCTCATCGAGTGCCCGGTTTTCCCTGGAGGGAAATGTGGCTCAACCATTGAGTTCCCTACATTTTAAACTAGTTTTTATTTTACATGCCTCAGTGTGTTGTCTCTTTCCTTTGTATTTCTTGTTTACTAGAGTTGGAATGTAATACATTATTTCAAATGGGACAACTCAATAGACAAAAAGGTATTAATTCAAATTGTGTAAAAAGGGATAAAATAATCTATTTTGGTAAAATTAAGTAAAGCATGGTGGAGGATCAAGTTCGCATACGAATTTAAGAGAATTCAATAATTTTTACTCAAATAATATTTTTATATTTAAAAGTTTACTAAATATGTATATACATTAAATCTAGAATTTAGTTATTAGTATTAGAACTCATTGTTGAGTATGACAAACTCATCCTACATCGGATGAAGAAGAAGAAATGTACCAATATATATATATATATATATATATATATATGCTCACCCAACCCATTAGTATGGGGGTTCTTGTGGATAATATAGGTTAATTGACTTAACCACATTAAATTATTGTGTCTCTTTTGGTATTTCACGTATATCTTTATACTCATGGTCTTTCAAGGTTCGTTTGCTAGCTTCCGCATGTCACCAGACTCCTGTCGATCAGTAACACTCATCGTTCAAAAATTGCATACTAAGCTTTATTATATGTGAGATCGAGGAAGCATTGAACTACAGTAGCTTAGTTGAGGTCAGTATATCCGTAAAAATCATAAATTTTAAATTCTGAATCCGTCTCGTGAAATTTTTTTAGTTGTTCTATCCGTGGCATGTAGAACAAGAACAATTGTGTCGTGTACGTTGTTATTACCTTTGAAACGTCGATAAAGTTGTTAGGATTAAGATAGTTTGACCAAACACGTGGCAAACGTTGAGAGGATTTCAGTTAATTGACAAGTCATTTGATGCCAATCAGACCAAAAACTTGTTTAAAATATGTTTCTTCAAAAACATATTTTGATGAAAAATAATTTATATTCAATCAATAAATTTATAATATATCTCTAAGCAACAATTACAGTTTAATCAATCTTTTAAATGTCTCTATTTCTCAAAGAGGAAAGCTGACATTTTTAAATATGAATTTTGCTTGTCTGTCCTTTTTCCCTAAAGGCAAAAGGACAATCTTTTCGTTACTCTTCCTTTTCTTTAGGGAAAATGACTCTCAAAAAAAAAATCAAAAATCATAACAAGAAGGACGAAGATTTCTCCGCTTAAAAACACATTTAAATTATTTAAATTATTGAAAATATAAATTTTTTAGTTGATTTATCATCGAATGATTAGGGTAACATATTTTGACTAATTTATGATAATGTGTAAGGGGATCAACCTAAGACACTTCGGCAGTGTAATGCGTAGCCTCAACCCCTTTTTTTCCCCTAAATCTCGTTTCACATTTAGACAATGACTACGAATTCAATTATCCTTACAAACTTATCGCCTTAATTCAAAATTAAAAATCAATAAGTCTATTTACAATGTTCGAGTCAAAATAACTAGAAATTGTCAAAATTGTCCACACATGTGCGATGCACACGTGGAAAGCGTTCAAATCTTGCCTCCAGTTGCCTAGCTTTGTGCTTGTCCACGTATCTGCATTGTTCTCAGGTCCTACCTCCCAAAATTTTCCATTGTGGTTCAATTTCTGAGTCGAAGATTAAATTGTAGAAAGAATTAAAACTAAAGTTGAGTATAGCTCTTTTTTTGACCTATATTTATATTTCTGATTACGAATCAAGAAGTCTACGAGAATTTTTATGAAAGTCTATCATTTGCTTCTCTTCGATGGAAGCTCGATTTTAGGGATCGATTCACTTTGCGTAGATTGACTGAACGCCAAAAAACCTTCAACAGGCAGTCGTTTCCCTTCCCCATCATTGGTCTCAAATTTTAGATCCAAAACCTAATTTAAGATGTTATATAAGAGTCAAACTCAATCCAATATGACCCTTTTGATGTGTTGATTGCAGGGTTGGAGGGAGGGGGTGGAGGGAGAAAGAGAATACCCCGTGACCATTTGAAGAGGGTGAAAATACCTTCATTTTATAAATGTGCACATATTAAATCGGATAGTGGATCTCTGAATAAAGATTTTTCAAATCTGACACAAAGGATGATAAATGGAATAAGTCGCACATCAATAAGGGACGAAATCCCTAGACGATATATCATCTTCTCTTTGAGCTAACTTATGAAATCTTTTTCTATTTAAATCGGGTCCAAAACTTAATTATTAAAGCAATATATTAACCCAAAGGGTTGACGTGTTCCTATACGTTTCTATTAATTTGGCAGAAATAATGAATTACACTGCTCGTTAATAAATTGAAAATTTATATATATTTTGACTTTAGAAGAGATACAATAATCAAATTGTTTGGCAGATTGGATCAAGCCTTCACCTAATTTTGATCTATATTTATTCTGTTCATACAACAAAAACCTTTACTCAATCAATTCTTTTGAAGAATTAAAAATGTGGACCCAATAAGAAAGTCCCTAAAATAATTTAAAATATTTGTCCAAAAATGCCAGAAAAATGCAGAGTTATTGATTAAAAAACAACTCAAATTTGGTCTAATATATTATTATTTAATGAACCACTTTGGTGGTGGTGAAGTAATTGATTGAGGAAGATTATCTTTTTGATCGAGTTCGTCATCTAATGTTTATCTAGTGTGACTTATATTTTCTTTATGATTTGCAAGTAATTGTTCTAAATTAATAGCAATTGTGAATTGCCGTCATGTATATATAATGATCTAAAGAAGGTTCTTAAAAAGTTCGACAATTCAAGATTAAATATAAAAATTAAAAAAAATAGATTTTTAATTTATTAATATTTCATCAATTTTCTTACTTGATGAAAAAACACAAACTATTATTGAGTAATATTCAAATGTAGGTAAAGCCATATGTTTCGTTACTTAACGTCCAATTGAACTTCCCAACTAAAAAATATAATAGTTTATTAATTCCTTTATTTCAATCGAAATATTCCTTTTAGATTTACTTATTATATTTATTATAGGTTGATTGATTTAAAACTTAATTAGGAATCTATCTAGCGGTCGAATCTTTTTGTCCCAAATTAATTATCAATTTAGTTCAGAAAAATTATTTTAAAATAATTATCAAAATTAATAGTTATTTCTAATCATATCCATATGACACAATATATTTTAAAAAAAAATTAAATGAACGTATTGTTATTAATTTAGTAAATTTTATATTATTTTTATTACTTTTTTTTAATGAACGCCGAAAGATTTAAAATGATAATTAAAAATGGGATAGAAAGATTAATCTTCTTTTTATTTGTGATGAGATAACTCACAATCATTACTCTTTATGTGTGTTCATGTATAGGTATTAAATGGACATGTTAGAGTGAATTTGAAAGGGTCGAAATTGGTTGAGTTGATAAATAAGTCAATTATTATATTAAATCCACTAAAAGCTACTTAGGCTGACGTGCGCTAAAAAGTGAGCCAAAATTCAAGTTGCCCAATTATTATTACTAAATTTTAATTATTTTATTTATTCTTTTATAAATTTATAGTAGCTAATATAAGTATTATTTTTCTTTATTATCACTACATATAAGTCTCAAACAAAAAGTACATTTTTGAAATACTTCGATAACAAAAAAAAATTTATGAATCAATTTAGACTAAACATCAGTTCAACTTTTAATTAACTAAACTAATAAATGTATAGATCAATAATCAATACAAACCTAAATGATTGAATGAATTATAATTTTACAGACTAATTTTACCACATTTATGCGTAGGATAAATTCCTCTTCAACACAATAGCTTGTAAACAACGCTGAAAAGGTAAATCACACTAGATAAGGCCCAACGATTTAAATTGTTCATGGAAGAAGTAGAAGCTAATAAATTAACGCGTAAATCCCAAATCTTAATCACATGAAGATAAATATTGACAACTAGGACATTGACACATGGGCTTTAATATTACTTTGAACATTCAACAATGATTAAATAATATTTTTATTATTACACAATTAATTATTTGGCATATACTTATCAGCATATTCCTTAACTTTGCCTATAAATTGAGACACAATTTACATCGAACTAAAAATATCAAAAGCTTTGAAAGAAAATTCAAAATTTAACTTAGAAAATGATGAAATCTCAAAAATCATTTTTGATTAAGATTATTTTTGTACAATGTTTGTTAGTTCTTTGTGTTGCAGCACAAGACTTTGATTTCTTCTACTTTGTTCAACAGGTATGTCCTCTTAACTCTATTTTGATTTTGTTTATCCAACAGTGGTGGAATCAGAAATTTTAACGAGAAATTAAAAAACTTCAAATTTGTGACCTAAAGTAATTTTTGAAATACGTACCTTTGCCACTACAACGAGAACTCTCTTATATCTAGGAACATGAATTTCATTAGACAGATGTCTAATCGTTAATGATTAGATAATTCTTGGCCTACTTGCATGCAATGCAATTTTTTAATTCGTTAATAGTACTGTAATGAACTTTTACGTTATCAGATCATCTAAAAGATTTTTGTTTTGTTTTTCGATATTGTAGTGGCCAGCATCTTATTGTGACACGAGACGTAGTTGCTGCTATCCCACAACTGGAAAACCTGATGAAGATTTTAGTATTCATGGTCTATGGCCAAATTATGAAAATGGAAAATGGCCACAAAATTGTGATGAAGAAAGCTCTTTGGATGAATCTGAGGTATGTACTCTTATCAATTTTCAAACTTTAGCTTTGAAGTAGTATTCTGATTTTAAGAATGATATTTTTGAGATGACGGTCTTTCGGAAATAGTCTCTCTATCTCTATGAGATAGTGATAATATCTGCATACGTTTTATCCTTTCCAGACCCCACTTATAAAATTTCACTCGGTATGTTATTTGCAGTGGCTTTGAAGTAGTAGTGTAGCTATTGTACAAGCAATAGTAATGACTTTATTATATTAGGTATATGTCAATATCATTTTTCAACTTGTACAATGAGGTCTTTTATATATTTTTAAAGATTTAAAAAGTCTTTCATGATATAGGTTTTTTTTTTCATTATCCATATATATAAAATTTGTTCTAATTTATGTGATATATATGGATCAACGATGAGCCAAAAATGATAATATATGTTTATTGATGTATAAAAACATGTGTATAATCTATGTATATCTGCTAGAAAAAGTTATTAACAGTTGATTAATCTAATTGGTTGTTTGTGCGAAATTCCTATCTCATTTATTTGACAAAAAATACAAAGTGAATTTTTTAAAAATTTAAAAGCATATCAATCTTTTCGATAAAATAAAAAGAAAATTGTGTCAAATCTCCAAATAATTAATTACTATATTTGTTGTTTTATAGTACTTCTAAATGTAATTTTTAAGTATGTAAATTGTATTTTAAGAAAACATGCACAATCATATTTTATATACATAAATGTAGGTGGATATCTGACTTTTATATTCAAAGTCGTTTCACATAAAATGAAACGGAAGGATAAGTTAATTAATCATTACCAACAAAGATGATATTTCCTTCATCTCATATTAATTGTCTTAAAATATTTATAATTTTAAAATGTGAAAATTAATTTCAGATAATTTTTTTAATTATTTTTTCTTTTGACAAAAAGTATATAATCTGTTACTCCTACTTTTTGCTGCCCATGTTGTCTTGCTTAGACTTCTTGTTTTTAGGTATGGACTTGTACATCTCACTGTCATACTTTTGCTTCTACGAAATGCTTTTCTTTTCTTGTATTAATTATATTATTATTTCAAGATTTATGGAATTAATGAATTTAAAATTTTAAGCCATGTATATATTAAAGAAAAAAAAACCTTAAATCGTTGAGACTTAATTAGCCTGTTGCTTAGAACCCATGTTTAATTTCTTGCTTAGTTATTCTTGTATTTAGGTTGTTGGACATGATGGGACATTGCATTTGCTTCAATGGATGTTCTTTCTAATTGGTCACTTTGGGTCTCCGTTTTGAAAAATATTTTTTTACAAGAAAATAAGTTATTTAAAAATAAAGAAAATGATTTTTTTTTAATGAAAGTGGGGATCAAAACAAGTTCCATAAGTGACATTTTTCGTTGACTGTTTGTCCTCCCCATTCCAATATGCTCCAACCCACGTCATTTTCAATTCATTTCCGTAACCCCATCTTTATCTTCATAATATTTGTCTAGCTAAATTATATACAAATGTTTTAAGGATAATATTCTTGTTTATGTAATGAACATAGTAAAAATAGGAATAATTTACCGCGAATCGGCTGAAAGAGTTTCAATAGGCCAGGAAACCATTTCCGCTTCCGTCTAGTAAGCCTCGAGATCTTACAGATGCTGTTGAGAATCGTCATTAACCAATCATGTATCGGACACACCATCCCTTGAAGTAAGTAAAGGGCGCAAAGATGCGGATTTGACCCGCACCCTCTTTCTTTTTCTTTAAATAGAGAAAGTGGTGGCTAGATTCGCATTCCCGGGAATGAATGCATTTCAAAATGAAAGAGAGAAGAAGCAGCTAATGCATCATCAATGAAAGTCGCTGAATCCAAAGCCTTAAGATGATTTAGTTTACAAAATAGCAAACAAACGACTAATATTTATATATTTGAAGGATGTTATGCATAAAATATGTATACATATAATATACATAATCAACATATAGATAATTTTGTATATTTCAGTCATATTGATGAATAATTTTTATCGAACTGAACATATTAATATTTTTTTTCAAGAAAATAAATAAGAAATTCACCTATGCAGATATCAGATCTTATAAGCACCATGGAAAAGGATTGGCCATCCCTTGCTTGCCCAAGTAGTGATGGTGTGAGATTTTGGAGTCATGAATGGCTAAAACATGGCACTTGTTCAGGTCTTAGTCAACGTGCCTACTTTCAAACTGCACTTGACTTCAAGAAAAAATCTGACCTCCTTCAAAATCTTAAGAATGCAGGTAATTAAATATATGTGTTTGCGTTTTCCAACTACAAATTAATTCCTGTTTGTCAAAAGTATATAATTGTTATTGATAAAAATTATATTAGTAACCTGAAATATAAAGCAGAGAGCCTACTTATAATAGGTGTTTTTAAGTGAAAATAGTTTTTAAGCAGTTTTGTAATAATGTTTGACTCAAATAAAAAAGTGCTTATAAGCACTTATTTTTAAGCCAAAATAACAAAAATAAATCAAAAATCATAAATTAGAAAGTCTGGCTTATGGTTTTTGGCTTATAAGTTATAAATCATAAGTGAATCTAAAATGGTCGAAAATTCTTTAAATTGTCAGTGTATATATAGGTTAATTTTTTTTTTCAATATTAGTACGTATTTATATGCGATTATCTATGTTGTAACAACTTATATCTATGTTGTTTTTATTGAGTTAATAATCTATAGAAAATTATTTTTCTACTCCCAATAGAAATCTACATATATAACCCCATTTTCTTTGGATCCTACTAATGAAATTATACTGAATTATTGTATTCACTTAGAATTCAACTTCTAACTTATTTTTGTGTTGATTAATTAGGGATTCAACCAAGGAATGGAGAACATTATAGTGTAGAAAGCATTAAAAATGCAATTGAAGGAGGAGTTGGACACACCCCATTCATAGAGTGCAATGTTGATCCACAAGGGAACCACCAACTATACCAAGTTTACCTTTGTGTGGATTCTTCTGCATCAAATTTCATTGATTGTCCTGTTTTCCCACATGGAGGAAAATGTGGCTCCAAAATTGAATTCCCTCCTTTCTCCTCAAATGACCATGATGAGTTTTGATTATTTATTTTTTAAAACTAATTAATCCATCATGATTATATTCTTGATCTTCTATTGTATCTTTAATTAATTAGAGACATTCAAACTTTGTACTAATAAATTTTATCCCCATGTGAAACATGTACTCTATCTGTTCAGTTTTACTTGTTTGGAATGGACTTTATACTTTTAGTAAAGCATATCTGAACACCCTTCTAAAGCATAATCAACTTATACGATGAATTAGAACTAGTTAGGTCTTAAAGTAAGTATGAAAGATTGGATGAGAAATCAAAAAAGAAATATCAAACAATTACAGTACACTCGTCCTTTTGAAATCTTCGATATACAACAAGGGAAGCAATACCATGAAAAATGGATTGAGAGTGTAGTTGAAGAGTATCAATTCATTATCAATCATAAAATAAATTAACTTGAGTTACATCTATTATACAATCCATGTTATCAATCATGAAATAAATTAACTTGAGTTACATCTATGATATAATCCATGTCTTCAACACTTTTGCTAAGCTTCCTAACCAAGTCAAAGGGCTTGTCAGTATAGATAGATGGAACCTACAAATCATTTTTAGGATCAAATTAGTTAAATATGTCCACTTGGTTTATGATCCTCCTTAAATTATGTAAATATGTTACTTTTTGAGTTTGATTCATAGGTTAACTTTAGTGGCCTCCTCTCAATGATCATTTATAAAGTTTGGTATGTCAAATTTAATTTATAACTTTTTATCCATCAATAATCAATGGAGATGATGTTTGATTGGAAAAAAAAGTACAAAAGTGAGATGTGAAAATGTGACATAAAATATCTTGAGGAATTTTCACAAACAGCTACTAATAAGTATTTATTTATGTTTCTTAGCTGCTGTTTGCCTAATTATACTCTATAGTTTTGCTATAGATATTTTTATTTGTATAATTCGCTGTCAATATACCAATTCATTTGATAATTTGCTACCAACATACAAACATATTAAGTATTTTCGTTGCTATGAATATTTTTGTTTATATAATTTGATATCAATATACAAATCTATTGTATAATTTGCTGCTAATATACAAATCTGTTTATATAACTCGCTGCCAATATATAAATCTGTTTGATAATTCGCTACCAATATACAACTATGGTATTTTCGTTGCTATGGATATTTTTGTTTGTATAATATGTTGTTGTTGATACCCAATTTTTACCCTCCATAATACGAATTAATTATGGAGCTTTTAATTTTGATAATTTGAAATAATTAGTTTTCAAAATACGAAAAAATATTTTTTTAAAAATAAACGTCTTTATTTTAAGAAGTACTATTTCGAAATTAATTTGATTTATTTTAGATTGATAATATTAAAAACACTTAAGTTAATTTGTATTAATTCATTGTATAGTCGAATCAGTCAATCGAATTCAATATGATTATCTTTAATTGGTCGAAATTGCAATCAAAGCGACCAAGCTTTAAATCAAAATTCCCCTACCTCTTGAACCCATTTTTCAGCCTTCATCTTAGACCAAAATTATGGCCCAAAACTGAGTCTAACCCGGCCCAACTGTATAATTCAGCCAATTAACATAATATACATATATGCACACCGCGTGGGGCCACGCGCCCCCAATTTCCTCTTTTCTTATCCCCTTTCCCTCAAAGCACGTGTACGTTCTCTCCCCTTGCTTTTTTAGAATTAAGACATGTGGAAGAAGAATTGGGCCTGCCAAAGCCCAATTCTATTTATTTCTTGTCTACTATCTATTATTTGTTGTGATATTTAATATTTTATTTTAACACTAATAATAGTTTATTATTTAAAATCTAATTATTTCCCTAACATGTTTTAATTTATGTTAATTTTCATTTTCGTGATCTTCTTAGTGTTAAAATATTTATACTATTTATTTTAGCAAAAACTTCGGTCCAATTTCAAATTTAGCCAACTATTTTCAAAATTAGTTAACTCTTTCAAATTTAGTCAATATTTTTTCAAACTTTGTCAATTCTTTCCAATTTAGTCAATATTTTTTCAAACTTAATCAATTCTTTCAAATTTAGTCAACATTCGTTCAAATTTAAGTCAGTTCTTTCAAATTTAGTCAACATTTTTCAAGTTTAGTCAATTCTTTCGGATTTAGTCAACACTCTTAAAATTCAGTCAAAGTTAGTCAAAATCCCTAATCATCAGTCAACCACGAGTTAGCGGCCATTTTGAGTGATTAATTTCTTCTCAAAGTGAAAATTGAACCCTTACCCATTTCTCGGAGATTTTAAAACTTTTCTGTCAGGTTTTAAAATTTAATCTTGGTTTCCTAATTATCCTTAAAATTAGGTGACGACTCTTTTAAATTTTCGTAAATTTAGTTTATACTTAAATTAATTAAGCATTAGATCGGATTTTCGAAATTAAAGTCATTTTTCAAATTAACAGTTGTCAATATACACATTTATTATATAATTCGTTGCTAATATACAAATCTCTTTGTATAATTTGTGCTAATATACAAATTCATTGTATAATTTACTATCAATATACAAATTCAAAAGTAATTCCTAGTAGCTCAGACAAAATATTAGTGCTAAGTAGTAATTATTTAAAATTATACCTATAATAAATAATGAAGCAGTATATATTTGCTTAGCTCCATAATTTTGTCAAATATCTTTACTACTATTGGAGCATGAACTACCAAGAGCCCACCAGGTCACCACTATTTCGTATGAATGGGCTCAAATTCATCCAATTTTGGGCTTCTTTTATGAAAAAAATTATAGAAATACATAATTTATGTTTACATAATTTCAACTCTTTTAAAAAATTACAAAAATTCTTTAAATGATATAAACTACAACACTTATTGATACAAATTACAATTTCTACTTCTCCATGTATTACAATTAAAATCCCTTAATGCTCTCACTTTTTTGACATGTATCACTGGTTTCGTTTTTGTATCAAAAAGAAGGGATTTTTGATAATTTTGAAAAAAAATTGATATTAGTTGTAATTAGCCCAAAAAATATAGGATTTGTCTAAAATGCCCTTCTTGTTTTACATTTTGTCATTAATTCAAGTATTTGTATGTTTTTCTCCTAAAATATCAAGGATTTTGAGATTTTTTATCTTACAATTGAGAGTGAGTGTTTCAAAAAATTATTACTAGTAGTTTTTATAGATTATCGTAAAAGTAACTTTAAAAGAAATTGTCAAAGAATCAAGATAATCATTCTAATTTTCAAGATATTTCGCCTTCAACATCATTTTCTTTTTCGAGCAACAATGTGTAGGGAGGTTTTGGTGGAGAAATGGAGTAATATGTAGAAGTAGCATTTATACTTTTTGATATATAGTTTGAATATTAATAAAAATACATTTTGTTATACATATATACTTTTTTGGATATAGATATTGTGAAGAATCGATGTCAATACAATTATCTTCACTCATGTATATAAATGATAAGAATGTACACGATTATCACATACATATTTTAAGAATGTATGTAAATATTTAATTTAATTTAATGTAGACAAGCTTGTGACCAAAAAAAAAAAAAGAGACAATGTTGGTATATGCAATAAGTATATGAATACGTACATTACATTTAATGCAAGTAAGTTTGTAATATATGTGTGGTTCATGTATACATAAATGTAATGAAATTTTTTAATCTAAGTAATTTGTTATATACAATCAATTTAGGTATATATGTAATAAATTTATGCTTATTTTTAATGCTTAGAAGTATATCGCTGAGTCCTGCTCCCTTTCATATTTTTAGGTGCCTAGGTATTCACCGTAAACCTTTCCTCGTTGAACCTCGTCTTTCACTTTTAAGACTATGTCATTACCATAGCTTTTGCTTTTGCGTCTCTCTAAATTTGCAGTCGTAAAATCTTGATTTGTATAATTATCAGAAATTTCAATCACATGAGTTTCCTACAAATCAAAATAAAAAATAAAATGCTTATTATTCAACAGTATAACATGACTTATATACTCATATCAACCATCAATCTTCTTGTTAACTTGTTTAAAGATAAATTGAATATTTTTTATCAATCAACGTAAAAAAAAATTTGGTGAATCAACCTTTATTTGCTATAGTTGGAGAAATGATGAAAAGTGCTTGTCGAACCTTATCCAAGCAACTATGGAAAAAGACCTACTTCCTTGTTCGTTTGTAAGTCTAACCAACAATTTCTTCCATAATCAGTGAAGTTGATTTGTAAGTCTAACAAAAAGTTTCTTCCATGATTAGTAAATCTTTTGATGATCTTTGGTAGGAGGATTTTAGCAATTAAAAATTTAATATTCGTCCCAAGATATTATTTAAGCAACTTTTAAGAATAAAATATTTATAATATCAAAAACAAAAATTCTGTATTGAAATTTTGTGGTTTAGCCGTAATTTTATTTATATATTGTACTCTAATTTAACAAAGTAAAAATAATTAACCTAAGTTATACATACCTTACATAACCTTTGGAGTGACAATGATTGAGCTAAACGAGCTAATAAAATGGAGTCTACTGCATTGGGATCTTGACATTTATGTTCAATTAACATGTTAGATTAGTTTTATAAACCTCTGTGTAATATTCTACAAATGACCAAAACAAAAAATTGAAACTAAACCAATTGAATAGTAGAATCTTGGCCAAGTCCAATTAACTTCCATTCAATTTCCAATGGTGTTCTTAATGTGTATTATATTCCCTCTCTTGTTAGATCTACTCTTAATTTCCCAATCTTATAAACTTTTAACATATATTTTGTGATTGTGTTTATTTTTTTTCGAAAAAAAGAAGTTGGGCGTAGGAGAAAAGAGAAATAAGGATGGAATTTTTCAGTAACAGGATGAAAATTAAGTAGCTAACTAACTGAACTATTGAAATGGTAAGGATGTCAAAAGTAAAATTATTGTATTTTTTGTATCTAATTTTTGTCAGCATATTTTATCTGTGTGGAATTAAAATAGAAGAGTTGATTTATCCATGTATGTGACAATTTTTTTTTAAATAAAATAGAAAGTGTACTACAAACGTCACTAAGATATATTGCTCAAACTAATAATTTAGATATAAAATTCATTCAAATCGGAGATTAATCCATCCTAATGCATTTTACGTCCATGCATTTAAATTGGCTTAATTTTTTTCCTTTTTTCCCAATTTAAAAAAAAAACGAATGATGAAGAAGAAAAAAAATTATAGATTAAACTGAGTATATAACATACAAGAAATGGGGATGGTAATTAAGTTCTTAATTATTTTCACAAAAATCAATCATATTATAAGATGAATAAATCTTGATCAATTCTATAACAAGTCGCGTTAAATCATAAAGAGTGCTGTTGACACCCAATTTTTACCCTCCACGGTGTCAAATTAGTCATCGAGATTTGTTTTTATTTCTTTAGCAATTTTAAACAATCATTTAAAAAAAAAAAAAATTAATTAACCGGGCGCGTGAGTTACACGCGCCCCTAATCTCTATACCCCTTCCCTTCTTCTCT
>JAPFFP010000088.1:7102640-7119926 GCA_026153255.1 Solanum medicagineum
GTTTATAAATCTTTATCTTGGCAGTTTTAAATCAACCAAGGTAAATTTAAAGATTAATTTATAATATTATTTTTATAATAAAATATATGAAAATCTTTAGGTGGTAATCTATTCTATATATTGAAAAAAAATATAAAGAGCATAAGTTTACATAATAAAACTACTTAAATTTTGTAAAAATAATTTATGAATTAAGTGGAAACAGGAAAGTAGTAACTTTTTTTGTTTTTATAATAATATTTTATTAGGAGCCACGTTAAGTTAATAAAATTGATATGTTCTTTTGACAATGGTGTATAGTGATTAAATTCTTATTTAAAGTTCGTTAAATATTATATTGTAAAGGTTTTTAAATTTAATGTTAGAAACGGTTATATATTGCTATATTTTGTTTTTATAATTGAATTTATTATTTAAAATTATTATTTTGTTTTTATAATAATTGAATCAAGAAATAACTAATTTTAACTAATTGTCCTAAGATGCCACATGGCTTATGTTAGGCTGCCAAGTGGCTTATTTCAATATGTCCAGAAACTTTAAAGCATGCCTACATAATATACCCAGAAATTCAAATAATTTACAGCTGCAAGATACTTGGGTTATTGATCACTTAACAGTCATGACATGTTTCTTACCACTTCCAAGAGTGCTAACATTGTAAGTACATAATTCTCCTCCATCATACCAGTCCTTTATCGAAACCAATACTGATTTTTTTCATTCATTTTGAAACGTGTCAAATATAGTTAAAGTGTATACCTCCCTAACATGATTCAGTAAAGGAAGTTTCACCTTTAAAATAGATATTCTTGAGTCATGGGAAAAGTTGACATATTCTTATTGGCGCATTTATCATCGGCTGATCGTTAAAAAAGTTTAACAAGTTGAACATTATCCAAATCAGATTTCAATATCCTCTTAAAGATCCATTAATACTCTCACTTAATCGGACTAAGGCACATCACACTTGAACCCCACACGGGCCGTGTGACACTTCATGGATTGTGTGGAGGGCCGTGGGATGGTCTTGAGCTTGAAAACTCCATGTTCGGAGCAAAGTATGGTCACACGACCACCTTCACAGGCTGTGTGAAGGCTCCGAGCCATATGGCCAATCGTATAGCTTCCGAAATGAAATTTTTTCTAAGTATAGAATCACTGTCTCATAACTTGTCGTGAATATTTTTTCCAACTGTAGGCATACTGACACCTACACGACCCGTGTAGCTCCACACGGGCAGTATGGTCCTTCCGTGTGGGTGGCTTTCGCTTAAAATTTTCTAAGTGTTAAGTCATGGTTCCAAACTTCCGTAAAGAGAAGAATTTTGTCAAAGTGTGGGTATACGGGCTAGGTACACGAACCGTGTAGTGCCACACGGGCCGTGTACGCTTCCTTAAAGTGACAACGGGCAATTTTTTCATCTGTTTCATTAATTATTTTTTCATAAATATAATTTATTCTAATGACTTTTTGGGACTTCCTATGCTATCTAAAGACTTCCTAATGGCCTAAACCTTATTCCTATATTCAAATTTACTCCTCACATTTGAAAAACACTCTCAAACTCCTCTCAAGAACTCTTGTGGAATTCAAGCTTAGAGATCAAGGCAAACTCAATTCTCTTTCAAATTTCTCTTGAAACTTCTTTGTTTGGTCAAGGTATGAGGGTTTGATCCTTGATTCCTTTTCAAGGAGACCCAAACTATTTTCAAGCAATTTTCATGAATCCTTAGTTTACTTTAAATTGGAGTTTTAAATATTATGATTCCTTAAATTCAACTAATGTATTAGTTATGTTTATCTATTGACTTTAAGTTGATTTAAGTTACAAAATGATGAATCACATTGCATTTATGAAGTTATGAATATGTATGTCCCTTTAAGCTTGTTTTTATGCATGGATAGTCAATGTTATGTTTTTAAATTGAATTTTACTCATGTTTTCCTTGAAATCTTACAATGTATTGTTGAAATTAGTTTGAATTTATATTACACATGTCATTCTCACATTATTCATAGCATATTCATTCATGTTCATGGGATTTTATGAAAATTATGAAGCTGGTTAACCCCAATTATGTTTATGTATATATTTTGACAAAATATTGGTTATGACAAGAATGTGATCACATATATGTCTATTGATTATGATTCATTGAGCATTTTCGGTGCTTGCACCATCTTGTATATTTGAATGAGCTATTCCTATGCATGAGTATTATGAATTATGAATTATGAATTGGCATTTGAGCCTAAATATGAATTATTATGAATGATGTTTGACCTTTAGGCCTAAGAATACATTGAAATGATTTGATAAGACTTAATCCTCTTTGAAAGCATGTATATGTATATTTATGAGTATTCTTGTGGGATGATGACTTAGCACCAATGGATTGAAGGTCCCTCTCTTTCCTTGAACTATGTGCCTATCATAGGTTATGAGAATCCCATTCGGAATGGGTGATATTCCCGTAAGAAAGGTTGCTTCATACAAGATGAGTGATGTTCCCGTGAGGTGAAGTATCATATGATATATGTGAAAGTCCTATCCAAAATGGGTGATGTTGCCATAAGGGGATTGCTTCATACGAAAAGGGTGATGTTCCCGTACGGTGAAGTATGATTTACCTTTGGGAAGTAGACCACCTCTTTACCGATGAGGGGATTTCATTGGGATTCCAAGTACTAGCTCTCTTGGTCTTACTCATGTCTGTTGAGGTCACATCCCCACTATATATGAGCATTTGCATCTCCTAAATTATGAATTTTCATAGCATCTTGTTATATTACGTTTCTTGCGATATATCTCTTTCTATATTATGTGCCCTTGCCATCTAACATTGTATGCAGGTTTCGGTAAGTCATATGCATTACATCCTGCATACTTAGTATATTTAAACGTACTAACACAAACTTTGCCTATATGATCACCATGTAGGGACCAAGGAGCCTATCTATCCACCGTACGACGTTTAGTCGGATCTCAAGTTTTGCTAGTTGTGGTGAGTCCTATCTTCCAATGACGATCCACCAACCTTCTACCTATGGTGCTTTTTATTTCTTTTATTTATTTGAGGATAAGCCCAGGGTATGTCTTGGCCCCCGACCTATCTTATATTAGACATTATTGGACATCTTGCACACTCTTTAAGTTACATGCTAAGTGTTGTATTTGGAATCTTGCTTATGATTACTTATGGTTTATGTTGATATGAAATGAATCTATGTTATGTGCCGAAAGATCCTAAGTCCCGATTTTTCCACATAGAGTGAGTCATACTTACCGACCCCTTAGTCTTTATGTATTACGTGTGATGTGATTCCATGTTAATCCCTTTCTCTTTGATATCCCCATAGCGTGAGTCCTATTTTCCCGTCCCTTAGAACTATGTGTTTACTATTTGCATACGCTTCTAAATCGTTGATGTGATTATGGATACTTTGAGGCTTGTTTAGGAACTCTTGGGTTCCCATTCGCCATGTCACTCCAAGGCCCTAGGTCCAGGTCGTGACATAATCATATAACAATTTGCTAAAATCTCTCGAAAATGATGCATTAATTAGCTCTAAAGATATGATTAAGATGTTTGAATGCATTCTTTTCCAGATGTCATACACAAAGGCGATGATACATTTGTGGCATTACTAATGAGATAGCAACAGATATAGTGGGATCTTGATCAATAAAAAAGGTTTGTGGTTTATCTGCTAAAATAATCCTAAAGAATGCATTAGAAAGTTATTCAAATGATTTAGTAGATTCTTCGTATAGAAGGGTCGTACTAAATATAATCATTTCCCTATGATTATTTAAACCAACAAACAATCCCAAAAGGTCAATACTCTTTATTTGTCTATATGTTGTATCAAATGACACAACATCTTTAAAAATTTTAAAATCTCTCATTATCTTGATGTCAGCCTAGAACACACTAGTTATCAAACCGTCATCTTCTAATTGTAAAGAATACCTAAAGCAAGATCTTCTAGTGTTTTTTTCTTAAAATAATCAACCAAACTACGAGCCACTCCATGTTTCAAACTATTTCTTTTATTCCGAAGATGATTCTTTTGATCTCTTTTTTTGTATATTAGAAAAGATTGTCCCCCAACTTGACGAGAAACATAGTCAAATGAAGCATTGGGACGTATTCCTGAATCATCTAATAGGTCAATTTCATATGCTTAAGCAACTTTTATCTTTCTTTGTGATGGTAACATATGAGTCAAAGAAGAAGGAACAAGAGGATGATTATGTTTCTCTTCAAACGAAGTGATACGAAACATTCCAATTGGTTGACACACCTTATCGTAGTTTCATTTCTATGTTTTTGAAATGTTATATGCCTTGTTTATCTTTGTTTCTATACCCTTCTTTATAACATGTCAATTTTCTTTAAGTCACGTACCTTTGAACTTTATTTTTGTTAGCATATTATTTTCGTATTGCTAAAATCAATTACACCAGTATATTGATTATAATATTCATATGCATGCTCATCCAAATCAAATTCCATCCTGAGGTGTATGGGCACATTACATTCACTTTGAGGCTCTAATCCTATACCCATACTAAATTACAAAGAATATAAAGAAGATAAATAATTATTAATCTTAAAGTTAAAAGGAAAGATAGTCTTAAATTTTAAAAAGTTGATTATAAAACAAGTTAAAATGATGATTTACATACCTATGTGGGATAATTCATGAGATGGTAAAGTGGATTCTAATTTTAAAGTGGCAAATAGGAATCAAACGTAGGAATCATGTATTGTCTATACTTGGAGGAGTTTTCTTTTTTACTAAGAAGAAATATGGAGTGAACTAGCTAAGAAAGATATCTAGAGAGAAAGTCTTACTGCTTCATTAGAGAATAAAAAAGAAGTGAAATAAACAAGTTCAAGGTATGACTATGACACTATTCTTTATTCAATTTATGGAATGTGCTTTAAGGATGATAAATACTCACTTTTTTGTTATTCTTACTTAATATTCTCTAAAGGTTTAATTGAGGCATTTCATCAAACATACTGTAGAGTGTAGACAGTTTTTCATAACGACAATTGCAATTAAAAGAAGAGTCTACAAATGATTTTCTTGTTCTATGTATTATTTTGTTGTTCTACCTTATTAGTGATATAACTTTTTCTGTTTGTTGACTAATGCATCATTTTTGACAAAAAGAATTTTTCACAATAAAATATTTTTGATTCTTTGTAACCAGCCGAAAATCTTAGTGGCATTCCTGGATTCTTCCTAATCTTGCATAATCGATATAGAGCAAGGAAGACGTACTTTAGCTGAATCATGGTTTAGGAGTTTATTATGTTTAGACAATTATTAACCCTTTGATCTTCAAGTGGACAAATGTAAGAAGATAGAAGTGTATTGGACAAGTTGGACAGTTCCCCTATTAGAGGGGAGCCGAGTCCCCAAAGGTGAATATGTAAACCTCACTTTTGCTTTTCATTTTTCACATTTATAGAGTTGTATTACCCATATAATTTAAAGTGGACAAAGTATATACTGATTAGCCATTATATTTTATATAATGTGATTGAGACCGACTCAAGCGAGTGAGTGAAAGGCGTGGTAAGTGAGTGAGTTTGACTCGCGAACGATTAGCAAGTGAAGGATCAATCCTAATTAAGATCAATTCAAAAAAAAATAGAGATGACTTAAATGAAATAAAATAATAATAATAATAATAATAATAATATCAAACACAAAAATTTTATTTTTTAAGAGCTTAATACCATACCAAATAATGAAAAAGCATCTGACAAATGAAGAATACATCGGGAGAAGAATCCCTAGTTTTTTTCACCCCTTAGTTTCCCATAGTACTCACGTTGATATCTGTTTATAGATGATTGTCGCTTCAGATTTCTTATGGTAGAGAAGAGCATGTTGGATGATGAGTAAATAATAGTGGACTCAGTTTTGATGAATTGAGTATAAAGCAATAGAAGTACTACTGCTAAACTTCTAATGCACTCTTTATGTAATTAAAATATTACTATGTTATGGCTTACTACAGTGGCAAAATGCAAACTAGCTTTATAGTTAGGAGCTTCTAACTTTTAGTATACACAATATCTTTGCTCCTTTTTCTTATTGGAATAGAGACGGTCAATAGATTCATAGAAGATGGTGGAATGAAAACTGGATTTCAAATTGGCTATGGAAGAAGAGGAAATATGGTCAAATCCTATTTATTGTTCACTCTGTCTATGTGACGTACAAATATTCATAACTTAGAGTATGTCTGAATTGACGTACTTTAGGTGTTTTTAAGCACGTATGTAGGGTTCAGGAAAGATTATGTATTTGTTTTTAACCCAAGATGAAAGAGAAAATAGAAAACCAAACATGCTTAAACATATGAGAAGAGACTACCTAGTTTTTAAAAATAGATTTGATCCTTCATCTCCCATAGCTTTATTTTCATGAGCAAATTGTTGGAAGAGTGTCATTCTTATATACCTTTGGTTTAAAAGACGAATATTCATCTCTATGGATGGCTTGTCTAATTTGGTATTGTCAGTGTTGAGCTAATATCCTTTCCGATTGAGAAATGATGATTTCCTTACGTCTATGTTGTTGGTTTTGCTTAAACCAATAGCACAGGCTGTTTTGAGATATGCAACCTTTAACTTGTTTGTACTATTGAATTTCAGGAAGTGGAAGCTAATATTGAACACTGATCAGAACTTGCTGACTACAAGGATCGAAACAATTAAGCCTTGTATGATCTGTTGTATTTAGTATTAGACTTGCAGCTCTATCTGTTACCAGATTTGCAATTATCTGCTATAAATCTGAATCCTTATTACAATTGCATTAAGAAATTGATTTGGTATAAACCTTTTGTTTGTTCTGAATATAATTTGTTATTTGAATGTCCCTAGAATGTGAAGCCAATCTATATTGTAGAATATCAGAATGAAACGGGTCTAAATGAAGCAAATTGATTATAGAATGGATCATACAAAGATTGTTAAGAGGCTATCTTATGGATTGTTCCAGGGGGAGTTATATTCACCAAAGGGTGGTCAAATAAACACCCTTCATCGAAAAATATTTTTGAATATATAAGTTAGATATAGATATTTTGATATATATTAATTGTTGAACACCTTGGATACAAAAATCACCCACTCATATTCTAAAATTATGGACACCCTTGACGAAAATGCTGACTCCGCCACTAGATTATTTCCTATTTTCAGGGCGAAAGAGCATTTTGTCTAAAATGGTGTCTCCTTTTTCCTGCATAAATTCCAGAGCAACTGCTTTGAAAGATGTTACCAATGTACACTATTCTATAATGCATTAAGCTTTTTTAACCAATTGTTGTAGCTGAAATTGGCTAATAAATAGCTTTCTTAACTCTTCCATGGTTGGTTTCCTTTTATGAATCAATTTCTTGACTATGGCAAGCTTACAATCCTTGGAAAGATTAATAAACTAATCTTTGGCACTAATGTAAAGGAATTCAGATTTTGGGTTTGTGTTGCTTTGAGGAGTTTTGGTGGTAACTCAGGTGATCCTGTACCCAAATTTATTTGAGAATACAATGACTCTACCAATACATTGCGAATAAGTAAAAGGTTGTATTAAAGTTCCATAGCTAAGATTATCAATATTCTAGGACTAATATAATAAATGTTTGTAAGGAGTGTGTCAAATCAAATATGAATAAATAAATATGCATGTAGAGAGAAGTAATTAAGATGTAAAATAGAGATGAAAATCCAATAGAACTAATTAAAGAACTTAATGGAAAGTATTTACCTACCACCCCTTTTAACATTGTTAAAAACAAGACGAGAAAAAGATGCATTCTCTTGCTAAGAATTGATTATGTTTCAGTCTTGATGATGACTACAATAGTTCTTCACTTTTCCTAAGAAAATTGGTACCCTCTTGGAGTGCGCGAACTCTTCATAAAAGCAATCATTTGAAATTGTTGAAAGTACTTGGCAGCATTGTGTGGATAATGAAATTTAAAAATGGAAGTGATTAAATCTAATGCACAACCATCCACCTTTTGATACAAGAAGTGGTTGGAGACGGGCCCAGGGCACAAGATGGAGCCGTGTGCAGTGGAAAAACCACATAATCAACTTGGGATGGAGCTGCATGAGTTGGTGAAGCCGCTGGTGAAGCCGCATTATAAACTGAAGATGGAGATGGAGTTACGTCCATATGAGTTGGTGGTGATGATTTTATGGGGTGAGTACGCCACTACCATCCGATTGAAGGTCGATAATGATGTTATCACCATGTGGCAAGGATAGGATTGAAGAAGTACCAACCGGCTCCTTGGTGTATTCTGTTTTGGGTTCCCTTGCAGCGGCAGTAGCAATGCCTATGCAAATACCCAACAAGAGAAACGCACATAATAATGTGTCACGACATGTTTCAGAAGAAAGGATGAATATTACCTGCTGAGATTGAAGGAACAAAAATACAGAGATAGAGAGAGAGACAAATGAATTTCAGGCGGTACTTCCAAGTTCTTTAAAATAGTATGAATAATTGGGTGTAGTATGAGTCGGTATAAATAGGCAAAGAATTGAAGCGATACTTTCGATCCTTTTACACTTGGAATATCTGCTTCTATACAAATTAGGATTTCTTTGTATGTCGTCAGTGCACTTCTAATAAATAGATAATTCAAACTTCTAATCCACTGGTTTGCAATCAAATTAGAACAACTATTACTCATCATATATTATTTAAGAGGAAAATTAAAAATAAAGAACCCATGTTTAATGCTTAATATCGTGTTTTCTACTCCAAATTGTCTAATCAATACGTATTTGGAATCTTTATGTTATGATGCATGCACAAACAATATTTCTTGGCAACGTAATTTTATTATTTTTGTTTCGGTACTGGATTGATTCTTTTTATATAAACTTGATTTATTTTTATACACAACACCCTTTTAGCAACAATACATTTACCTTTCATACTGCTGTAAAAGCATTTATTGGCAATTGATTAAATATCATACAAGACAAGATCGTTAAAACCTCTAATGACATTTATTTTGAAAGTTGGTAAAGACCCATACTATTGCTGCTATTAATAATTACTTTAGTTGCAGTTAATTAGCAGCAAACGTGGGGAATAAATCCGTCATAGAAAATAATATTTGTGGTAATAATAGCGAAATAATAATGTCACACCATGATACATTATTATTGCTCTTAAATTTATTACAAGTTTCACACAAAACACTAAGAGATGAAATTTATTCGAACACTTAAAATTTATTCGAACACTTCACTTATTGCTGAAGATCCTGAAACTCCACATAGCTGCATCTTCTGTTTGTAAGCTTGAATGAAAAATTCAAAGGGAATTTAGATTGAAGGATATAGCGCATAAATTTGTGTTTTCCCATTCTTTTCACTGAGTAGTAATAAGCATGATGTAATGTAAAAGAATAATGAACATGACAAGACCAAATAATGAGTCAAGGAGATGAATTTCTACCCCAATCTGGAGGCTGTATTGTAACTTTGGACGCATCATTTGACATTTTTGGGCTGAATTAGCAACATACCAGCTGCACCAGTTTATTTCAATGCTTTTTAATTATGCAGCATCATTAAAATGAGAAGGGATTTTCTCCAGTTGTTTACATTTGGTTAAAACCAAATGTTCAAGCATAGGAAAAGCACCCTTGGAGACAGACCACTCTGCAATGTTGAGATCGTCCAGTTCTAAGTATTCAAGTTCACGAAACTCTGAATCTTTCATTTCCCATTCATCCCCTTCAAAGTCTCTCAAAATTTACTTTAGAATCTCCAAGTTAGGAAGTTCTCCAATACTTAAGATTTGGCTCTATGGTAGACAAAACTTTGGCAGAGTCAATTCCCTAAGTCGAGGAAAAATTGAAGACATGTGGAAGTTTATCTGGTTAGCTGTTGGAGACAAGCTTGAGGTATTCAAGGTGACTTAGAAACTCTAATATGGGAAAATGAATACACCTTCCCTCCACTTTCTCTGAATAACCAAATGTCCCCAAAAATATGCAGCTCAGTTTTCTCAATTTTGGCATCTTTCTCAATATCATCTTTATATCTTCTCCGTAAGATAAAAAGGGAGTGGAAAAGGTTTCCAAATTATCTAATTGAGAGTCGGCAAGTGATTCACCCATGTTCTCATGCAAACTAAATGAAGCATGATGGTTTACATGTATATATAAAGTTTAAGATGTGAAAAGAAAAGAATTGATCTTATTCACATACTATGCTTTTTAAATAAAGCTGATACAACAGAAAGCTAGATTACAGGTAATTATTAGAGTCCTAAATAATAAAGATAACTAACTATGTATATATACAAATAGTTGAATCGTAGGAACTACTATAGACTTCTCATTGAATGAGAACATTATTATCTCTTAATAGGCCCCCGCAAGTTAGGGGTGACTGGAACAAAACCCAACTTGTGAAAATGGCGCTGAAAAGTTGTACGTGAAGAGGCTTGGTGAGGACATCAGAGACTTGATCAGCAAAGTGAAGGTGATGAACCTCAAGTGCTTTATTGAACTTGCTCACGAACAAAATGAAAGTCAATGGCTACATGCTTCATCCTACTATGAAAACATGATTAGCACAAATGTATGTCATGCTAACATTGTCACAGAAAATAGTTGGTGAAGCAGACAACGATAGGTGAAGCTCCCTAAGCAAATTCGTTAGCCAATTAACTTTAGACACAGTAGCTGCAACAGCTCGGTACTCCGCTTTCGTAGATGAGCGGGAGACAGACTTTTGCTTTTTGGAGGACCAAGAGACTGGCAAGTTTCCAAGGTAGACAACATAACCTGTTGTTGAAGTCCTATCTTGTGGATTCCCAGCCCAATCAGAGACAGAATAAGCAAGTAAATGGTTTGTTGGTTTGCGACTTAGCTGAACTCCTAATGTACTTGTATTTTTCAAGTAGCACAACAAACGTCTGATAACTTTCTAGTGAGACACTTTGGGATTATGCATTGACTGAGACAATTTGCTCAGTGCAAACCCGATGTTAGTCCTAGTGAAGGATAAGTACTGAAGATTACCAATGATTCGTCTATAAAGGGAAGAATCAGCTTTAGGTGCAGGTTGATGTCATTGGTGTTGTAACACCCTTGCAATCAACCATATGCAGTCCATCCAGAAGATCCATGACATGTTTTTGTTGAGACAAATATATGGCAGTTGGTGTGGATATCACCTCAATACCCAAAAATAATGCAAGAGGCAGAGATCTTTTAGAGAGAATCGTTGGGACGGTGATGTAATTATAGACCTGACACTTTCCTGAGTACTGCCCGTAATAATTATGTGATCAACATATATGAGAATGTATATAATAACACCAAAAGAATGAAAAACAAATAGAGATGAGTCATTTTTGATTTGACAAACTCAATACTTGTCAAGTAGGTGGTGAGCTCAGTTTACCATGCCTTAGGAGCCTGCTTAAGTCCGTATATGGCCTTTTTCAGCTTGCAAATGGATATTGGATGTTCAGAGGATTCAAAACTAGGAGGTTATCACATGTACACGTCTTCTTGAGGAGTGCCTTGTAGAAAGGCATTATTGACATCTAACTGATGAATTGGCCAGAAGCGTTGGGCGTAGCAATCGCAAGAACTAAGCGAACTGTTGTAGGTTTGACAACAAGGCTGAATGTGGAATGATAATCTAACCCAGGTCTTTTTGTGAAGCCTTTGCCTACTAGGCGAGATGCTTACATCAGGTTTATGCTTAACTCTAAACAACTATTTACAGTCCACAACATTGCGAGAGGCATCACTAGGAACCAAATCCCATGTCTGGTTTCTGATTACAACATCCTATTCTGCTTTCATTGCTTCTTGCCATTTGGGATATAGTTGTGCTTGGCGGTAAGAGCGAGGAATTGGTGAGGAGGGATTGGTTTTAACAAGCAAGCTTAAGGCTATTTGTTTGTGAGCGGGTGACCATGGGGTGAGAAATGGTGGCTGGTTTTGATTGTGGTAGTGGTTGAGGGGCTTGGATAGATGTGGTATCCATAGAGGTCCAACGTCTATATGTTTGGATGACGGGTGGCTCACTGGTTGTTACAGGAGAAACAAGAATAGGAGTAGATTGAATGGGGACAAAAGAATTAGAGGTGATTGCTGGATTGTTGAGAGAAGGTGGAGATGTACCTAAGTTTGACGACGCCATTGAGAAAGGAAAGGAGAGACATTTTTGCACCCGTAGACAATGGCTGAGGTAGTTCAAAACAATGTGGCTTTGCTGGGATATCACTGTGAATCTCTGTTGGAGGAGATAAGTCATCCCAAGAAAGTTTCAAACTGTGGTTCTTTTAATTAGAAACAATATTGGTAAAAGGATAACTAGTTTCAAAAAGTACTACATCTCTAGAAAAATAAACTTTAGAGGTGGTCGGATCAAAGCATTGATGGAAATAATATTTACTTGAAAATACCAAATAGACACACGATTTTGATTATGAATCAAGCTTATTCTGGGCATAAGGTTTTAACCATGGATAACATAAACAACCAAAGATTTTTACATTGTCATATTTTGGTGATTCTTGAAATAGAAGCTCATATGGACACTTATCATTTAAATTTGGGTTGTCATCCTATTTATGAGAAATACAGCTTGATGACATCCAAAACTCTAAAAGGTGCCTAGTAAAGAGGCTTGATGCATTAGAGTTTTTGCAGTTTCAACAATATGGCGATGTCGTCTTTCAACTACAACTCCTCTTTGTGGCATATAAGGTAGGGAAATTAAATGTCAATGTACGGTGATTTTAAAAAAGAATTTAGACTCTGAAATTCACCTCCTCATCAGTATAAAAAGATAGTATTTTTGTTTGCAATCGACGTTCAATCAATGGATGTAGTGTTTTGAAAACATCTAAACCCTCATGTTTGGATTGAATCGTGTGGAGCCACATGTATTTTGAAAATTGATCCACAAACAAAACATAATATCTTTTCTTATCAATGGAAAGAACTGGTGACGGACCCCACAAGTCACTATAAATAATTTAGAGAGGTTTGTGACTCTACAAAGAATATGTAGAAAAAGGTTGCCCATAACTTTTATTTGATTGGCATGAATTACAAATGGAAAGTGAATTTTTCTTAACTGAAATGAAAAATTTATTCAAAAACATATCTAAAGTACGACGTGCTGGATGCCCTAAACGTTGATGTCATATATCTAAAGACATAGCCATATTGCATTGTGGTGGAGACGAAGAAGCATTGTCTAGGAGCCACTCATAAAGGCGTCCTCTACTCCGCCCTTGAACTAGCAGTGTCCCCATACTCAGATCCTTCAAAAGATAAGAGAATGGAAAGAATTCAACAGATGTTTGATTGTCACGGCAAAATTGATAAACTGAAATCAAGTTACTGGAAATGGAAGAGGAGCAAAGTATATTGGATAATTGAAAGCTAGAATCAAATGCTGATAAATCAGTGTTACCAGTGTGAGAAATTGGTATGGTATTACAAATTCCCATAGCGATTTCATCCAGACCATTGTAGTCAGCAATGTTGTTGATACTATGGGCATACGATGCTACATGATGTGTAGCCCCTGAATCGACAATCCACAGGGCTGATTGCTGCATGCGTTGTCCAGCAAAGTTGGCTCGTGCCTGAAAATGATTATGTGACTGAGAGCAACAAACGTGAGTAGAGTGACCAGGTCAGTCACATAACTAACACACTAAGGTGACTTCTTGTGGATTGGTGCGACGATTGCGCCCTGGCTGAGACCGTTGCTGCTGATAGTTGGTGGAACGGCTATTATTATTATTTGTGGAGTTGGTTTTTATTGTGAGCTGGACTTTTGAGCAACAACAGCAGTAATTATGTTGGACTGAGGTCTAGCATTGTGTGCGAGAAAAAGCTCATGATCAATAAGCTTTCCAAACATTTCAGCATATGAAATTGGGGTGTTACGTGCTCGAATGGCTACAAAGATTTCTCGATATTCTGGTCCAAGACCAGTGAGAATCTTGACAATGAGTTCGACATTAGTAACAGGAGCTCCGGTAGTCACAAGATCATCAGAAAGAGATCGAACTTGGTTGAGATAGTTTGTTACAGGGAGACTCTATTTACTAAGACGAGCGAGACGATCTCGCAAACTGAATATGCGAGTTTGTGACCTATTGGTATAAGTCGTATGGAGGGAATCTCATGCTTCTTTGGCAGTGGTGGCAGCAGCTATAATGGCAGCAAGAGTCGGATCTATTGATGCTAAAATAGCATATTGGATTAACTGGCCCTGACGAAACTAATTAACATAATTAGGATTAGCAATTGGCAGGTGTTACTGGTGATGGTCTCGGTAGGAGCTGGAGTAGTCCCATGTAGATGTCCATAGAGATTGTGTCCTCTCATTCCACAATGAGAAGTTATGGTTGCCAGAAAGTTTAATTGGAAGCTGGGTAACTATTTTGAATTGAACAATGGTGGTGGCATTGGTTGCATCAAAATTGGTAACTGTGGATGCCATTAGCGGTGGGTAGATAATGAGAAATTTAGAACTCTGTGAGGAGAAGAAGGGCTTTGATACCATATAAAGTTTAAGATATGAAAAGAAAAGAATTGATCTTATTCACGTACAATGCTCTTTAAATAGAGCTGATACAATAGAAAGCTAGATTACAGGCAACTATTAGAGTCCTAAATAATAAAGATGACTAACTATGTATATATACAAATAGCTAAAACGTAGAAACTACTAACAGACTCCTAATTGAATGGGAATATTATTATCTGTTAATAGTATATTCCTCAATATGATTGGATAAGTTCTAAAAAATCAGTTATCTTAGTTTGATGTTTGCACGATCAATCCATGGAAAAGTTCTCAAGACTATCAACTCTCTCTAAGCATAGTCAATCAGATCAATCCTGGTTGTTTAACTATTAGGTATCTGATTCAGTTTAGTTACCACATCAACATGATTAAATCTTGTGTGCAAGAGAAGAAAAACTCTCACCATCAGAGTAGATCACAAATGCTGGCTCAATGACCAGAGCTTCGATAAATAATTGAAGAGAACTGAATGCTTTGAATGGAGCGGGTGAATATTCTCTCTCCCATAGAACTCTAGAAAGATTAAGAAGCCCTTGTTTGAGCCACTGAATTTGACCATGGCCTGGATCTCCTCCAGATCCTCTAGTAGAGCATGAACAAAATCTATATCCGGGCTTCAATGTAGTTTCTAATCTTGATGACTTTGATGCTGTCAAGAGACCCTTATATATCTGCCTCAAATCAGGCGTAAAAGGATTTATTGACTCCAGCAACCCAAAATTTAAATTTCTATTGGAGGCCAGTGTTGAGTATTAGAACAGAACAAGTCCAATTATGAATATTGTGGATTTATGTAACTGATCCTGACTTGTAAACAAAAAATGTTAGAGCAAATCTTGTGGATTGTTCCCCTGCCTTTTCAGGGAGAAAGAGTATGATTTATTAGCTATTCCAGTAAACCAAGCAATTAGTCATCAGAAATTTGTCACATCCCGTACAAGGTCCAAACTAGCATTTGGCCCAAACTATAATGAAAATACCTGGGAATTACAATGCCTCGTGCGTTCTTCCCCTGTTTTTCCAATAGACTAAGAAACTGAATGTTGAGACAAAAAAAATGATGATTCGCTTGTGGCTGGTGACTTCTTTTCTGTAGACAGGTTCATTATTTACAGGTTCATTTCTAACATTCTTTTACATTGAGAAATAATGATTTGCTTGCATCTATGTAATGTTTGCTTAAAATAGGTGGCTATTTTAGTAGTGTTTTTATACAATCTAAACTTGTTTTGTACTATTGAATTTCAGAAAGTGGAAGCTAATGTTGAACAATCATCAGTTGTTGTTGAGTGCATGGATGAAGCCTTAGTAGATTTGCTTTTATCTTTTATAATTTGGTATTTGAATGTGAAGAGAACCCGATATTGTTGCGTATCAGAATGAAACAGATCCAGATGAAGCAAAATGTTAGAGGAAACCTTGTGTATTGTTCCCAGGCTGAACAAGTACGTATTATTAGCTGTTCCCATTAGGCATTGGAAATTCCTTGAGTCAGAATCTGCTGATGTTGATACATTCAATACAAGCAACATCATTTCTCTTGATTTACGAGATGACACATGGAAAAGGTTGATGCTTCCGACCAGTTATCCTTTGACATTAGAAGTGGTGGGAAACGGTCTTTCTCTGCTTTGTCCTAATTGTCATGGGTCATGTGTGGATTATGAAGCATATTTCTGGAGTTGAAAAGTCATGGACAAAGATTGTACTACTAAGTGGAACTCCCAAATACCTTATCGGCAATTGGACATATCAACTTTTAATGTAGTGTTTGGCATTTTTCATAATTGTACTGCTAAGTGGAACTCCCAAATACATTATCGGGAGCTAACGCCCTAATGGAAGGGGAAACTATTTATTAGCCAATTTCAGCTACAAGGAGCCAGTTAAAAAGGGAGTTAATATCTTTTATGGTCACTCAATTCAACTATTAGTTCTTTTCACAGAAAATCACTCAACTTTCGTTTTTACTCTCAAATTTACCCAATTAAAGATTCTTCTCATAAAAAGTCACTCAACTAAGTGTTTCCACGAAAAGTCATTCAACTTTGTTTTATAACTCAAAAATCACTCAACTATTGGTATTTCACTTAGAGAATCACTAAATTATTGTCATTCCACTTAAAAAGTCACTCGACCAATTTATATGATTTCTCATTAAATTTTGTTGAAATATACTTTTTTATTTTAAATGATTTCTTTATAAAATAATTTGATGCTCTTTTTAATTTTTTATTTAATTTTTTTGAAACATAAATTTTAATTTAGAATAATTTTTTAAAAAAATAATAAAATTCTCATTTTTTTATTTTATTAAATTTTCCTGAAATATAATTTTTATTTAAAATTTCATTTTTAAGCTCGAATTTTTAAAGACATTTGACTTTGAAAGAACAGATTGTAGCCAAATCACCACAACAACAACTTGTAAATACACCAAAAATTCACAGGAAACATTTGAATCTGATGAAGAAATTAATTCTAGAGGTAATTTCATTTTCTTTTTTTTGTCCTCGTGTAAATTACATTATTGACACACATTTTTAAAAAACAAATGCAAAATAGTAAACATTTACCTTTTACTGCAAATTATGCTCTTTATATTTTTTCAATATATAAAATAGATTACCACCTAAAGATTTTCAT
>JAPFFP010000088.1:7120026-7134981 GCA_026153255.1 Solanum medicagineum
ATGCATAAGAGAATTAATCATGAAGACTTCAGCCCAACATAAGTGCAAGAAATGCATTTAAACATCATTTTTACAAATCTCAACATGAATGTCAAAAATCACTATAAACTTGTTACCATGAACATGATTGCATGCAAAATGACATAAGGGCTGAACGTAAGACTTGAAAACATATAGTGGAATTAATTAGTACCTCTGGCTTGAGTAGAGTGGAAGAGATATGGGTATCACTTTCTCATGTCTGCCTCAGCTTCCCATGTGGCACTTTCATCTTGTTGATTCCTCCAAAGGACCTTGATGGAAGCTAGATCTTTGTTTCTCAACCTCTTCACTTGTCTATCAAAAATCTCCACCAGGACCTCCTCATATCAAATTATCTTCTGCAACACCCACAATATCCAAGGGTACTATAGCACTTAGGTCACCCACACACTTTCTCAACATGGACACATGGAAGATCGAATAAACCATATTCATCTCCATAGACAACTCCAACTCATATGAAACCTTACCCACTCTCCTCAAAACTTTATAAGGATCCACAAACCTTAGGCTTAATTTTCCTTTCTTTCCAAACTAAACCACACCCATCATAGGTGAGACTTTCAAGTAAAGCCAATCACCAACCTTAAACTCAAGATCCCTTCTCCTCACATCGGAGTAGGACGTTTGTCTACTTTGGACTGCTTTCAATCTCTCCCTTATCAAACTCACCTTCTCCAAGGCTTCCAAGAGAAAATCCGAACCTAGCAAAGCCATTTCCCCCACTTCAAACAACCTAACTAGGGATCTAGAATGCCTACCATATAAAGCTTCAAAGGGAGCCATACCAATGGTTGAGTGGTAGCTATTATTGTAAGCAAACTTAATAAGTGGAAGATGTTCATCCCAACTACCGTTAAACTCCAAAACACAAGCTCTAAGCATATCCTCAAGGGTTTGGATAGTCCACTCGGCTTGACCATCCGTTTGAGGGTGAAAAGTCGTGCTAAGCTTAACCTTGGTGCCTAGACCTCTTTGGAAGTACCTCCAAAAGTGAAAAGTGAATTGAGCACTACGACCCGAAATGATAGATAAGGACAACCTATGCAATCTAACCAACTCATGGATATACAACTTGGCATAATCTTCGGCACCATATGTGGTTTTGACCAGTAGAAAGTGAGCCAACTTTGTCATTCTATGTCTTGGGCTAGACCACCCATCCTTTGATGTTTGGCTTTCACTTGTTGGCAATTGTGACATTTGGATATGAACTTGGCAATATCTCTCTTTATACCACCCCACTGACACACCTCCCTCAAGTCTCTATAAATCTTTGCAGAATCAGGGTGAATAGGATAGGATGAATTATGGGCCTCCTTCAAGATCAACTCCCTTAAGTCATCAACATTTGGCACACACAACCTACCTTGGTGCCTAAGGGCACCATCTCCCCCTTGGGAGAAAACCTCCACTTAACTATCTTTCACTAAGGCCTTCAACTCTAACAATGTGGGGTCAAGATCTTGTTTTGACTTTAACTCCTCATTCAAAGAAGATTTAGAACCATCAACAATTATTACACCACCATTTTCAACTTCATCCAACCTAACCCCCCAATCTATCCCAACCGGTGAACTTCTATATCCACCTCTTTGCGGCTATCATCAATATGAGCTAGGCTACCTATGGACACTCTACTTAGAGCATCAGCCACAATATTGGCTTTGCTGGGATCATAATGCTCACTCATATCATAATCTTTAAAGAGCTCTAACCACCTTCTTTGTCTCAAGTCAAGATCTTTTTGGGTGAACACATAGTCGAGACTTTTGTGGTCGGTAAGCACATCAACATGAATTTCAAACAAGTAGTGATGCCAAGTCTTTAAAGCAAACACCACAGCTGCCAATTCAAGATCATGGGTGGGATAATTCTTCTCATGCACCTTAAGTTGTCAAGAGGAATATGTTATTACCTTGCCATTTTGCATCAAGAAACGCCCAAAACCAATCTTTGAGGCATCACAATATACTACAAACCCTTCCAGCTCTTCCGATAGAGCCAACATAGGAGCAGAGACAAGCTTATCTTTCATGGTTTGAAAACTCTATTCACATTCATTGGTCCACACGGACTTTTCCTCCTTTTGGATCAACTTTGTCATAGGAGAAGCAATAGAAGAAAAACCATGCACAAACCTTCGTAGTAACCCACCAAACCCAAGAAACTTCTAATATCCGACGGAGTCAAGGGTCTATGCCAATTTATAATCACCTCCGTCTTCTTAGGATCCACCTTAATGCCATCACTCGACACCATATGCCCTAGAAAAGCAACCTCTTTTAACCAAAATTCACATTTCTCATATTTATCATAAAACCTAGCCTCTATCAAGATGTGCAACACCACCCTTACATGATTCACATGCTCTTCCTCACTCCGGAATAAATCAATATATTTTCAATAAAGACCACCACAAATATGTCAAGGTAGGGTTTAAAGACCATATTCATGAGATCCATAAATATAGCTGGTGCATTAGTCAACCCAAAGGACATAACCACAAACGCAGTGCCCATACCTAGTCCAAAAAGTCATTTTGGGAATATCACACTCCCTCACCTTCACTTGGTCGTATTCGGACTAAAGATCAAAATCAGAAAAGTGATTAGCCCCTTGTAGTTTATCAAAAAGGTCATCAATCCTTGGAAGAGGGTACTTCTCTTTATGTTAACCCTATTAAGTTACTGGTAATCAATGCACATTCTAAAAGAACCATCATTTTTTTCACAAACAACACCGGTGCACCCCAAGATGACTTACTAGGCCTTATGAAATCCTTCTCGAATAAATCCCTCAATTGATCTTTCAACTCCTTCAATTCCGTCGGGGCCATATGATAAGGCGTAATGGAAATGGGTTGAGAATCAGGAAAGAGGTCTATACCAATGTCTATTTTCCTTTTGGGAGGAACAACAAGAAGATCATCGGGAAAGATATCAAGAAACGCATTAACCACCAGAACTGACTCAATAGGAAGGACTTTGCACTCAACATCCCTAACCCTCACAAGACGATAGAGGCAACCCTTAGAAATCAACCTTTGGTCTTTAAGAAAAGAAATGAATCTACCCTTGACCACCATATCACGACTTTCCCACTTAAGGACGGGCTCATTAGGGAACTAGAATTTAACCCTACAGGTTCTACAATCAATAGAAGCATAATATGCATGCAACTAATCCATCCCAAGAATGATATCAAAATCCACCATATCTAATTCAGCGAAATCACAAGGCAGGATTTATGCAATATGGACACGGGACAATTTCTATAGACTTTTCTAGAAACAATGGACTCACCAACAAGGGTAGACACTTCATACGATTCACACAACAATTTGGGACTCACATAAAGCTTTTTGGCAACAAAAGGAGTAGTGAAAGAAAGAGTGGCACCTGGATCTATCAATGCATACACATCAAAATCAAAAACCTTTAACATACAGGTGATGGCGTCCGGCACCTCTTACATCCTTGCCTTCCTTGAAGAGCATAGAATCTATTTTTCCTTGGAGCACCCTTTTATTGGCCTCCCCTTTCCCTTGGAACCACATTAGCACCTTGGCCTTGTGGACGACCATCTCTACCTTTGTTTTGAGCATGAGGACAACGAATAATCCTATGACCCACTTCACCACAACCAAAGCAAGCATTGGAAATTCATAGTGTGGACCACTATGGTTTCTATTACATCTTTGGCACTTAGGGTGAATCATCCCACCATTACCACCTTGAATTCTTGGATTATCATTAGCAAATCTCTTATTAGGAGCATTGGAAGACCCTTGACCTTGGAACTTGTGGCCTTGAGGAAATCAGCCACCCTTGGAACCTTGGAAACAACCTTCAGAATAAGCCTTCTTGGACTCACCACTTCTTCTTTTTCTAAGCTTTTTCCTCTCTAGTTGCTCAGCATATATCATGAACAAAGAAAAGTCCATATGACCTACTAGTATGGATGTACAACACTCCTTATTAACCAAGTTAGACACTCCCGACACTAGTTTGTTCATCCTTGATCTAGGTTCGGCAACCAATTATGGAGCATACTTGGTGAGCAAGTTGAACTTGAGGGAATACTCCCTTACACTTATGGAACCTTGCTTAAGGTTGATAAACGCAATCATCTTAGCCTCCCTTAGCTCAATAGGAAAGAACTAGTTGAGGAATGTTGCTTTGAACTCCTCCCAAGGAATAAAAACTTCAGCTTTCCTCTCCAATTTTCATTGGGTGAACCAAATTTGGGCCACACCTTTTAGTTGGTAGGCTGCTAACTTCACTTTCTCTTTTAAATTGACCCTCATAACTCTCGGGGATCTTGTTTCATCTTGGATCCATGGAACTCCGATGGGTTCATTACTGTGAAATCTCTTACCCTAGAGGTTGGAGTGGGAACATGAGGGGCTTGGGACCCTTGGTTCATTTGGTTGGTCATAGTACAGGCTAACATTGTGATAGCATCTCGGAACTCTTCTTGAGCTACCCCTTCTTCTTGAGGAGCTGGAGGGACCGGTTGCTCCTCAGGAGTACGGGCTCTCCTTAGTCTTCCCCTTGGAATCAACATGATCTAGAAAGAGACAAGAGAATCCGTTAGGGAAAATCCTTATAGTTACACCTGAAGCACGATATAGACCATGAAGAAGTGGAACATTTCCTAAAACGCCTCATAGCCACTCATTCATAGATGTGGCGCGCTTTACAATCATGAATAAGATTCTAATCGATGTGGTGTGTTGGATTTTCGAGGACCATTAACAACCTAGTGCTCTCATACCAAGTTTGTCACGACCAAAGCCTGGGACCTAGACGTGACATGGCGAATGGGAACCCAAAGGGACCCCATACAAGACTCTTAGCTTATCAATCACACATCCTTGGTCATGGAAGCAAATTAAACAACAACAAAAAACATAATAAAAAGGGAAGGGTGACTAAGGGAAGTCTTGATATTCATAAAAGCAAAAAGAGTCAAGCTCATAGTATAAGTCCAATATAATATCCAATAACACCTTTAACATAGAATGGAGTGGAGGCCAAGACAATCTCCGAGCTCACTCTCGTAACAACAAGTGTTCAACATAAAGAAGTCTCAAAGTAGCAAGAGTAATATTGATAGTGTCCTCGGACTTGACGACTCACCAAAGCTTATCTCCGAAGTATCAACTAGCCACGTGGAGGATGATCAAAAGGTGCTCCGATCCCTGCATGGTAATATTATGTAAGAATAGAGTATGTATTAGTATGTTTGAATGTACTAAGTATGCGAGATATAATGCAACAAAACATAAGCCAATATAGTCAAAATGTATAATCATAAGCAATAGATATATAATCTCAATATGGCATGCATGACCAATGCTCATAATAAAACATGCTTGTATATCATTCATCTTGCACAATATATAGCATACATATGTGGGAAGCTACCTTAACCAACATAGACCAAGTAGCTATAACTTGGAATCCAAGGCATGACACCCCCTCGGTAAGGTGGATGGGCATGACACCACCTGGCTAGGTGTGGTCTACCCTACAAGGCAAACCAAACATGATAATATGACTAGATGGATCAACTAGTACAGCAAGGGTAATAACCATAATCCTATGGTGGCACATAGTTTGGAAACTAAAGACTTTATATGAGGTCCCCTTGAGTCGAGTCCCTATCTTAAGCCTTAAAAGGTGCTAAGTTAAATCCCACAAAATACTTGCAATAATCATAACTTGTATGACTTGTAAGAAACATGGAAATGTGACATGAGTAGCTCTTGAAACATGCTTGACCTCTAGTAGTGTGCCTAACTTTTAATGTGAGAGTAGATCATAATCATACATGAACCCTTGCTTTAACATGAATGGCTCACAAGAGGTAAAAATCTTGAAATAGGGCTTAATGAGATACTTGTAAAATCATAGATACTTTTCATGAATTCATTACATACTTGGAAGCCCTTAATTATCATATAGCCATTTGACTTGTAAATCATGTAATAGATCATCAATAACTTGAGAATTCTTGACTTGACATTTTATCAAACACATGGTGGGTTCATGATACTTGTTCAAAATTATGCAATTTAAGAGTGAAATAAGATGAGTAAACTCAATGTAAATAAACCCACCAACATGTAGTAAAACTCGCATGTAGGATACCTTGAAATCCATCACAAAAGCTCATAATAGTTCATAGTTTCGTAGCTCAAAATATGAATAGTCTCAATGGAAAAAATCAATTCATGGTATAAGCTTAAAATAGAGTCATGCATAATCAATCAATGTTTCATAAAACCTAAACATAGTTTATGCTCACAAATCATAATAAGAGATACCCATTGGTAATACAACTTGAAAACATGCAATTTTCATGAAAAGGGAAGGTAGGGTTCCATGGGTGAAAGGACCTAATGGATGAAACCCACATATCTTAAACCTTGAATTCTTTGAGGTGAACTTGAAGTAGTCTTAGAGATTGAAATGAATCCTTGAGTTCCAAGGTTGAGCTTGAGATCCTCAAATTTGAATGAGAGAATTGATGGAGTCTTAAAGGGTTTGAGAGAGGGTTTTGCGAGATATAGAGTTGAAAAATGGCTAAGTATGGGTGATTCCATGTTTTAGTGGGCATGGGGCTATGACCCCAATGCCTTTGGGCATATAGAAAAACCTAAGGAAAAAGCTAAACTGGTCTGCATCTGGTCTGTGACACAGAACAACGCGAAGCACAAAATTATACTACTCTGCGCCCCTAACATGTCGCTGCCAAGGCACAGATGCTCTCTAGAAATCAGAAATTAGCGAAAATTATTTTTCACTACGGGTCTTCTAAAATCTGGGTTATACCCATTTCTCACTCAATTTTTCCCCTGATCGAGAATAAGAAGTCGAATTTAAAATGTTAAGCACGGATTTTGAGATGTAAGAAAATTACGATATGGGCATTTTGAAGCACACTTTTG
Organism: Solanum medicagineum; assembly: GCA_026153255.1. NCBI lineage: Eukaryota > Viridiplantae > Streptophyta > Magnoliopsida > Solanales > Solanaceae > Solanum > Solanum medicagineum. The sequence goes on from JAPFFP010000088.1 coordinate 7,127,027, forward strand.
TGATGATTCAAAACACATGGTGGGTTCATGATACTTGTTCAAAATCATGCAATTCAAGAGGGAAATGAGATGAGTACACTCAATGCAAATCAATCCACCAACATGGTAATAAAACCCTCATGTAGGGTACCTTAAAATCCATCATAAAAGCTCATAATAGTTCATAGTTTCATAGCTACAAAATGCATAGTCTCAATAGACAAAATCAATTCATGGAATAAGCTTAGAATAGACATTCATACATAATCAATCACTACTTGATAAAACCCCCAACATGATTTTTGTTCATATTTCATAATAAGAGATACTCCTAGGTAATACCACTTGAAACCATGCAATTTTCATAAAGAGAGAAGGTTGGGCTCCATGGGTGAAATGAACCATGGATGAAGACCCATATACCTTAAACCTTGAATTTCTTGAGGTGAACTTGAAGTAGACTTAGAGCTTGAAATGAGTTCTTGAGTTCCAAAATTAAGATTGAAATCCTTAGATTTGAATGAGAGAATTGATAGAGTCTTATAGAGGTTTGAGAGAGGGTTTTGTGAGCTATAGAGTTGAAAAATGACTAAGTATAGAAAATTTCATGTTTAAGTGGGCATGGGGCAATGACCCCAATACCCTTGGGTGAAATAAGAAAACCAAGGAAAATGTTACACTAGTCCACACCCCCAGCGCAATGCAAACCAGACACGGAGTACAAATTATACAATGGCGCACACCAGGCGCGTCGCGCCCTGGGCGTGGACAGCCACTGAAAATCATAAAATTAGCAAAAATTATTTTTCGCTACAGGTCCTCTAAAATCTGGGTTATACCCATTTACGGCTCAATTTTTCCCCTGATCGAGAATATGAGGTTGGATTTTTGAAATAATGCACGAATTTTGAGATACATGGAAATTACGATTATGAGGCATTTCGAAGTACATGAGGGGTGTTTCAGTAATAATAAGCATGATGTAGTGTAAACGAATAATGAACATGACAAGAACATACTAGATAACAAGTCAGGGAGATGAATTTCTGTCCCAATTCGGAGGCTATATTGTAACTTTGAACGCATCATTTGCCATTTCATCTTGCCGAAATATTTGAATTTTCTGGGCTGGATTAGTAAAATTCCAGCTACACCAGTTTATTTCAATGTTTTTTAATGATACAACATCATCTTAATGAGAAGGGATTTTCTCAAGTTGTTTACATTTGGTTAAAACCAAATGTTCAAGCATAGGAAAAGCATCCTCGGAGACAGACCACTCTGCAATGTTGAGATCGTCCAGTTCTAAGTATTTGAGTTCACGAAACTCTAAATCTTTCACTTCCCATTCATCCCCTTAAGTCGAGGGAAAATTGAAGACATGTGGGAGTTTATCTGGATAGCAGTTGGAGACAAGCTTGAGATATTCAAGGTGACCTAGAAACTCTAATCTGGGAAAACGAACACATTTTCCCTCCACTTACTCTGAATAACCAAATGTCCCGAAAATATGCAACTCAGTTTTCTCAATTTTGGCATCTTTCTCAATATCATCTCTGTATCTTCACCGTAAGAGAGGCGTGGAGTGGAAATTGTTTTCAAATTATCTAAATGAGAGTCGGCAAGGGATTTGCCCATGTTCTCATGCAAACTAAATGAAGCACGATGGTTTACATGTATATTCCTTAGAAATGAACTAGGAACCTACTCCCAGTCCTCTTACCACAAAATTTTTGCCATTCCAAAGCTTAGCTATACATGAAGGAATTGAATTTCTAGCAGTTTGAGAAGCAAAATTCTTCAAATGAATTAGAAATTATATTTCTCCAAGCAACATACCACCAATGTTGAAGGATTCCAAATCCAACACCTTAACAACTTTGAAGCTACCAAAGATGTGAGAGACATTATGCGGCCGTAACAAGTTATCTGAATTGATCACATCGAATAACAAAGAGTGAACATATGAGCAAGATGGCTGCCACCGATCAATTTGATCCTCAAAACTATGAACAAACAACCGGTATTCCATAGACATTTCAGGAGGTGAATTTGTTTAAAGAGAAAAATGAAAATGAGAGTTGATACAAACAATAATTCGATAAAATCAGGATACTTCTTTATACGTATTTATCTGAAAAAGGAAATTCTCCTGTATGGCCTTTTCCAAGCAGAATTTATGCAAAAGATCATGAACGCAACATGTTTTAAGCTTTTCATTGTGTCTCTTCTCCACATCAATCACTAAATTTCTACTAAAAAGATCGTCTAAGAGACCTTCAGCAGCATCTTCTAGTGTATTTTCCTTATTTTTCATTACAATTGATTGGGTCAAGCACACCATTCAAAATGGCAAGCAACAAATCTCTCCATGAGTACACTTGAGTCACGCAACATTGAGCATGTTTATCAAAGTGAGAGCTGATTACTGGATCATTGTAAATCTTCTCGGCAAGAGTAGTCTTACCAATTCCTGGCATGCCAACCAATAAGATGACATCTAGCTGATGCGAACCACCAACCATCACCTCCTGGACACTCTCCATTTCTCTGTCATATCTATCTTCTTTCCTTCACATGTTTCCCTAATAGTTTCATTCACAGGCTAACATTCTCAACAGCTTCAGAAATTTTAAGAACTTTATGCCAGAGTAGAAAAGAACTTTGTGCATGAGTCAATGACATACTCTTCCTTGTATGCCATTGCAGTAAATCTTGTTATAAGACTATAATGCTCTTCATAGATTTCTGGGAAATGATCAGTCAATGCTCATAGACACAATAAGCCCTCTTTTTCTGACCCAATTTAAAGTTTTAAGTCGATAACTGAATCGAGCTTAGAACTTAACAACTCATCCAATTTTCCTAGGAAACAATCAAGGAATCGTAGTTCATTTATCTTGGGGAAGCTACAGCTTTAAAGAATCTGGAACTTTGAGACAAATTATTTTGATTGCTGTCTCAACAAGCTTTACCAATTACTTGACATTAGAGAGATGTAGCCTGTAATACAAAGAAGGTGTATAATCCCTGATGGGGAAGAGATATACAAACTTTATATATTAAACATGTTTTACAAGGTCTTTGAACTCTTCATGATTATTGCGATGCTACACAAAATCTGAAATAGAAGAGCCCAAATAAACTAGGAATTGAACCAGTCCTTCTCCATTTTTCATATTGTAGGGTGATAAATCAAAAAATCGAAAGCATATTTTTGACTTCTACAGTGACAGACTCAATCTCAGATAATAAAAGCCCAATTTCCTCAATGCTTCTTCCTTTGATGATTTGTGCCATCTTGTTGGCAGTCAGTTCAACATGCCTTAAGACATGATGCAATCTATTAAGTTATTGTTAAGTACATGAACTACGGTGTGTTCTCATGTTTTGATGATCAACAAACTAAGTCAAGGACCAGGTAGATCGTCAGGCTATTTTTCTGAAGCGATTTGTGGAAAATTGCCTGTAAAGCTGTTGTGGTTTGTCAGATGTTTATCAGACTTGTACTGAAGGACCACTAGTCCATTGAGTGTATTCATAGCAATATAAAAGAACATTTTCCAAGGTAGAAACATAAGTTTTTCAAGCATTCCTAAGAGTGAATGTTCTTGTATTGAAAAGCTCTTCCTTAGCTTCTTGTGTATGAAGATACAATTGCTCCAGACGAGGGACCTGATAGATTAGCTCTATAGTTCTCTAGTTGGTTGGTTATTGTGTAGTGTTCTTAAGTGTAAGATCACACCTAAGTTATAAAGGTGCGTACTCAGTGTTAGTTTATTGTTGTTTTGTGTATTGTATGTTGTGTAGACTGTGGATTAGTCTAACGGCTTGTCTTGTATTTTAGTCTAACTGTATAAGGGTTGTGCGTTTAGACTGGAATAGGTTTTTGGGTGCTCATTGCTTGTGCTAGCTGTACAAGCTTCTTTTGTAAGGGAAAGTAGAGAAATAGCAGGTGCGTTGTATTTCTTTACTTTGCTCTTTAGTGGATTTAGCTATGTAAATCCTGTGGTGACACGTCGTGGTTGTTCCTCCCTTGAGCAAGGAGTTTTTCACGTAAATATCATTGTGCATTTGTCTTCTATAATTTACTTTCTTCAAAGTTTGTGCTTACTGTACTTCGACTGACCAAATCCTTTATTAGGCTTGGAGCACATTAACTGAACAAGTGATATCAGAGCAGGGATCTGTATCAGGTTCACACCTTGAGATTTACCGTGAAAATGGCTGCTCCACTTAACATAGAAGAAGGAAAATCATCCACAAGACCATTAAGATTCAATGACAAGTACTATGGTTGGTGGAAAGGTCGCATGCACGACTTCTTGATGGCTGAAGATAGTAACTATGGGACATCGTTCTAAATGGACCATATGTTCACTGAAGTGAAAGAAGGTGATATTACCAAGTAGATTCCAAAGACTAGACAACAATACACTGAGTCTGACAAGAAAAAAATAGAGAAAAATTACAAAGCAAAAAAATTGATTATGTGTGGGATAGGAGCTGATAAGTACAACTGGATCTCAGCTTGTCAATCTGCTAAGGATATCTAGGAATTTCTGAAGAATGTGCATGAAAGGACTGAACAAGTGATAGAGTCCAAAGTGGACATGCTGACATCTCAGTAAAAGGACTTTATAAAGCATGAAGGAGAAAGCATACATGAAATGGAGACTAGGTTCTCAGCAACAACCGATGAGCTAAAGTGTTTGGGAAAACCTATCAATCAAACCAAAAAAGTTTGAAAAACTCTGTGTGTTCTTCCCAAGTTATGGGAGAGCAAGGTTGATGCCATTAATAAGTCAAAGGATTTGAAAACTTTGAAGATGGATGTTCTCATTGGCATACTTCATACGCTTGAGTTAAACATGAAGCATGATACAACCAAGAAAGAAGGGAAGAAAGATAAAACTTTGGTACTAAAAAACTGTTCAATGTGATGAGGAGATTGATGGTGTAGATATGGCTTATCTCACTAAGAGGTTCAAGAAGTTTGTTAGAAAAAGTCATGGTTTGACAAAGAAGGGAAATGTTGGTAGGTCTCATAGAAGTACTAACTTATGTCATGGTTGTGGAAAACGAGGACACTTTATCAGAGAGTGTCCTCATGGAAAGGGTGATCATAAGGATGGACAAAAAATTGGGAAAGATAGAAGGAAGGACCAGGTTCCAGACAAGTACAAGAAAAAGGTTGCTGGTGATAGGACAATTATAAAGGCACTGGGAGTCTGGGGAAATTCTTCTAGTGGATATGAAGAAGAAGAATAACCTGAAGATTTATCTATGCTTGCAGTGAAGGATGATGATGAAAACTATGATGGCCTGTTTGCTCTTTTGGCCCAGTCAGATGATGAAAAAGATGAAGCTGAAGAGGTAACACTGCTAGACCTTAAATATAACTTAGATCTTTATTCTACTAGAAAGTTGAAGAAACTAGCATGTGTTCTCATTGACTCTATTGATGAATTAACTTATGAGAAAGATCTACTAAACTATAGTGTAGATGTATCACAGGATTAAAAAATTATGTTGACTACCTAGGTGTTTGATCTTGAGGTTAAGGCAGTAGCGCTTGGGACTAAAAAAAATGAATCACTGAAAATAATGGAATTTGATGGTCAGTCTGATGCTAAATTAATGAGAAAGATTAGTGAAAAGGAACTTGCATTAGAGGAAAAACTAAAGGAAGCTCAATTAAAGTTGAACTTAGCCTTAGAAAGAAACACTGTGATGGAAAAGGAATGTTGAAAGTTAAAAAAGACTTGAATAAGTTAATAAATTGGACTGCATCTTCCAAGCTTCTAGGAGATATGTCCTGTAATTGGAGCTCTGAGAAAAAGGGATTGGGTTATGTCAACAAAATTGACCCTCCCTATAATCCACACAGCAAGTGTGTATCTGTTGCTGATAATCTTTTGTGCTTGTACTGTGGGAGAAATGGTCATCTTAAAGACAACTATGAAGTTCTGAGGAGAACTTTGAACAAATAGAAGTCTGTTCACTCAGAAAAGAAAGATGTGAAGGAGGGACCAGGCCCTAAACCTAAACGAAGGACCAGGCCTTTTCCCATTTGAACAAGAAAATTTGGAATTAGTCCTTTATCTGCTTTTGGGAGCTCAGATTAAAATGAGTTCCCAAAACTAACTTCTAAGCACTTGCAACAAAAGTCAAAAGGAGGCAGTCAGTGCTGGTGCATCGATAGTGGATGCCCAAAGCGCATAACTAGAAGGATGAAAAACTTCCTCACATTCAATGAATTTGAAAAAGGCAGTGTTTGGTTTGGTGGTGGTCAGAAATGTTATATCATGGACATCGGAAGGATTGACAAGTGCTTTGAGAAGGCTATTGAAGATGAGTACTATGTTGAACGACTTAAGTACAGTCTTCTTAGTGTATCTCAAATTTGTGACAAAGGGAATGAAGTCAAATTTTTAATCAGACGAGTGTATAATTACAAACTTTTCAGCTAAGGAGGCGGCACTAATAGCATTGAGATGCAGGATCATGTATGTGGCATACTTAAGAAAAACAAAGCAGAACAATCTGACTTACTTAAAGGCTCAGGATGACTCCTATTACTTGTGGCACAGAAGAGTGGGTCATGTCAGCCCCTCTTTGCTAAACAAACTAGTATCCAAGGACCTAGTTCGTGGCTTGCCTAAGGTGAAGTTTAGAAATTCCAAAGTGTGTGTAGCTTATTCTCGGGGAAAGCAGACAAAGGAACCATTCAAGTCCAAACATGATTAAGTACCTTTAGACCAATTGAGCTTATTCATTTGGATCTCTGTGGTCCTGGTAAGGTTCAAATCAGAGTTGGAAAGAAGTATATCATGGTGATGGTCGATGATTACTCAAGATACACTTGGGTAAAATTCCTAAGATCCAAGGATGAGGCTGTTAAACTGCTGATCAACCTCATCAAACAGATTTAGAATCATTTTGGAAGCAAAGTTGTTGGGATCAAGTCTAACCATGGTACTGAGTTTGAAAATTCAACACTGAATGGATATTGTGTAGAAAATGGAATTCACCACATTTTTCAGCTCCAAGAACTCCTTAGATTATGGAGAGGAAAAACAGAACTGTGGTGTAGATTCTAAGGACTATGTTGATTGATTTCGGATTGGCAATGAACTTTTGGGCTGAGGCTGTCAATACTGCCTGTTATGTTACCAACAGATGCCTGATAAGATCTTTCAAGAACAAGACTCCCTATGAACTCTTGTTTGGGAGAAACCTTGCATCAGTCATTTGAGGGCCTTTGGCTGTAAATGCTTTGTACTTAAAAATGGCAAGGAAGAAGTTGGAAAATTTGACTCCAAAAGTGATAAGGGTGTGTTTGTTGGCTACTCTACTAGTAGCAAGGCTTACAGAGTATTCAACAAAAGAACCCTCTGCATTGAGGAGAGTGTGTATGAAATCTTTGATGAGTTAGGAGAAATGAAGAATATCAGTGATAGAGAAGACTCTGAATTGGATGAGCCATTCCAACTTCAAAGTGACAGGTTGATAGATGATCCTTCAATTGATGGTGCTGAACAAGTTAAGGACAGGACAAATGATGGTGATGAAAATAATTAATCCTTGGAAGGACCAGGCACTTCTACAAGAGATTCTAAGGCAGATGGTACTGGTCATGATGATGATGTTGATGTTGTTCAACAAGATGCTCTAGATAACCCTAATGTCTTGAGAAGTCAGAATCAGTCTTCTGCAAGCTCATATAGATGGAAATATCGGTCATCTCATCCCATGGATAATCTAGTCTCTCCTCTGGATTCTGGGAGTCAAACAAGATCCAAGACTAGAAATCTAATGTCTTGTGATGTTTTCATGTCTTCTATAGAACCCAAAAATGTTAAAGAAGCCCTCAAGGATGCATATTAGGTAAATTCTATGCAGGACGAACTACTCCAGTTTGAAAGAAGTAAGGTATGACATTTGGTTCCTAGGCCTTCTGATAGAACTCTAAT
>JAPFFP010000088.1:7135081-7154222 GCA_026153255.1 Solanum medicagineum
ATCAGATTGCTCTCTCTATTTCCTCTCAACTTTTCTTAACTTTGTAAAGTAGCTAAAAGGGACTTCTAGGGTTCTTGAATAAGCCCTAAACCTTGAAGTAAGTGGTAAGTAAGTTTAAAAATGTGTTTAGTATGGTTTTCTTATGAAAAACAAGAAGTATATGCTAGTATGTTGTGTTGGAAATTGAGACAACATGTATTGAAAAAGTTGCTGCATACTTGCCTTTTGTTTTAGTGATTTCTCTATGATTTGTGGGCTGTATTATGAAGAGAAATTTATGTTCTTAACATGGTTTGAGTTATAAATATTACCTTAAGGTTGCTGCCCTGATTTTGGTTCATTTAACAAACGCGTTTTATTGTGTTATCTTAAGTGTAAAGTTGATTGGAACTTGTGGGCTGATGGATGTAAGGCTATTGCCTCACGTCCTTAATGACTGATTTGTTACTATTTTGAGATAGGTTCAAGGATGTTTTATGTGTAAATTTTGCTGGAATAGTTTGGTTAGATTTGGAATAGGTTTGGAGTTGTCGACATCGAAATGTAGCGAAGGGAGGTAACGTTATGCTGTCCATTTTTAGGTTGTGTAGAATTGTTATGCGTTGTGCTTTGTGGGCTATTGTAAGACTGTTGTGGCACTAAACTAGGCTGCACATGATGTGTACATGAAAATATGTACTAGAAAAATACAATTAGGGGCGAAAAAGTTGAAAGAATACGCTCGGGTTTATCAATACCCGCTTGCTGCCCGTGTGTTGTTTTCCTATGTGATTGGGCTGCCAAGGTATATCTATTGGCTTCTAATGCTAGTTTTATCACCTACTATGTTGTAGATAAGTATTTGGAGAAAGGGAAGGTTGTCTCGAGGTAGTAACAAGGTCATACAACGAGGTATGTAAGGCTACTTGTCTTCGTATTGTTTGGCATGAAACATAGATCCTTCCTTGGTACATAAATGCATTTACCAACTCTGATACAACTATTAACTGTGTCTACACTCTTTCATATGTTCATAGGATTCCATACATTGTCACTTTCAAATCAGCATACACACGTAGATGACAAGTTACATGACTTCTATTTGCCAAACAAAGTTCATGAGTTGTTTCATTTCATACGCATTTCATTAATTGTGTAACATATCTTTTCATTGTCATATTGTCTTGTATAATTATCTACATGTCACATGTTTCATATACAGTTCTACAGTTCCAATATTGTGACCACCAAAAGAACCGTCTCAAAGGTAATTGAAAGGTAAAGTATATAGTTTTTGATGGGTGGTAGCCCAAGGGGTGGAAGCATCACCTAGCCAGGGACGATCCTATCACGGGTGGTAGCCCGAGGGGTTAAGGAAGAACCTAGCCAAGGACAATCCCGATATCCCGAGGGGTGGAAGAATCACCTAGCCAGGGAAAATCTTATTACGAGTGGTAGCCCGAGGGGTTAAGGAAGAACCTAGCCAGGGATGATCCCGATACAGTTATACCTGATCAGTTAGTCATTTGTATTAAAGTTGTCCACAGATTATACAGTAAAGGTAAAGTAATATAAAGAACATAAAGTACAGGAACCCACAGTACAACTACAGGTGGTCTCTTATGGTACACAAGAGTACAGTCTCACTTGAGTTGTTACACTCATATACAGTGTTTCTTGCCTTACATATTCAGTACATTATCTCGTACTGATGTCCCTTACGGGGGACCTGCATTTCATGCTACATGTACAGGTGCTAGTAGATCTCCTGCGGTTACCAAGCTCCAGGTTGCTTCGGGGCTTTGTGTATGTCTAGAGCTTATATGTTTTTAATGTACAGTTTGTTGAGGCGGGGCCTGTCCCTACCTTATCAAATGTTTTTCTTTATCTAGAGGCTTTGTAGACTATGTAAATTAAAGTGTAGTCATGTCTCGTACTTTAGACACCGTGGCCCTACCGGCCTAGTCATATGCATTTTCTTTTGGCTTGTTATCACCGTGTATTTTCTTAAAGACATATCCAACATAGAAATCCTTCATAATATGTACAGAAAGCGCATAGATACAGGTTGGTTCTTCCGGGCCTTCAACGGGTGCCGGTTCGCCCTAACGGGATTTGGGGTGTGACAACTTAAGGGGATGTGCTTTGTCCATATAGAATCGTTTTAAGATTTTCTCTGTATAGAAAGATTGATAAGAAAAAATTCCTTCTGTTAAATGTTCAATTTGCAGACCCAGACAAAGTTTTGTCTTTCCGAGGTCTTTCATGTCAAATTTTTTCTTTAAATATTCAATTGTCTTTTGCACCTCTTCGGGAGTTCCAATGAGATTTATATCATCAACATAAATAGTGAGTATTACAAACTCTGATCCCGATATCTTAATGAAAATACATGGACAAATGACATCATTTATATATCTTTTATTTATCAAGTACTCACTAAGGCGATTGTACCACATATGCCCTGATTGTTTCAGACCATATAATGAGCTTTGCAATTTGATTGAGAATATTTCGCGAGACTTAGTACATGTTTCAAGCAATTGAAATCCTTCTGGGATTTTCATGTAAATTTCACTGTCAAGTGAACCATATAGGTAAGCTGTAACTACATTCATTAAATGTACTTCAAGATTTTCATGTACAGTCAAACTAATGAGATATCAAAAAGTTATTTTATACATAACAGGTAAATATGTTTCTTCATAGTTGACACCGAGTCTTTGAGAGAAGCCTTGCGCAATAAGGCGTGCTTTGTATCTTAAAATTTCATTTCTCTCATTTCGCTTTCGCACAAAAAATCCATTTATAGCCAACTGATTTTACACCATCAGGAATTTGGACTGCAGGTCCAAATATCTCACACTTAAAGAGTAAATTCAACTCAGATTGAATTGCTTCTTTCCATTTTGGTCAATCATCTCTACGTCGACATTCTTCAATGGATTTAGGCTCAATATTTTCACTATCTTGGATGAGATTAAGTGCAACATATATGCAAAAACATTATCCACTGTAATTTTTGATCGATCAAAATTTATGTCATCACCAGTAGAACTTATAAGAAGTTCTTCATTCACTTGAGTCTCGAGTTCATTGATTTCTTCAAAAATATAAGGATTTCTCAAGTCTTGACCTTCTTCAGGAGGTTCTTTTGTAGTATCATCTTTATTATTTCTGATGCTCCTCTTTCTAGGATTTTTTTATGCTTTGAACCCAATGGTCTAACATACTTCAGGCATGTTTGGGATTCAGAAGTTGTGATACTAGCAGATGGTCCCTTTGGGACATCAATCCGAATAGGCACATTCACTACAGGGATATGTAATGTAGTTGTTCGTTTCAAATTAGTAAATGCATCTGGCATTTGATTTGCCATTGTCTGCAAATGCATGATCTTTTGGACCTCATATTCGCACATGCGTGTTCGCGGATCAAAATGAGATAGTGATGAGACTTTCCATGCAATTTCTCCAATTTCTCTTTGGGGTTTCTTTTTCTCTCCCCCTAATTGCGAAAAAATTGTTTCATCAAACCGACAATCAACAAATCTAGCAGTAAATAAATCTCCTGTCAACGGTTCAAGGTATTGAATTATAGAGGGTGAGTCAAACCCAACATATATACCTAACCTTTGTTGAGGGTCCATCTTAGTACGTTGCGGTGGTGCTACAGGTACGTATACTGCACAATCAAAAATTTACAGATGAGCTATATTAGGTTTATGACCAAATACTACTTGTGATGGAGAATATTTATTATAACTAGTCGGTCTGAGATGTACATGTGCTGCTGCATGTAAAATAGCATGACCTCACATGGTAGGAGGTAATTTTGATTTCATAAGCAATGGTCTTGTTATCAATTGTAGGTGCTTAATAAATGACTCTGCAAGGCCATTTTGAGTACGAACATGAGTTACAGGATGTTCAATTTTTATCCCATTAATATGCAGTAATCATCAAAAGACTGGGATGTAAATTCTCCAACATTATCTAGACGAATAGATTTAATTGGATAATCTGGGAATTGCGCCCTTAATCTTATTATTTGTGCCAGTAGCCGCGCAAATGCCAGGTTGCGGGATGATAAAAAACGCACACAGAGACCATCTTGATGATGCATCTATTATGACCATAAAATATCTAAACACTCCACTAGGTGGATGAATAGGTCCACATATATCCCCATGTATACGTTCCAAAAATCTCACGGATTCAATGCCGACTTTCAGGGCCGATGGTCTGGCAATTAATTTTTCTTGATAGCAAGCTGCACATGAAAATTTGTCATTTGCAAGAATCTTCAGATTCTTTAGCGGATGACCAGTGGAATTTTCAACTATTCGTCTTATCATTATTGATCCAGGATGACCTACTCGGTCATGCCATACCACAAAAGTTTTTGGCTCAGTAAACTTCTGGTTTATGATCAAATGTACTTCAATGGCATAAATTTCTGCATAATATAGGCTAGGCAATAAAGTTGATAATTTTTTCAACGTATATTACTGTCCCGAGACACTCTTGGTTATACCAAGGTATTCAACATTCATTTCATTTAGTGTCTCAACATGATATCCATTTCTGTGGATATCTTTAAAACTTAACAGATTCATTCGGAATTTAGAAGAGAACAATGCATCTTTTAAAACAACTTATGTCCCTTTAGGCAGAATTATAGTAGCTCTTTCGGAACCTTCAATTATTTTGGCATTACCAAATATCATGGTAACATTTGCTTTTCTTCTAAGTAGAGTAGAAAAATATTTCTCGTCTTTAAAAATTGCATGAGTCGTTACACTGTTAATTACACAAATATCTTCATGATTGATTATTGATCCAAATAAAATTTGTGGCATATTCATTTTTCGAAAAAGAAAAGTAATTAATATAAGCAATCTTAGAGAAGTGGGCTTGTTAATTACAATTAATTAAAGTGGTTCTACTTTTATTAGTGCGTCATCACATCACTTGACACATCATTTTCATTGTGAAAATTGGCTATTATCTGTCAGAATATAAAGAAAAGCAATAAAATATTTATCTGCATATTAATTAGCAGTCTTGCATAATCAAATATAAATTTTAAGAAAAACATGTTTTTTTTCATGGGTAATAAAAATATAAATATATACACAAATAAAGGAAATTATTTTGAACATTATCAAGCTAATCATTGTTCATATTTTAATCAATATTTAAATTTCCTTCTAGAAAATTTAATTAATCCGCCATATCCAGATGCATAGGTTCTATATTATCGTCAGACAAAAAATTTGTCTCTGAATTTTCATCTCTTTTTAATGAGGTATAATAGAGCTGAACAAGGAGTTTAAATGATCGACAATTACGTGACCAGTGCCCCATTCCTCCGCATCTATGACATGCATTTTCCGTATTTTTCTTTTGTATCGCCTCTTGCTTTTCACTCTTTCTTTTATATTGCTGATTATTTCTTGTTGCAAAACGGCCACCATAATTATAATTTCTTCCATGACTATGGTCACGACCACGACTGGGGCTATGGCTTTTTTCTCGTTGGTGATGATTTACCTGATTCACTTCAGGGAGAGGCATAGAATCAACAGGTCGACTTTCATGATTTTTCATTAATAGGTCGTTGTGTTGTTCAACAATAAGCAGGTACGAAAGTAAACCAGAGTATCTTTTAAAACCCATGCCCCGATATTGCTGCTGCAGGAGCATATTTACGGGAGGGAATGTTGAAAATGTTTTTTCAAGTTTATCTTCTTCTGTCACTTTTTTTTCTCTGCATAAAGTTAACTGCTGTATTATTCTATACATGGCGGAGTTATATTCAGTAATACTTTTAAAATTCATTAATCTTAAATTAAGCCAATCAATGTCTTGCCTGTGAAAGTATAACCAACTTCAGGTGGTCAAATCTTCTTTTAAATTATTCCACAGTGTGAGGAAATCTTTCAACGTAAGATATTGCATTTCTAATCCCTCGTTAAGTTGATAGCGGAGAAATATCATGACCTTAGCACGGTCCTGGCTGGATGCCTATTGTTTTCTTTTGATGGTGTCTGTTAGACCCATCACAGCCAGATGGATTTCAATGTCCAGAGTCCATGATGAATAGTCTTATGTCCAGTGCAACAAATTCAAATTTAGAAAAGTTAGACATTTTTAAAAAATAAAATTCTTACCCTTGTTTTTACCTGTTAAAATTAGCTTGAAGTGGGTAGAACTTCATGCTGAAAATGTGTTATAAAATATAAATTTAAAATTAATTAGAATAAATTTAAGTAGAATTAATATCTAGATCAAATTGAGAAGAAAAATGTATTATTTTGTATCTGTATCCGCGTGTGTTCATGCATTGCAACCCTCGGCTATTTATAGCCAAGAAATATCATAACATGACAAGGAAATGTGGGAGACACAATCATTTTTGTGTGGGTCCCACAACCACTATGATTATTTTATTCTTTTCCATATATAATTATTGTTCTTATATAATTCATAAAATAAGACTGTATGGTTGATGATATAAATTTTTAATCAAATAAAATATAAATTTAATTATGTGTGACAAGAAGGAATTGGTGAGATGACGTAAACGAGTTCTTGGGAGGGTTTAAAAAAGATAAAAGAATTAATTGTGTATTCCAAACGAGCCCTTGGTATATGAGAGTCAATCAATCAGTCTCATCTTTTTATTCACTGTTGGAGAATGAACACAATTATTCATCAATTATCATAGGGAGAAGAGCAGAGTAATCAACTTTCTTCATTTATGAACTCTGAGCTCTTACATCTCATGTGCTAGTATTTTCTCTGTAATTTTTAATTAAAATGAAAGAAGAAATTGGAAGTATTTATCTTTCTGCATTTTTAGTTACAGGGTTCAAGCTGCTTGGGCATTTGAGCACTTAAAGGTGTTTATAGTTAGAGTTCAATCAGCAACACTACACCAAAATTAGTAAGTTGTTTATTTGCGTTTCTCCTTTACTCAAAATTGTTAATCTATAAGCTAGTTGCATCTTATACAGATCTGAATCTGTTTTTTGGTTCAGATATTCGTGTTTTGTATAAGTTTGATGCTCAGTTTTTGAATTTGGTCTTCTGTTTGTCCTAATAGTTTGACTTGAGAGACAGTTCTAAGAAAGAATAGTTATTTTTGAAATGTATGGTATAAAATAAGTGACTAATGTTTGTGCAAACTAAGCATTTTAAAGTTAAATTGTTACTAAATCTAGAAATGTGTCTTTTTCTTTTTGAAGGAACGTCACCTTGTCAATATCTTTGATTTGTCATATATATGGAGAAAAATACTTCAAATATTGAAAAGATATTGTCATCTTAGAAATTTATTAAGAATGAAAATTACTAAGAGGTGTGGACTAGGGATAATTACTCCTTGTAAATTGGCATGTGAAGAGTCCGTGTTGTAAATGTATCTCCATTATAAATTAGACAAATGGAGTAGCATATTTGGCCAAGCTTTTTAGGAGTCAAAACTTGTTATTTTAGAGAGTTGAATTGTTTGACTAAATTTTTAGCAAGTCAAAAGTGCTTATTTTTGATGGTTGAGCTATTGGGCATAAGTTTTCTTTTATAAGCACTTTTGAGCTATGTTGTTTCTACTCTTCAAAAATTTCGACGGGCGTATGTCGGATCCTCCAAAAAGTAGTGCATTTTTGGAGGATCCGGCAACTCTTGGAGGATCCAACAGAGTATGACAATAATTTCTGAAAATCTGAGCAACTTAACTTTTGAGTACTTGGAGAAACTATTTCATAAAAGTTGCCGAAACTTTTGGTACAGTTTCCGAGGTTCTTCCTCCATGCTTTCCAACACTTGATGTAGGCTTCTATGCTCTCTTGAAGCACTCTATAGTCTATACGCTTGATGTCAACTTGGTAACCTCCATTATCAAAGGTGTCTCCTTGGTCTATATCATCTCTCATCAAAACAAATTTATTCTCAAATTTAGACCTTGTAAAACAAAGAAAGGAGTAAGAATAAATACGAAGTTCATCACTAATAGAACATTGCATACGAGAGCTAAAAACTACAGTTCTCAATCTCGCGTTTAGATTTAACACTCTTATGAGTCATGATATAGCAAAGTGTCATGATGAACTATAAGGAACATATTTCTCAACAGTAATGACATATACTTAATTACAAAGAAAACAATATTCATGGAGTGAATTAAGAAAACCGATGTTTACAAAGTAAAGATCACATATTCCACCATTGATTGTATCATGAAGTGAAACTGGCTCCCCCTAATTTCTAGACTCGGGATACGCTCCCTCCAGTACAAAGACATACACAATTGTACACTTTTATCCATGCTATTCCCACTTTACCCATAGGCTATAAATGCCTTTTATGGTCGTATAAGACTAATAAATACACATAATCACAACTCATCATATTCTCCAACCCCTAATAATCACCATTAGTGCCCCTCAAAATATCTGGTTCAAGCCAAACTTCATTACAATCATAAATACTACTCACTCATTGCCTGTCCAAGTGGTACAATTACTTCTTTGAGTTTAAAGATAACACCTTTGGGATGTTTTGGGGATATTTTATAATCTAGTAAAAATTCTAGAATATAGGTATTAGAGCTAGCATTAGTGGACCATATCCACTTTAAAATTCCATTAGCACAGTTACATGAGCTATTGGATTGGGTAAAATGACCCCCAAGAGCTTTCCAAGCCATTCCCTAAGTTCTTGAATCTTGTTTGGGGATCAACTATCCTAATTTTTGCATCTTTTATAGCCTTTGAAAGTTCACGGCTGTGTAGGTTACCTGTGATGACTCCCATGGGAGGCCTACAATGCACGCGGTTCTGCCGGACCAGGTTGTTGTGTTGGACGCTATTCAGTAAATTGGCTTTTACTTTGTAGGGAATTCAAAAAGGCAAACAGTCTGCAACTGTTGGAAACTAGACTTCAAGTGCCGAAATACTCATCTAGAAATCACTTATTAGAATCTTACTAGCCCCTAGTATAGTCTTCCACTCTTTTCTTGTTCTTAAGGTTCCATTCACCCCCCACCCAGCCAAGCACCTTCATTTCAATTGTAACTTCTTCAAATACATATTTTGTACATTCCACATGTCAAAACAAGAGTTTTCACACTTTTTATCATATCAAACTCATGGTTCGGGCATAGGAGTTAGTTAAGGTTTTAGCAGAAAAAATTCGGGGAGTTTGCTGGGTCTTTTGTACACTTGTGAAGAATACTATGAGTAAATTTGGATTATAAATGGTGGAATTAGCAAAATGCATGAGATATGTTAGTGTCAAACTACTCTGACAATACTGATTTTATTACTTGCAGGATTTATTAAAGGGAGATGGCCAAGGAGTGTCGCGATACAATAGGTGCCATAAACCTTGTGAAGAGTCAGCATTTAGATACAAGGACCATTAAACAATTGGAGGAGGCTACAACGCACCTAACACATGTAGCTGTATTTCTCAAGAATTTGGAGGAGCTTCACCCTGCTAATGGAATATCTGAACATCTTAGGCCCCTATTTTTAGAAGCTCATGATGGCTTTTCTCTGATGTGTTCTCATCCTTCTCATTCTAAGTTTACCATTAAACTGGAGAACATTGCTGATAAACTCAAAGCTTCAAAGGCGTCAAGATCAACTCGGCAAATGATTCCAGGGCTGCTGAAAATAATTGAACCTGAGAATATTGTAAACCGAATCAAAGCTTCACAGCCATCAAGATCATCTAGCCCAATCACTATGGATGTGGTGGGGTTTGTCGAATCCTTGCTTGGTTCTGTTCATCGCGCCTTGTTCTTTATCAGTGTAGGGCCTCCTGTGTCTGTGCTTGACAAGAAGCTGCGACATCTACAAGTCTTTTTTAAGCTAGTTTCAAAGTGCAGCATTGAGCATCAGAGTATGAAGGATCTCTTCTACCATGTTCAGAATGTGGCTTACACTTCAGCACAACTATGTCTCTTGGGGTCGATCTGCGATATGGATGATGAGTTCTCTGAATTGCTGGAAAGGATAAGCCGTCCTTTTAGCCCAGGATTGAAGGAGATCTATCTCAATGCCTTAATTGGGTTAAATTCATCAAGATCAAAGACTACATTGAATGCCAAATATATGCTTGATTTTGTTAGTTCTCTCCAGGATGATCTGAGACTAAGATGTGATGATCGAATCCAGTGGCTCCAACGAGGACTTTCTTACCTTTCTCGATTTCTCAGGGACATAGACTCTTACCCTGTTTCACATCAAAAATTGTTTTCTCTTCGATTGCTTATAGAAGATCTGGCTATTCGGTCTGCAAATGCCATCTACTCCTTTGATGAGGAAATGGATAAGACCAGTGAAATAGACAATGTGCTTTTTCAATTGCAACTGAAGTTTAATTATGTTAAAGTAGAACTTGATCTGATTCGGCTACAAAACATTCAAGGTACCATAATAGTTCCTATGAAAGATCTGATTGACTATGTTTGGGAAGAACTGATGTTCTTTAGAAGTTATTTCATGGATGCATTCAACCAGTGTAAAGAGCAGACTAAGATAACTGTTATTTTGACCTCTATTCAGTCTGCAGTTAGCCAAGCATGGTCAGTCTGTGATTCTCTTTGTCATGAATTGGATAAAAACAACTTGGCCAGGGGAATTAATTGCTTGCATTTTCAATTGCTTCTTAAGTTCAAATTTATTAAGGCGGCAATTAGACAGTTGTGTCCCAGCATTTCTGCATCATCAACACGAGAGCATCCTATGATAGATCTGCTGAACTTTCTTCCTATGAACTTCGAGGCCATTGATTCCTATTTCAGAGTGTTAAAAGCCTCCTATACATCATTCTCACATAGTCCCAATATGGATCAGAAATCCTTTCATTCATCATTCTATAGTTCTGATATGGATGAGAAACCTCCCTATACATCATCCTCACATATACCCAATATGGATGAGGTCCTGATGAGGTTTCATGAGTATATTCTTGACAATCTGCTATTAAAGGATGAAGCCAATATGACATTTACTGTTGCAGACGAGATCAAAAGTTTTTACGACGGATTGTTGCTCCTGGTTACATATCTTATTGAACCTCTAGTTCCTCTCGCTGAATGCAGGAAGCAAAAGAATCTCTCAACGGGAAATGGAACTAATGCAATTGAGGCAGAACCTGCCGTGTGTTCATATTTTGAGGATAATATGAACAGCAACAAATGTAGGGAGGTGAATCTGGTACTTCAATTTTTGACTGTGGCTTTCTGGCTTATCAAGTCTGAGAGAAGCTTGATGGATCTACTTAAGCACAAATCCACCTTGGAAGCTCAAGTTCTTGATCTGATTGAGAGTGCTCATGAAGAGCTTATTCTCCTTAGATCTATTCTCATGGATCTTCTCAGGCAAAAGCTTAACAATTTGGATGATCTGTTAATGTGTGCTGACGTGACTGCCAAAAGATTAGCAATATTCAGTTTTTCTTGTTATGAAAGTTTCATGAACGGCATCAACACTGAGGAAATGAGGCCTTTGTTATCTGATCTTTTGCAAGAAATTGAGTCTGTCAAGTTAGAGCTCAGAAAAGTATGCTTTCGAGTTCTGGATTTATCACCTTGTACCATGACAGATAAAGAAGGCCTTATTAATTTCTTATTAAACCACCAGGAGAAGGTGCTGAACGATGATGCTGTTTCTTCTGACGGAAGTCTCACTGATGGAAGCAGCAGTGAGAAAATGGGACTTCCATTAGCTGATTTTCCACGAGAAATTGAGTCTGTTGAGGTAGAGGAGGTCAAAAAATTATCTTATCAAGTTTTGGATGCATCACCTTCTGAGATGATTAATACAGATGGAGAAAGCTTTATCAATAGTTTGTTAACCCTACAGAACAAGGTGGTGGACTATGATGCTGGTTCAGTCTCTTATCTGCTTAACCAAATCTCAGTAGTTAAAGACAAACTATTGCACGTTGGCTCTTTACTTGTAGATATTGTACAGTACCGCAATATGCATATAGAACTCAGAGATCTTGCTGAACGTGTTCAAGATAAAAGCTACATTTGTCTCTTCTCTGTCAAGGGTTATACTCCTGCTTGGTATTATACACTATATCTCTCTGATGTCAGGCAGTTGCTTAAGTTTGTTGAGGCAGAGGTAAAGATGATTTGTTGGAAAGTACCAGATTCTTCAAGTTATAGCTTCCCTAAGACAAACGGATTAGGCTTTCTCAATTGCTTTTTGGGCAAATTGGAGGAGCTTTTACGTTCTAAGCTTGATTTGATAATCGACTTAAAACATCCGATTGAATCAGTCAAGGAGGGCTTATTGTTCCTAAGATCACTCATTAATCATTTTTCAGAAAGCTATGATGAGGATGATGAAGCTTATGGTCTTATAACAAGTGTTTCTGTAATGGCATACAAGGCTGAGTATGTCATTGACTCATGCTTGGCCTATTCTCATCCACTCTGGTACAAAGTTCTTTGGATTTCTGAAGTTTTTGAGAATATTAAGCTTGTAACTAAAGTTGTTGCGGAGACATGTGAAAGAATGAAAATTGAAGCGACCGTGCATGAAACTGCAAAGACCTCCGCTAATCTAGCACCATCTTTTTCAGCTAATACTCATAGAGAAAACGAAGAAATGGAGGGCTTTCAGGATACAATAGATGAATTAAAGGAGAAGCTACTTGGAGGATCACCTGAGCTAGATGTCATCTCAATTGTTGGCATGCCAGGATTGGGCAAGACTACCCTAGCGAAGAAGATTTACAATGATCCAGAAGTCGCCTCTCGCTTCGATGTCCATGCTCAATGTGTTGTGACTCAATTGTATTCATGGAGGGAGTTGTTGCTCACCATTTTGAATGATGTGCTTGAGCCTTCTGATCGCAATGAAAAAGAAGATAGTGAAATAGCTGATGAGCTACGCCGATTTTTAATGACCAGGAGATTCTTGATTCTCATTGATGATGTGTGGGACAATAAAGTGTGGGACAATCTATATATGTGCTTCAGAGATGCTCGTAATGGGAGTAGAATTATTCTAACAACCCGGTTGAGTGATGTTGCCAATTATGTCAAATGTGAAAGTGATCCCCATTATCTTCGTTTATTCAGAGATGATGAGAGTTGGACATTATTACAGAAAGAAGTCTTTCAAGGGGAGAGCTGTCCGCCTGAACTTAAAGGTGTGGGATTTGAAATAGCCAAAAGTTGTAGAGGGTTACCTCTTTCAGTTGTGTTAGTAGCTGGCGTACTGAAACAGAAAAAGAAGACACTAGCTTCTTGGAAAGGAGTAGAACAAAGTCTAGGTTCCCAGAGCATCGGCAACTTGGAAGAGAGCATATCTATAATTGGATTCAGTTACAAGAATTTACCACACTATCTTAAGCCTTGTTTTCTCTATTTTGGAGGATTTTTGCAGGGAAAGGATATTCATGTCTCAAAAATGACCAAGTTGTGGGTAGCCGAAGGGTTTGTACAAGCAAACAAGGAAAAAGGACAAGAAGATGCCGCACAAGGTTTCTTGGATGACCTTATTCGTAGGAATCTAGTGATGATCATGGAGAAGAGACCTAACGCCAAGGTGAAAACTTGCCGCATTCATGATTTGCTGCATAAATTCTGCTTGGAGAAGGCCAGACAGGAGGATTTCCTTCTCCAAATGAATAGGTAAAAAGAACTGTATTAATTTTATGTATTCTGTTTATGCCAACTCTCATTTTCACATGTTCTTTTTTATCTGATTCAGTGGAGAAGGTGTATTTCCTGAAAAATTGGAGGAATACCGATTGTTCGTTCATTCTTACCAAGATGAAATTGATCTGTGGCGGCCATCTCGCTCAAATGTCCGCTCTTTACTATTCAATGCAATTGATCCAGATAACTTGTTATGGCCACGTGATATCTCCTTCATTTTTGAGAGCTTCAAACTTGTTAAAGTGTTGGATTTGGAATCATTCAACATTGGTGGTACTTTTCCCACTGAATTACAGTATCTGATTCAGATGAAGTATTTTGCAGCTCAAACTGATGCAAATTCGATTCCTTCATCTATAGCTAAGCTTGAAAACCTTGAGACTTTTGTCGTAAGAGGATTGGGAGGAGAGATGATATTACCTATTTCACTTCTGAAGATGGTGAAATTGAGGCATATACATGCAAATGGTCGGGTTTCGTTTGGTTTGCATGAGAACATGGATGAATCAACTGCTAACTCACAATTAGCTAATTTGGAAACCTTTTCTACTCCACGTCTCTTTTATGGTGAAGACGCAGAGAAGATTTTGAGGAAGATGCCAAATTTGAGAAAGTTGAGTTGCATATTTTCAGGGACATTTGGTTATTCAAGGAAAGTGGGGGGTAGGTGTGTTCGTTTTCCCAGATTGGATTTTCTAAGTCATCTTGAGTCCCTCAAGCTGGTTTCCAACAGCTATCCAGCTAAACTTCCTCACAAGTTCAATTTCCCCTCGCAACTAAGGGAATTGACTTTATCAAAGTTCCGTCTACCTTGGACCCAAATTTCGACCATTGCAGAACTGCCCAACTTGGTGATTCTTAAGTTATTGCTCAGAGCCTTTGAAGGGGATCTCTGGGAAGTGAAAGATTTAGAGTTCCTTGAACTCAAATACTTAAAACTGGACAATCTCAAAGTTGCACAATGGTCTGTCTCTGATGATGCTTTTCCTAAGCTTGAACATTTGGTTCTAACGAAGTGTAAGCATCTTGAGAAAATCCCTTCTCATTTTGATGATGCTGTATGTCTAAATAGAATTGAGGTAAACTGGTGCAACTGGTCTGTTGCCAATTCAGCTCAAGAAATTCTAAGAACGCAACATGAAGATCTGGCAAATGATTCATTCACAGTTGCTATACAGCCTCCCGATTGGTCTAGAAGATGATCCCCTTGACTCTTACCAAGGTTTGTTCTTGCTATGTTCATCTGAGTACATTACATTCATTCATTTTCTTTGACACCAGAACATGTTATTTTGCTAGATTGGTTACAATCTTAACTTTTCTTGGGCTTATTTGAGGTCTAGATCTGTAATTTTTAATTCACTGTTTGATTTTACTGTCTTACCATAGCTGTCAAATGATAATATTGTAATCCCCAGCCTAGAAGAAGAGGCATTTTTTGTTTTATTTCTAGAGCATTGGAGTTATTATGTTGAATTCTTGAAAAGAAGAAGAATCAGCAGATTTTCTATGCTGAAAGCTAAATGTCTTTTGTATTTATATAGTTGGGTTTTTTTGTCCCCAGTGGATTCCCCTGATAGCTTTTTAGATTTTGTTTGCTCTATGATAGTGTACTAGAGCTCTCTCTTTTGTAACTACTTTGCATCTTCCTGATGCCATGAATGGAATCAATTACTTCATCAAAAAAAGGAAGAATCAGCAGGTAAAGATAATTTATTTTTCTACATCTCTCTTCTTATAGATGTTATTTCATCTTTCCTCATCATCTTGAAACGTGAACACCGCTGAAAGCATTTTACGAAACTGGAGGAGGAAAATAGATATTTTTTTGATATAAAATGCCTGAATCCATATGGTACTACTGTTTGACAAAATGATAGAGAGGGGAGACTCATGTAAGTTTCATAGTATAGGTTAAAAAAGGATTGAGAAAACAATCCGTGCATGATTTCCGATTTCTGGCTGCATCACAATGTGGCAGAATAAGTCATCGAAGTGGAACGAGTGATCAGAGAAGCACATACTAATTGGTGACATGCCAATACAAGCTGACTGTCACATCTTGGTTAGCTTTGGCTTGCTTGCTTAGATGAGATTAGTTGATTTGATTGTTTGGTTTGTTCTACTCAAACTAATATCAATAAAGTTTAAGAACAAATTATTTGTTTACAAAAAATACGTGTATTTTATTTTGTTTTTATATTTTCTTTGCAAGTTTTTATTCATCCTTGAAAATAAAACTTTCATGTTATTTTAGCTTAAATATTTGTGTGCGCGTTCCCATAATGGCACCATATATATTTAAAAATAAAACTTTCATTTTATTTAGCTTAAAGATAGAAAGTTTATTAAAGTAAAAGAAGATTCGCTATTTATATCACTTCATTTAAGCATGTATCACTCGGAAATTGCAAAGTATTAAAGGCGTAAAGCTATCTTCATTTTAATCGTTATACAACATATAAACTTTAAAGTGACTAAAAGAATATATAATTAGAATTATGAAATCAAAATACAAATAAACATAACAATTAGTCAAATAAATTCATAAATAAAAATCATATTTATATAGTATAATTTTTTTTGTTAGAAATATGAAGAATTATATAAAATAGGTAGTGAAGGTTGTGAATGTTATTATTTATTATACACGGTATTAAAAATTATGAGAATATGCATGAAAGTGAAAACTGATGTATAAAGAGGATTTAAATGGATATTTTTATTATTTTATCTCGGAATTACTTTAGCACCCAAGGAAGGGATAGCTCATCTCGATACTGATTAGTAATTACTAATCCTGAGATAAGTTATCCTAGACTTGCCAAAAGAATAACAAATTAAGTGGTACCATAATTTAATTCCAAGACTATATAGTGTTATCTTTCACACCAAACAACCCCTTAGATTAGTTATCAATGAGCTGGTTAATTGGAACTAATTGTAGTTAGCTTTATGATCTGATAGATATGCACATATGAAGATAATTCAACCTCAAAAGTTAGCTCATAAAGGGAGAATTTACGGAAGACCATATAAAAAACCACAAGCCATTCCATCAACCAATGTCGGACTTAACAGTATAAAAATAACCTTATAGTTGTACATTGGTGAGTTGAATGAAAGATATTTTTGTTTTCCGCTTGAGTCGATTTTATTTCTCTCTAGCTCCTTCCATGGATACTGTAGATTGATCCGGATTCATGGTTTTTATCTGGTAGATGAATGCGTATAACGTTGGTGCAACTTTGATATTCAAATGTAAGAATTTTCTGGACAGTTACTTTGATGCTATTTGGAAATGAATAAATGCATTTGTGACTTCAGATATAGCTCGATGGCATCCTTGGCAGATATTGTTGTACAACTCTATCGGTGTATGTTGATTTTAGAAGACCATAGCAAAAGGTAAAGCACTGAATCTGGATGGAAATATTTGAGATCCTTGTATGGTCTACCTCCACCAGAACATTAAGATGTGTATTGTTCATAGAGATATAAAATCCAGCGACGTGGATGATGTTTCAGTGGCCTCAAACTGAGACATCACATAAATCTGGGCATCTCAAGTCTCCTCTTGCCTTAGCTTCCTTTTTCTTTTTTAAGGGCATACTCTGGGAGCACATGTTTGTTACTGCTTAATTGTACATTGTAATGCTCAAGTGTGCAAATATCTCATCATTGTTACATAAGCAGAATATCTGAATACCCTCATTTTTTGGGATGGCAATGGGACGCATGCAGGACAGGTTGAGCTCAACCCGCAAATTTTTTAAATTGCCCCGCCCCGCATGATGACTTCAACTTCCCCACCCCGCTTGAATGTTAAACTTCTTTTGTTTTTTAACTGAATTTAGTCTTTTTTCCTTTCAATAATTAACGTCTCAACAACTAATTAACTAGGTTTAATTGACATTTTAACAAGTGTTTCTTAATCGTTAATTAAATGTTTCTAATTAATATTTTAACAACTAACAATTTATTAGACATGTCTAGTTTCAATTTTAGAAAAAAATAAAATTCAAGTTTGGTATAAAAAGTTTATATCATTGATTTTTACTAATTACAAAGATTTAGTATCTTCGAATTCCTATTTTGTTTTTTAAACCCACGACCCTCCCCGCATTAGTTTTAAAAAAAGCTACTTCAACCCACGCCCGTCCCGCCTAACCCCGCACCGCTCCGTTGCTATCCCTACTCATTGTTAATCAGGATTTCTCCATGCTGCTCAAGCAGGATCAGATCGGGCTAGAATTTGAAAATATAGAGATTGCTATCTCAAGGAATGCATGTCTTCATCTTTACACATCCTGATATATATATATATATATATATGCACCACTTTTTAACGAGTAGTATATCCATTCTAAATTGCAAAGCTGAGGGATATATTTTTGTACTTTGAAAGAACATTCAAAACTGAATGACAAGTAGCAATGGATTTCACTGAGCTTCTACCTTGCAGGTGCATGCATTCAGCAAGGATTTGGCTTAATTTTCAAGCCAAAAGCCTAGACAACATCTAGTGTTAGATGACTACATTCGTGGCGGAGCAGATACTTTCAAGAATCTTCATGAACCAAAATGGAAAAGCTTGGTGAAATGGGTTAATAGATAAACTAGAATCAACAATCACAGAAGAAAATTGCACAGCTTTGCAATTTAGAGTGGATATACTACTCGTTAAAAAGTGTTGCATATATATATATCTTTGTCGTTTAACAAATGATGCACATTTATTCTTTTCGTTAACAAACCTCTGTACTGAACTAAAAATAAACTATAACATTGTTTTTTAATTTGAAAAATGTCACGAGGGATACAATTCATCAACTTTCTGGCAGGGATTGTATTTCTCAACAAAATTCGAACAACTTTTTAATAGTGATTACGAAAAAGTTGTTGCAGAAAATATTGAATCACTTCGTCAGTGAAATATATGTATTATATCAATTTTTAAGATATGTAGTTCCACTCCAAAAGTTTTAAAAAGTTCAAAACATATTATGATTCTCTCGACTCTGTTATCCCCTTCACGCTACCTACTTGCTTGGTTTCAAAGCAGCAAACAGTAAGAAGTGATCACTAGGTCAAATTGATCATTTTTTTAAACAAGAACAATTATAGAATTGTTACATAACGACGAGCTGACAAGATAAGCAATAGATGTTTACATTTAGTTTATATCTGGAATGTCAGTGCAACTAATACTGCCTAGATTCACACAATAAGGGCATCTTGATTCTGAAAGATAATTTACCTTTCTATTAGTCTTTACCAATCGCCAGTGGTAAGTGCCTTAAACAAAGTTGAAAGTACTATTGAACGATTTCTCTGAGGTTTGTGGTCGATTTGGGAATTGGGGCATAGAGAGAGTTTGGGTCCTTTTTCCATTGATGAAGAAGAAAAAAATATTGATGAAAAAGAAGAAAGTAAGAATACAATTTTCTGCTTATTCACACACCTTCGT
>JAPFFP010000088.1:7154322-7183973 GCA_026153255.1 Solanum medicagineum
ATGAGATATAAAAGGGGTTTAAAAGGGCTTTGTTGTCATTTATCCCTTTTATCTCAGGATAAGTTATTTGGGGATTAGTATACCACCCAAAAGAATGGATAAGTTATCCCGGTACTATTTATTAGTCTCGAGATAAGTTATCCCTGATTTGTCAACCAAACAACAATTTAAGAACCATTACATTTTTATCCCAGAATAATTTACACTTATCTTTCACACTAAACGACCCCTAAGGGTCTATTTAGAAAGCCATCTGGCAATTGAAATTGGTGTAATTAAAAAGGTAGTAATTACACATCCTGGTAATCCCACTGTCCTGTGTGTTTGCCAAAGTGTAATTACAGTGTAATTCCCTGTCTTGTTTGATTGGACAAATGTAACTACACAGTTAATTTAACAAATTAGATTTTAATTTAATAATATTATTATTTATTTTTTTCATTTTATTTGTAGGTTACACAAGATCTAATTTATTATTATCACCAGAAATTAAAAAAAATTAATCCTCAAAATTTAATAAAAGAAAACACAAGGATTAAACACATAAAATAATTTATCAAGGTATCTAAATATAAAAAAGAATTAAAAAAAATTCTTTTTACTCGAGAACCTTAGAATGTTGTTAGAAATGAAAATGTTCAAATAAAAAAAAGTATTTCACATAAAAAATATACGTAAAAAGGAACGATAAAAAGTTTGATGTCACATCATGTAATTACACTCAATTCCTAGCTCCTTTGTGGGAATTGAAGAGTGTAATTACACTACTTCAATTACACTCAATTCCACTCATACTAAGTAATTACTTGGTCTATCAAACATGCCAAAGAGTGTAATTGCACTCAATTATACTAATTCTCAATTACATGGGGCCTTTCCGGACAGGCCCTAAGTGTAAATAATTAAAACACATTAACTTTAAAAAATTCTCATTTTAACCTTAATAAGATATTTTTAGGGAAAATTATGCAAAAGGGCCGCTGGGCCTTTTTCTTTATACAAAACCTGGGCAAATTATCAAAATTGGCTAAATATCATTCTTCTTCTTTTCAATTTCATCATTAATGGTTGTCCTCTTCGAGCGAACTATATATCAAAAGACTCAAAGCATTGAGAAGATTTTAGATCTAAATTCTGGGACTATTTACAGGTGATTTTGAGTTAATCGAGATTGAATTCATCAGCTTACTTCATGAACAGTCATTGTATATTTCTCGAATAGTTAAGTTATATTCAGCTTTTTAAGTGTATCTGTCACGACCCAAGCCTAGGGCTTAGACATAACACGACGAATGAGAAGTTCGAAGACAACCCAAACAAGCCTCTTGATCATAACATGCACACATCCTTGGTTGCGAAAGTAAAATGGACATAAACAAGAATCATTTGATAAAAGAGAAACGAGACTAATGGAAACGGGACTAAGGTAAGTTTTTCATAACATAGTAGCATAAGAAGAGTCAATCTTGAAAGCATAAACACATGATATCTAACAACACCTTTACATTTAGAATGGAGCGAGGGCCAAGACACTCCCCGGGCTCACCCTCATAATAAAAAGTGTTCAACATAAAAAAGAGTCTCAAGATAGCAGGAAATAAGTAGATATTGTACTCGTAGTTGAGGACTCACCAAAGCTTGCTTCAAATGACCATACTAGCCATGTGGAGAAGGATGATCAAAAGGAGCTCCGGTACCTACATGGTGATATCAAGTAGGCATAAAGTATGCATTAGTTCCTTGAATGTACCAAGTATGCGGGATGTAATACAACAAGACATAGGCCAATATAGTCAGAATGCATAATTATAGACAATGGATAAGTATAATCTTAGTACGACATGCATGATCAATGCTTGAAATAAAACATGCTTGTAAATCATTGAACTTGAATAATACGTAATACATGTGTGGAGGAGACCTTAACTGACATAGGCCAAGTAGCTACAACTTGAAATCCAAGGCAAGACACCCCCTTGGTCAGGTGGATGGGCGTGACACCCCCAGCTAGGTGTGGTCTACTTGTCAAGGCAAACCAAACATGATAACATGAACTAGATGGATCCACTAGTATAGCAAGGGCAATAATCATAATCCTATCGTGACACATAGTTTAGAGACTAAAGACTTTATATAAGGACCCCTTGAGTCGAGCCCCCATCTTAAGCCTCAATCGGTGCTAAATCTAATCCCACAGAATACATGAAATAATCATAACTTGTGTAACTTGTAGAAAACATGATAATATGACATGAGTAGCTCTTGAATCATGCTTGACTTCTAATTGTGCGCCTAACTTGAACATGAGAGTAAACAATCATACATGAACCCTTGTTTTAACATGAATGGCTCACAAGAGGTAGAAATCATGAAATAGGGCTCAACTTGTAACTTGTAAAATCATAGATAATTTCTTGAATTTAATACATGCTTGAAAGCCCTCAATCATCATGAAGCCACTTGACTTGCAAAACATGTAAATAACTTGAGAATCATTGTCATGTAATTTCATCAAAAACTTGGTGGACACATGATACTTGTTCGAAATCATGCAACTCAAGAGTAAAACAAGATGAGTAAATCAATTCAAAATCAACACACCAATATTGTAGTAAAACCCCAAACTGGGTATCATGAAATCCATCTTAAAAGTTCATCATAGTTCATAACTTTCATAGCTCAACTCATGCATAGTCTCAATAGACAAAGATCAACTCATAATATAAGTTTAAAATAGATATTCATGCAAAATCAACAATACTTGATTTAACCCCAACATAACGCATGCTTATATTTCATAATAAGAGATACCCATAAGTAATACAACTTGAAATCATGCAATTTTCATAAAAAGGAAGATTGAACTCCATGGGTGAAAGGACCCAATGGATGAAACCACATGCCTTAAACTTGGGTTTTCTTGAGATGAGCTTGAAGGAAACTTGAAGCTCAGATCGAATCCTTGAGTCCTGAAATTAAGCTTGAAATCCTTGAATTGGAATAAGATATTTGGTTAAGTCTTAGAGAGGTTTTTGAGTGATATAGAGTCGAAGATTTGGTCAGATGAGAGATTTCATGTTTAAATGGACATGGGCCTATGACCCCAATGCCCTTAGGCGAATAAGAAAAATCAAGGAAAATGCTGCACTGATCCATGCCCTGACGCGACGAGGAGCAGACGCATAGTGCAAATTACACTGCTCCGTGCCCCTGGCGCATAGTGGGCCGGGCACGGACAACCACTGAAAATTGAAAATTAGAGAAAATTATTTTTCGCTACGGGTCTTCTAAAATCCTGATTATACCCATTTTCACTCAATTTTGCGCCCCCTCCCCCCGGATCAAGAATATAAAGTTAGATTTTCGAAATCATGCACGATTTTGAGATATATAAAAATTATATTTTTGGGGCTTTCCGAAGCACATGAGGGGTATTTCAATATCCCTTGGGAACATTCATCCCCGAATGTCAAAGAAACATGCATAAGAGAAGTAATCATGAAGATTTCAGCCTGACATAAATGCAACAAATGCACTTAAATATCATTTTCAAAAAGCCTCAACATAAATATCAAAAATCACTATAAACTTGTTACCATGGATATGAATGCATGCAAACATATCATGAGGGCTGAACCTTAAGACTTGAAAGCATATAAGGGGCTTAATTATTACCTTCGGCTTGTGGAAGAGATATAGGTATCGCTTTTTTCATGTCCGCCTTGGCTTCCCATGTGGCACTTTTAACTTGTTGATTCCTCCAAAGGACCTTGACGGATGTTACATCTTTATTTCTCAACCTCTTCACTTTCTATCCAAAATCTCCACCAGGACCTCCTCATAGGTCAAATTATCTTCTACAACACCCACACCCTCTAAGGGCACTATTACACCAGAGTCAGCCACACACTTTCTCAACATGGATACATGGAAGATCGGATGAGCCATATTCATCTCCATAGGCAACTCCAATTCATATGCAACTTTACTAACTCTCCTTAAAACTCAATAAGGACCCACAAATCATGGGCTCTATTTCCCTTTCTTGGCAAATCGGACCACACCTTTTACGGGTGAGACCTTTAAGTAAACCCAATCACCAACCTTAAACTCAAGATCTCTTCTTCTCACATCGGGCTAGGACTTTTGTCTACTTTGGGCTATTTTCAATCTCTCCGTTATCAACCTCACCTTCTCCAAGGCTTCCATAACCAAATTCGGACCTAGCAAAGTCATCTCCCCCACATCAAACCACCCAACCGGGGATCTACAATGCCTACCATATAAATTTTCAATGGGAACCATACCAATGCTTGAGTGGTAGCTATTGTTGTAAGAAAATTCAACAAGTGGAAGATTTTCATCCCAACTACCCTTAAACACCAAAACACAAGCCCTAAGCATATCCTCAAGAGTTTGGATAGTCCTTTTGGCTTGGACATCCATTTGAGGATCAAAAGTCATGCTAAGACTAACCTTTGTACCAAGACCTCTTTGGAAGGACCTCTAAAAATGAGAAGTGAATTGAGTACCACGATCTGAAATGATGACAAGGGCACCCCATGTAACCTAACCAACTTATGAATATATAACTTGGCATAATCTTTGGTACTTTAAGTGGTTTGACTGGTAGAAAGTGAGTCTACTTTGTCATTCTATCCACAACAGCCCAAATAGAGTCAAAGTGTTTTCTAGTCTTAGGCAACCCAACCACAAAATCCATGTTAATCTCTTCCTACTTCCAAGTAGGAATTTCTATGTCTTGTGCTAGGCCACCCGGCCTTTGATGTTTGACCTTCAGTTGTTGACAATTATGACATCAAGATACAATTTGGCAATATCTCTCTTCATACCACCCCACCAATACACCTCCCTCAAGTCTCTATACATTTTTGTGGAACCGCGGTGAATAGAATAGGATGAATTATGAGCCTCCTTCAAAATCAACTCCCTTAAGTCATCAATGTTAGGCACAAACAACCTACCTTGGTACCTAATTGGGAGAAAACCTCCACTTTACCATCTCTCACCAAGGCCTTTAACTCTAGCAAGGTGGGGTCAAGATCTTGTTTTGCCTTTAATTACTCAATCAAAGAAGATTTAGAACCATCAACAACTATTGCACCACCATTTTCAACTTCACCAATCTAACCCTAATCTAGCCAATCGTGAGCTTCTCTAGCCACCTCTTTGCCACCATCATTAATATGAGCTAGACCACCAATGGACACTCTACTTAAATCATCGGCCACGACATTAGCTTTCCCGGGATGATAATGCACACTCATATAATAATCTTTAAGGAGCTCTGACCACCTTTTTTGTCTCAAGTTAAGATCTTTTTGGGTGAACACATATTGAAGACTTTTGTGGTCGGTAACCACATCAACATGAACCCTATACAAGTAGTGACACTAAATTTTCAAGGTAAACACCACGGCCGCCAATTCAAGATCATGGGTGGGATAACTTTTCTTATGTACCTTAAGTTTCCTAGAGGCATATGCTATCACCTTACCATTTTGCATCAAAACAAACCCCAAACCCAATTCTTGAGGCATCACAATATACCACAAACCCTTC
Organism: Solanum medicagineum; assembly: GCA_026153255.1. Lineage (NCBI taxonomy): Eukaryota > Viridiplantae > Streptophyta > Magnoliopsida > Solanales > Solanaceae > Solanum > Solanum medicagineum. The sequence continues at coordinate 7,159,906 of JAPFFP010000088.1, forward strand.
CAACCCTTCCAGTAGAGCCAAGATGGGAGAAGAGACAAGATTATCTTTCAAAATTTGGAAACTCTTTTCACATTCATCGGTCCACATGAATTTTGCCTTCTTTTGGGTCAACTTAGTCATAGGAGAAGCAATAGAAGAAAAACCATTCACAAACCTCTGGTAGTAACCCACTAAGCCCAAGAAACTCCTAATATATGATGGAGTCAAAAGTCTAGGCCAATTTCTTATCATTTCTGTCTTCTTAGGATCTACCTTAATGCCATCACCCGACACCACATGCCCCAAAAATGCAACCTCTTTCAACCAAAACTCATATTTTTCATATTTAGCATACAATCTCTCATCCCTCAAAATTTGCAACACCACCCTTAAGTGATTCATATGTTCTTCCTCATTATGGGAATAAATCAAGATATCATCAATAAAGACCATCGCGAACGTACCAAGGTAGGGTTTAAAGACCCTATTCATGAGATCCATAAATATAGCTGGTATATTAGTCAACCACCCAAAGGACATAACCACAAACTCAAAGTGCCCATACCTAGTCAGGAAAGTCGTCTTAGGAATATTACACTCCCTCACTTTCACTTGGTTATATCTGGACCAAAGATCAATCTTAGAAAAGTGACTAGCCCCTTGAAGTTGATAAAAAAGGTCATCAATCCTTGGTAGAGGATACTTGTTCTTTATGGTGACTCTATTAAGTCACAGGTAATCAAGGCACATTCTAAGGGAACTATCCTTTTTCTTCACAAACATCACCGGTGCACCCCAAGGTAACTTGCTAGGCCTTATGAAACCTTTTTTCAATAAATCTCTCAATTGATCTTTCAACTCCTTCAATTCCACCGGGGCCATATGGTAAGGGGGAATTGAAATGGGTTATGTATCAGGAAGGAGGTCTATACTAAATTCTATTTCCCTTTCGGGAGGTACGTCGGGAAGCTCATTCGGAAAGACATCAAGAAACTCATTGACCACCGAAACTGACTCAATAGGAAGGACTTTAGACTTCATATCCCTAGCTCTTACAAGATGACAAAGACAACCCTTTCTTATGGGGAAAAGACCTATGCCAAAAGGTCCCCAACCCCGTTGGACGGTCAGGGGTTGAGCCTTTCAGCCCCAAGCTTTATTATAAATATAAAAAGATAGAAAGATACAAGGAGGGAGTGCATAAACCGTACCTCCGCCCTATGGTGATATGCAAATTTACTAACCAACTAAGGCCGATATATTTACTTCCAAAACTACAAAAGAAAACTAACTCAGAATAACCTAAAGAGATGACTCCTCTCAATACATTAATTCTAAGAAAGCACAAAAACAAGGGAGACTCTCCCCTCACAAGTAAAAAGAGAATAACAAAAGGATAGCAATCTAAATGTATATATCTAGCAAGCATAAGATAACATAGGCATAGAGAGAAATACTAACAATCTGGAAAACACTCGGACTATTAGCATGCAACCAACAAACTCAAGGAGGTTCTTTAATCCTTTTTAGCTTTCTTCTTCTAAATGCAACCATATCAGCTTTGTCAAGATAATAATAAGCTCTAGCATCTTTTGGAATCTGGCAAGTATCAAAGAAAACCTGTGGAATAGTTAACTTGTGGCTATGTTTAGCCAAAACATCAGCAACATAATTGGCCTCCCTCAAAGTGTGTCTACATTTAAAATCCTCCAGCAGATTAATGAGTTGCAACAACCTTCTCATGGACTGATGAACCTCCTAAGGAGCATCAATGTGCTAGCTGATCCATTTACATAAGAGCTGTAAATCCACCTCAAGCATCACTCCAGTCCACCCCATTTGGAGACACCAAAAAATGCCAAAAACAACAGCCCTCACCTCAGCTTGGTTGTTAGAACCATTGCCCAAAGGAGTAGCATAAGCAAACATGAATTCTCCATTCTTATCCCTGATGATACCCCCAGCTCCCATTCTTCTATCAGCTAGAGTACTACCATTAGAGTTTAATTTGATCCACAAGTCAAGAGGTTTACTCCATAGAACTAGAGTAATTTTGGTAATATGAAAGCACTTCTCAACTAATTTCACCATATCAATCCAATTAGCAGGCCAGGAAATATAAAGGTAAACATTTTTAATCAAAAAGAAAGTATCTCTAAACACCAGAAATTTAACTTTGATCAGATTAGATTTCTTCCTAGCATATCTACTAGCACATCTATTCTTCTATAAATTCCAACAAATGAATATAGGAGCAGCCTGGAGGATCATTCTGTGTGCTTCATTTTTATAATCAGCTTTCCACCATCTCATTATATAATGATGCAGAGGCAAAAGATCACTACTCAATGCACATGAAACAGTAAAACGTTTTCATACATTAATGGAAAAATGACCAAAAACAAATATGTGGTCCACAGTACCTAGACCTGGGTTGTAACAGCAACAACATTGCTTAGGATCCACCCCAAAATTACTAAGCTTCTCATTAATAGGAAGTTTTCTCCTTAGAGCCCTCCAAAGCAAAAAAGGAGCACTTAAATGGAATATTCCTATGCCAAGTCAACTGTTTAATGGAAGTCTTGATCCTTTGTTCCCTAATCATGTCCAAGCAGAGGATATAGAAAATGCACCATCAGAGTTAAGCTTCCACATAGCCCTATCGGTACATCCTGATGGAAATGTTACTGAAAGGTAAGGATGGCTGCAACATGTTGAGGAGGGGCTCTGTTCATGACCATCTCCATGTTCCACTAACCATTCTCAATAAAATCAACACTTTAGTATTATCCAATCCACTACTAACCTCCCGGAAGTGAGCTAATAGACCCACACCTGACCAATTATCCCACCAGAAGGAACAATTGGCAAGATTGATTTCCAGTAGATATTAGGTTCCATCTCATGCTTGTTAATCATCATATGCTTCCAAACAAGAGATTCCCCAGTGTCCCATTTCTTGCTCATAGGGTTTGATCTTTGACAATACTTTGCTTTGAGAAAATCACTCCATAAAGAAGCTTTTGATCTGAAAATCCACCGTTGTTTATATTGGAAGGCTTTACATACTTCATCCACCATTTTAACCCCAATACCACCTTCATCATAGGGAAAGCTAAGATTTCTCCAAGATGACCAGTGATATTTTCTTTTCTCATCTAACCAGCCCCAGAAGAAGTCAACAGTAATGCTGTGAATAAGCTTGAGGGTAGTTGCAGGAGGAGAACTAGCTGACAATATATGAATTGGAAGGGAATGCCAGACATGTTTGATCAAAGTTGCTCTACCCCTATAACTCAAAAGTTTGGCTTGCCAACTAACTATTCTTGACACTACTTTTGAAACCAAATCAGAATAATAAATAATTCTTTGTCTCCCAAAATAAATGGGACATCCCAAGTAGGTGAAATGAGCCTTTTTCTGCACAAAACCTGTGATATGTTTGACTCTATCAACAGACCTCTTGAACATATGATCTGGCATGATAAAATGGCTTTTTTTTTGTTGATTAATTGACCAGGCACACCCTCATACTCTGACAACACTTTCATGATCGGCTCTAGTGATTTAGTTCTACCAGAGGAGAAAATGATGGTGTCATCAGCAAAACTAAGGTGGTTGATCTGTGGACCCCTCTTCTACATGTAAAAGCTATGAAAATTAGGATTCAGATGTAACTCATTAAAAAGTCTTAACAAGACTTCTGCCCCTATGATAGAAAGAGTTGGTGATAAGGGATCACCCTGTTTGAGCCCCCTAGTGGAATGAAAACCCCATGTCTTGAGCCATTAATAATGATAGAATACCAGTTGTTGGACATGATTCTCCATAACATGTCAATGATAGTCTCAGCAAACCCCATCTTCCTCAAAACAATGCAAATATAAGACCAAGAAACTCTATCATAAGCTTTTGCCAAATCAAGCTTGAGAACCACATTACCCCCAATGATAGGTTTCTTGATATGATGGATGATCCTTGGGCCAACATGATATTCTCAGAGATGCTCCTACCTTTAACAAAGCCTGATTGATTGGGAGAGATCAGACTTGGTAAAATAGGAGCTAGTCTCAAACACAACAATTTAGAGATCACTTTGTTGACAAAATTGCTCAAGCTTATTAGTCTAAACTCAGAAAGTGTACTAGGATTCTTGAATTTAGGCAAACAAGACCTAGCAAGGATGAGTGAAGTATTTAGGAATGAAATATTCACAAAAGAAAGCATGAACTGCTACTAATAAATCAACCTTGATAATGTCCCAACATGATTGAAAGAACTTACCATTCAAACCATCTGGACCGACAGCTGAATGTGGACTCATTGAAAAGACAACATGCTTCAGCTCTTCCAAATCAAAGACCACCTGCAAGGTCTCATTTTGTTCCTGACTGGCCATACTAGGAATACAATTGAGAATTTCTTTATTGATAAGCTTTTCCTCCCTATAAAGATTTGCTAGAAGTGAGTACAAGTTGTTTCTACAATATTTTCATCCCCTTGATACCACTCCCCATCATCATCTTTCACTTGGAGGATAAACAACCTCCTTCTTCTCCCTCTTAGAAGAGCATAGAAATATCCATTGTTGGCATCCCCTTCCTGGAACCAGTGTAGTTGAGATTTCTGTCTCAAAATGGATTCTTCAAGCTTGAGGAATTTAATATATTCAACACTCAGAATGTGGAGATAGATTCTAGCATCAATAGTGCCTTGATTGATCAGATCATTTTCAGCACAATCCTTTCTTCATAATCCTTAACCTTGGCATGTATGTTCCCAAAGTTAGTTTTGGACCAAGCACATAGAGTGGATGATAATCACTTCAACTTCTAATGAAAACACCACACAGGATTGCCAGCAACAGGTCTGTCCCAACACTGCTTTACAGTTTTTAGAAAGTCAAACTACCCCACCTAGAAATTCAGAAACTTAAAGTATCTTATGGCGTTATCAGACCTTGGAGTCATTTCCAGCAAGAGAGGACTATGATTTGAACTGACAGTAGGCAAATGAGTCATAGTGGTCTGAGGCATGGTATCAAGCCACTTGTCATTCAACATAGCCCTATCCAACCTCTTCCATATTCTAAACATAACCCCTCTGTTGTTTGTCCAAGCAAATTTTAGACCAGTGAAACCAAGATCAACCAGCCCATAACCTTCAATCATAGCTATGAACTTTATACTCTTTTTCATGTTGTATGGAATGCCCTCCAGTTTTTCTTCTATGCTAGTGATGACATTGAAATCCCCACCAACACACTAGGGATGATCTTTAAACTTGTCAGATAAATGCAACATCCTCTCCCAGAGAGGTCTTCTTAAATGGTCTCTACATTTAGCATACACAAATGTAGCAAAGAACTTGTCAAGGATCTGAGCGTGCTGTATTTCACAAGTAAGTTGTTGTTAATCCTTCTCTAGCATCTTGAAGTCCACATTATGATTCTAGAAGACCCAAATTTTCCCATTGTTATTACACAAAGCTTTCTCCATTCCCAGCTGCATTCTACTGTTTTGTAACTAAGAGTTGTTAGAAAAAGGCTCCAAAATAACTGTCATATCCAGATGATGAATAATCTTAAGAGATTGAATTGTTTCCTTTGCTCCTTGGGTATTAATACCCTTTGCATTCCAAATGATTGTATTAATCATTGGGAAGATCTTGAGATGAACAATCTGGTGTTGGGCCTGCCACCTGTGACAGGATGTTTGCTACTATGTTTCTTGGTGTGAGCATTTGTCTGGTGAGCACCCCTTGGATGACAAACCTTGCTCCTAACTCACTTGTTCTATTTCTTCCTGCATAGCATCATCATTTGTTGGACTAAAAGCCTTGATAATCACTAGTCTCATCATCTTCATCATGCTCATTAACAGGAAGGGTATCTTTGTCAAACTCATCTTCAGAGTTAATAACCCCATACTTATCCTCCTCATTGCTGGGAAGCATAAGATCAGTGTTAAAATGGAAAATGTTGGTAACTGCTTCAGTTAGTTCTCCACCCAAGGGAGGGTTAAGATGAACACTGAGAGGTGGGACTGTCATACCAGCATACTCATCAATCAAAATAAATTTCTTGCAAATTTCAGTCTCATGAGCACTTTTGTTGCCAGAACTAGTCTCAATGCTTTCAGAATTCACCATGCTACTTTCAAGCTTCATCTTTAGAGCATCTCTTCTCTTCTTACTTGGTTTACTTTTACTCTGGGACCCATTATAACTTTCCAAAGAGCCCAAGTTTTTTACCATGCCACCTTTGAAAAATTCTGACCATTATCATTATTTTGCCCTTTCTGCATATTATCTGAGGCCCTGACCATAACACTCTGATCATTTTGTTCAAAAGGAGTGGTAGCAGGGGTTTGGATTTTAGGTTCCAACCTTCCCTTTGGTTCTCCATCCTGCATATTGGTAGGTGACTCCTGCCTAACCATCCTTCGTCCAGATACTACAATAGCTGTTCCAGTAACATAAGAATGGAGGTGGGGAAGGGTTGTTACATCAACATTTTCAACAACATCAACAACATAGGGATCTAGGGGTGGGGTGTTGATCACATCAACCTCAACACATTCATCATGGGAGTTGGAGTGCTGACTCACCATATTGTGAGCAGTCTTCTGGTTTTGGGGGGATAATAAGTTAATACCTGAGATAGACTTATCCACTTGCTGATCTTCAACAATCTGCTTCTCCTTGTGTGGATCATCTTGCTGAATTTGCTCCAGCTTTCTTCTACCATTTTTCCTTCTCTGAGTTTGCCACTCTGCAACATTTTGGCTTACTTTACTGGTCCTCTTTTCCTGGTATCAACATCTTTACTTTGTTGTTTCTGATTAGGCTTATCCTTTGGTGGAATTCTCTTCTTGGTTCTAGCATCTCCATTGTTAGTGTTTGCCACTTTCTGCTCCTTCTTTTTCCTGATCTCATCTTTTCTCTTCTTAATTGTGCATCTAGAAATGGAATGGCCCTGATCTCTACAATAGTTGCAGTATTAAGGAATGTCCTCATACTGGATCTGTTGCCATTTTCCAAAAGATAAGTCTTTATCATCAAATCCCAACCAGACATATTAGGGTCTCTCTTTGGAAATGTCAATCTGGACCCTCACTTTTGCAACACTACCTCTAGTCTTCTGTATAGAAGCAGAATCTAAATATAAAGCCTTCCTAACTGGGGCAAACAAAGTTGAGATGACTTCCATGAATAACAATGCCAAGGTAGCTCAGGCAGAGTGACCCAAATAGGAACAATAGATGTTTCCTCCTCAGGCCTAAAAATAGGAGTCCACAACTGAAGCCTCATAAGTTGCCCATCAATATACATCCTTTGCTTGGTCCAAATAGTTAAATGGCCTCATTATCCAGATCAATGCAAATATGCCTAGAATTAAAATGAGCAATCTTCACACGACCTGTCAACTGCGTTTGAGCAATAAATCTCTTCAGCACCACTTCCATTCTAGGCATGGTATTAGTGAATTTCCCAATCAAAGTAAACATATAGCTATCGGCCAACTTGCCTATAAATTCCTCCTTTTTAAAGATCACAGTAGGGTGGCCTTGTTTGGTGGTAATTTTAGGAGGGGAAATGGTAGTGGGGGTCTCATTTTTTGTTGGTTCATTCTAAGCCTTGTAGCATAGGACTGAATGACTGTAGGAGGGGTTGATTTAGAGGGATGTTGGTTGTTTTTGGTGTTTTGTTGAGTTGAAGCTGGTATGGTGTCAGTGTTGGTTTTATTAGTGGTGTTCTTATCAGTGTTGGCATTTTTGGGATTAGTGATTTGGTTTTTGGATTTTTTAGGATGGTGGATAATTTAAGATGAGATTGCTTCACAGGCAAGTGAGACTGGTGGTGTTTGGCAATACTCTCAACACCTTTGCCCCCACATCCTGCTTCTCAGCCACTGGATTCAACACACCAGGCTCCTTAACACTCTTCCCAGTCTGATCACCCCCATTTAAATCACTAGCAATACAATTAGAGTTGGTCACAGGACTAGAGACCTTACCTGAGGTTGAAGATAAGTCATTAGGATCCTTCATGCCTTCCTTAACACTCACATTCTTCCACTGATCAGTTCCCTTATCCTGATTTACCTTAACCGACAAAGAATTCATCAACTTGGCCCTATCATTATGTAATTCCTTTTCCTGATGTTTTGAATGATCATCCTTGCCTCCTAGATCAATATAATCACCAGAATTAGGAATCGAAGCCCTGACCTCTGGAATTTAGGATTGAGTAGAATCGTGTTTCTAGGAAACCCTAATTCCCAAATTTGAAGAAAATTGCACATTAACTTTTGGGGCTTTTGATGTTAGGAGGTCCCCGTTGGCCTATGGAATCGAATGGCATACCTATTGCCCTACGAAACTCGCCGGAGCTAGGTCATAGCCACAAGAAAGTACGCTGCCATCAATTCCACCAGTGGAATTGGCCCCAAATCCTCCACAAGGTAGATCCTGACCTGGGGAGACACTTCCAGTAGGTCACATGTCACGAAAATCATGGGAAGTAGGTCGAATCTCTAGACGCATTTCAGGAGATACAGTTGCGTCTCTCCCAAAATTCGCCTAATCAGATTGAGCAATTGGGACGATTTGCTGCAAATTTTTGTCCATAGATAGATCAGGAAGAGATGGAGAATCATCTCCAACCTCTGTAAGAACACGAATTTTTCCAGAATTGAAAAGAGAAATAAGTTCGTGAGCCTTCAATAGTTCGTCCTTCGAAATAACACCAGCGATCGTCAAACTGGATTGCAAATTTCCAGAGCTGTGGGTATGATCTTTGCGCGTGCTTAGATAGGGGTGATTCGCCTCTTCAAGGTGCCCCTGATGGACCAAGTCAGGCGGTCTGTCTCCTCCCACCTGTGCCTCACGTGCCATTCCAGCGTGCCTGACAGTAAAGAAAAGGTAGAGAGAGTTTTAAAGAGAGAACATAAAGAGAAAATAATTGAAAAAATGAGGAGCGATATCAAGGCAACCCTTAGAAATCAACTTTTCGGCTTTAAGACAAGAAATGAACTATCCTTGACCACCATATTACGACTTTCCCACTCAAGAACGAGCTCATTAGGGAATTGAAATTTCACCCTATAGGTTCAATAATTAATGGAGGCATAATATGCATGTAACCAATCCATCCCAAGAATAATATCAAAATCTACCATGTCAAGTTCAACAAAATCACAAGGTAAGACTTTATGTAATATGGACACGGGACAATTTCTATAGAATCTTTTAGCAACAACGGACTCACTAATGGGGGTTGACACTTCATAAGGTTCACACAACAATTCGAGATACACAGGAAGCTTTTCGGCAACAAAAGGAGTAACGAAATAAAGAGTGGCACCCAGGTCTATCAATGCATACACATCAAAATTAAAAAATCTTTAACATACCGGTAACAACATCGGGCACCTCATCAACTCCTTGCCTTCCTTAGAGAGCGTAGAACCTATTTTTCCTTGGAGCACCTCCTTGTTGGCCTCCTCTTCCCCTTTGACCCGCATTATCACCTTGGCCTTGAAGACGACCGTCTCTACCCATGTTCTGAGCATGTGGACAATCAGCTACCTTGTGGCCACTTCACCACAACCAAAGCAAGCATTAAAATTCCTTAAACATGGACCACTATGATTCTTTTCACACCTTGGGCATCTAGGATTTGTCATTCCTCCATTACCACCTTGGAATCTTAAGTTCGACACCCTATCATTGACAAACCTCTTGTTAGAAGTACTAGATGACCCTTGACCTTGGAATGTATAGCCTTGAGGAAATCGGCCACCCTTATAAACTTGGAAACCACATTAAAATTGACCCCTCTTGGACTCACCACTCCTTCTCTTTCTAAGGTTTCCCCCCTCTAGTTGCTCGGCATATGTCATGAGCCTAGAAAAATCCATATCACCTACTAGCATGGAGATATGACACTCGTCATTAACCAAGTTGGACACTCCCCACACAAATTTGTTCATCCTTAATCTAGGTTCGGCAACCAACTATGGAGAATTCTCGGAGAGCTTGTTGAACTTAAGGGCATACTCCCTCACACTCATGAAATCTTGCTTAAGGTTAATAAACTCCATCATCCTAGCCTTCTTTAGCTCGATAGGAAAGAACTAGTTGAGGAATGCAGCTTTGAACTCTTCCCAAGGGAGAGCATTATCATTTCCCTTCTCCAACTTCTATTAAGTAAACCAAATTTGAGCCACCCCTTTGAGTTGGTAGGCCAAAAACTCCGCCTTTTCCTTCGAATTGACCCCCATGATGGATAACATCTTATACATCTTATTTATGAACTCTTGTGGATCTTCATTCGTCTTGGACCCATGAAACTCTGGTGGATTCATTCTTGTGAAATACCTCACCCTTGAGGCCAAGAGTAGGAGCATGAGGGGCTTGGGCCCCTTGGTTCAATTGGTTGGTCATAGCATGGGACAACATTGTAATAGCATCTCGGAACTCATCTTGGGCTACCCCTCCACCTTGAGGAGCGAAGGGGCCGGTTACTCCTTGGGTATATGGGCTCTCCTTAGTCTCCCTTTGGAATGGGCATGATCTTGAAGAGCAAAGAGCTTTCGTTAGGGGAAAAGCCTTAGACTTACATCTAAAGTACGATATAGACCATGAATAAGTGAAACATTTCCTAAAGCGCCTCATAGCCTCTCATTTATAGTTGTGGCGCGCTTCACAACCATGAATAAGACTTTAATCAATATGGTGTGTTGAATTTCGAGGAACATTAACAACCTAGTGCTCTGATATCAAGCTTTTCATGACCCAAGCCTAAAGCCTAGATGTGACACGGTGAATGAGAAGTGCGAAGACAAACCAAACAAGCCTCAGATCATAACATGCACACATCCTTGGTTGCGGAAGTGAAACGGACATAAACAAGAATCATTTGATAAAAGGGTAACAGGACTAAGGGTAGATTTTCATAATATAGCAACATAAGAAGAGTCAAGCTTGAAAGCATAAACACATAATATCCAATAACACCTCTACATTTAGAATAGAGCGGAGGCCAAGACACTCCTTGGGCTCACACTCATAATAACAAGTGTTCAACATAAAGAAAGAGTCTTAGGATAGCATAAAATGAATAGATATTATCCTCAGAGTTGAGGCCTCACCAAAGCTTGCTTCAAGGGATTGTATTAGACACATGGAGGAGGATGATCAAAAGGAGCTCCGGTCCCTATACGGTGACATCAAGTAGTCATAAAGTATGCGTTAGTACGTTGAATGTACTAAGTATGCGGGATGTAATGCAACAAGACATAGGCCAATATAGTCAAAATGCATAATCATAGACAATGGATAAGTATAATCTCAATATAGCATGCATGATCAATGATTGAAGTAAAACGTGCTTGTAAATCATTCAACTTGCATAGTACATAATACATGTGTGGGAGGAGACCTTAACCGACATAGACCAAGTAGCTACAACTTGGAATCCAAGGCATCACACCCCCTCGGTTAGGTGGACGGGCATGACACTCCCCCGACTAGGTGTGATCTACTTGCCAAGGCAAACTAAATATGATAACATGAACTAGGTGGATCCACTAGTATAGCAAGGGTAATAATCATAATCATATGGTCACACATAGTTTAGAGACTAAAGACTTTATATAAGGACCCCTTGAGTCGAGCCCTCATCTTAAGCCACAGTTGGTGCTAAGTCTAATCCCAAGGAATACTTGAAATAATCATAACTTATGTAACTTGTAGAAAACATGTTAACATGACATGAGTGGCTCTTGAATCATACTTGACCTATAATTATGAGCCTAACTTGAACATGAGAGTCAATAATCATACATGATCGGACCCTTGCTTTAACATGAATGACTCACAGGAGATAGAAATCGTGAAATAGGACTCAACTTGTAACTTGTAAAATCATATATAATTTCATGATAAAGCCCTCAATCATCATGAAGTCACTTGACTTGTAAAACATGTAAATAACTTGAGAATCATTGTCATGTAATTTCATCAAACACTTGGTGGGCACGTGATACTTGTTCAAACTCATGCAACTCAAGAGTATAACAAGATGAGTAAATCAATTCAAAATCAACCCACCAACATTGTAGTAAAACCCCAAATCGGGTATCATGAAATCCATCTCAAAAGTTCATCATAGTTCATAGTTTTCATAACTCAAATCACGCATAGCCTCAATACAAAAATCAACTCATAGTAAAAGTTTAAAATAGATATTCATGCATAATCAACTATACTTGATAAAACCCCTACACAACTTATGCTCATATTTCATAATAAGAGATACTCATAAGTAATACAACTTGAAATTATGCATGTTTCATAAAACGGAAGATTGGGCTCCATGGGTGAAAGGACTCAATGGATGAAACCCACATACCTTAAACTTGGGTTTTCTTGAGATGAGATTGAAGGAAACTTGAAGCTCAGATCGAATCCTTGAGTCCCGAAATTAAGCTTGAAATCCTTGAATTCGAATGAGATATTTGGTTAAGTCTTGGAGAGGCTTTTAAGAGAGTTTTGAGTGATATAGAGTTGAAGAATGGCTAAGTATGAGAGATTTCATGTTTAAATGGGCATGGGGCTATGACCCCAATGCCCTTGGAGGAATAAGAAAAATCAAGGAAAATGTTGCACTGGTCCGAGCCCCTGGCGCGATACGGACTAGTCACAGAATGCAAATTACACTACTTCGCGCCTCTGGCGCGTCGCGGCCAGGGCGCGAACAACCACTGAAAATCCAAAATTAGCGAAAATTATCTTTCACTACGGGTCTCCTAAAATTCGGGTTATACCCATTTCCCACTCAATTTCGCCCCCTGATCAGCAATACAAAGTCGAATTTTTGAAACCACGCACGGATTTTGTGATATATGAAAATTATGATTTTAGGGTTTTCCTAAGCACATGAGGGACGTTTCAGTATCATAATAGTCAGTGTATAACCCACCATGGGATAAATGACCACCATAGTAGAATAATCGCGATTTAAGTCAAAATAGTTCTAAAATCATTTTTATCCTCCCACTTCTTCTCGAGACATCATCATTGACCTGGGGTTATTTTTCTTCAGCTTTCCACCCGTTTATTCGACAAAAATAAGTTAAGCATTGCTCTAACTTGTAATTTAATTTTAGACCTTAGAATCTGAGGAATTCTTTTAGGAGTAGGTTTTAGCCTAAAATTAATAGTGGAAAAAGTCCTAGTTGGGAAGAAATGATCATAAAAGTGGTCAAGAGTTAGGATTTTGATATAATCCAAGTATCGTAGGCCTTTATTCATTGATTTGTGTAATTCTTGCTGTTTTTAGACCATGGATGTGCCACGGTTGTTGAAAAAGGGAAAACTCCAGTTCTTTACATATTTTCAAGGCTTGTTTCGAAGAAGGTGATGATTTATTTCTCGTTTATGTTATATGTGGTTGTTAGTACTCCCTCCATCTTATTTTATGTGAAACCCTTTGACTTGACATAGTGTTAAAGGAAAAAAAGGAAAACTTTTGAAACTTGTGGTCTAAAATCATTCTTAGATATTTGTGTGGCTGAGAATCATTTCATTAAAGGTAAAAAGGGAATTGTAAATGTAAATTTTTCCAATTTAAGTAAGGTGACATTTCTTTTGGACAAACCAAAAAGGAAAGGGTGCCACATAAAATGGGACAAAGAGAGTATTACCTATATGTATGTGAAAAGAGAAAGACGAAATGAAACTAATGAAGTGATCATCTGTGATCAAAACATGCAGTGAACTTATTACTTGATTATACAAGTGTGTAATGCATTCATTGTGGCTGAAATTGTGGGATCAGATGTCATGGGTCGATACATATTAGTTTAAATTTCATATTCCGACATATAATTGGATCGGACGTCATGTTCCGTCACATAATTGAATCGGGTGTTATAATTTGACACGCTAACAATTTAGATGTAGGTTCCATGAGAAGACCAACACTGATTATTGCATTGAAGTTGATATTGTAAAATTGATATATTGAGCATGAACTAGTAAATTGTTATTCTTTGTGTATATGTGTAGTTTACTACGTTGTGGTTACATGTACATATTTTTATCTATTGGAATGGCCGCATGATCTTACCAATACATTGTTGTTTTGTGTATTGATATTGTACTTGTTCATTCTTTATTAAGTACATGACATCTTTAGTTATGAATTCATTTATTCACATTTACACTGAAATCAACTTTTCAAGGTATAAGGTCTTCAAAACATGAAAAATTACATAACATCCAAATGAACGACCAAACAATCGAGCTACTAGTGCCAGCAGATCATAAATGAACTAGGATCGATATAAGAATGCTCTAAAAGGTACAAATGACGCAGTATGAGCAAAATTACAACAATAAAATGGTGTAAATATTCATTTTGCAATAAAAAGTGAAACAATTAGAAAAGAAAAAAATTTAAAAAGAGCAATAAAACATATAAACAATAATTCTTTTAATACCATTATTTAGCCTCAGTTAATAGCGATCGATGGTGGCTAATATATACATCAAATATGACCCTTTATCTGAATTGGGCCATTTTTTTAGATATTTTTGTAAAGATAAACCAGAAAAGTAGTAGACAAATATTATAGGTTGACATCTAGTGTGGTTTTTCTAAGGGGAAACTTAGTGTAATTTTTCTGGGGGAAACTTATGTAATTTTTCTAGTGTAATTTTACATAGATAGATTAAGAAAATATTTATCATTTATAGTAATAAGAATTTATTTTTACTGGACACTTATAATACATTTGTAATATAATTTTAATTCATATTACAGAGAATTATTTATAAAACATATATAATGCAAGTTTCCTTGATGGATAATAAATTTATCGCACACTTTAATACATATATAATATTGTGTCAATCTCTTACTAAACAAACGTAATATATTTTAAAACACTTCTAATATATATTATATTGCATGCATAATCCACTTTGAGTATAAATGCAGATTTATCATAGTATTTCTAAATATTGCTATAAATAATAATAAATAAAAAGTATCGCTAAAATCAGCAATTACTTATTAAAAAGCACTGAACTAAGTAATTCTTTTTTCAAAAAACAAAAGAGAATATTTTGGCACATAAATTTTTCTCTAAATGAACAGTAAGAAAGAAAAAAAGGAATTAATGATCACAAATTTGAAAGACGAACATTAAAAACCATCTCAAAATAGGGATGGGCGCATAAACTTGAAATTCTCTTTCACTTTCAGATAAGTTTCCCTTCACCTTTCTACTATGAACTCTTTTCTTACTACAAGTGGTTATATTTTGTGTTTAATTATTTATTCAACCATATGATCATCAGAGGTGAAACTAATGACCGTTATATTTAAGGTAAATCTGGAGTATAAGGTAATTCTTGAACGTATTTGTAGCATAAACCTGGAAACAGAGATGCATTAGTTTGTCATAATCTGGATGAACATAAATATCTCTTACATTATTACACAGTTCTGATTACTGATTGAAGAGGCCAGGGATTCAAGTACTATCATATTACTCCCTGCTACTATTCGCTGATGTTGATACTTCTGTTTTCAGTTACATAGTAGTAATGATGTAAACACAAGTCAATGCGTACCTCTTCTGGGATCTCTCGGAGACAGTAATCCATTTACGGGTTGTGTGTATAAGAATATAATAAGGTCTTCCCAGATGCTTTGAAAAGCCGTTTTGCTGACCAGATGTTAAAAGAATGATTTTCTATGCACGAATCACTCATATACACCATGTGAAACGCGTAGTCAAATGAAACAGGTAGAGCAATGCAGTTAAACTTTCTATGTAAAACTCAGAAATTTGTAGAATAAATAATGAGAAACGCATAAAGTCAATCTTCATATGATGCATGAACAAACTTGGAACTAAGAAACACCCAAGGATGGTATGTACGACTTTCAATTAGTTATCTTCCCTCAGACTCAATCAATAGCGAGAAAAGCCTACTCATCACCAGACTACCTGAGCAATCATCCAAATTTGATTTCTCAATCTTAGTAGCACAAAAAACTGCATCAACATGATTGAAAGCATTAGCTCTTACCAACATGGATGGTACTGTTTTCTTCCTGATCATCTTATGAAGTGCATACTCCAGATTCCACAGCACCTCATTCATAGATGGCCTATCTAAACCATAATCGGCCGACCATTTCTTTGCTATTTCTCCAAACTTCCTGAGGGAATCTGCTCTTATTATGCCAACAAGATTGGATTTATGATCAATCTGATTGAGTCATCCCTTTTTCTGCCACTTCTTTGCCCATTCAGATAAGTTTACCAGCTCCCTCGGAAGAGATGGAGCTACGGCAGCCCTAGCACAAAGAACTTCGCATAAAACAACACTGAAAGAATAAATATCTGGTTTTTCTATCAGCTGTTGCCTTGTAAAATATTCAGGGTCAAGGTAACCAGTAGCTCCTTTTACGAGTGTGCTAACATTAGTCTGATCAGGTTCAGGCCCTTTCTTGGATAGTCCAAAATCAGAAATTTTTGCCATAAAATTCTCATCAAGCAAATATGTTTGTAGATTTGTTATCACGATGTATAATTGTCTAGTATGAAGGTATTGCAGACAGTGGCGGATCCAAACATTTCGGGAAGGTTCATTTTTAGGACAAGAAAATAAATAAATAAATAAATAAATAAATAACTACAAACTAGGCTGGACAGATTACCAAGATCAATTACAAAATAGCTTCATATATAAGTTGTTCATATTCTTCCCCTATTTAATGTCAAATAAATCAACTATCCAAAATAAAAAATCGCAAAAAAGAAATAAAATATTAATGGATAAAATGAAGATGAAGTAGGATAGGTACATTAACTAGTAGCTTCATGTACATACAAAAATATGTTAATTGAAATTACAATTGCACTCGAAACTCCAAACTAATATTTTAATTGATTTTGAGATGCCGAACTTGTTTTGGGTATCTTACGAAAATATTTCTCTAAGCTCATCAAAACTCCAAACTAAAATAGCAATCAAATACGTCACACTTATTAGAAATCTATCCAAATACATCAAGTATTTGATCATACTTGAGAAATTAAGTAACTTTCAACATAAAATTAAAATTACGACTTTCAACACATTATTAGAATAGGAGATTCAATTCTCAAAAAAATAAATAAATAAATAAATAAAATTGAAACTATCCATTTTTCCTACGTAATATCAATTATTAAATTATCAATTTTGTGAACAAGACTAACTTACTGATAAGGAAAAGCAAAGTATGAAATTTTTCTCTCCAAAGCAAAAAAAAAAATAAAAAAATTAAAACAGCACAAAAGCAATTTCCAAGAAAAAAATAGAAAGAATTAAGAAATACCTTTACACAATACAATATTTATTGTCTTGTTGAGAGATTAATGACTTCCAAATTTCCAATCTTAACTTGAAAGGGGACAGGGGTATGTCCGCATGAGACTATGAGCTACGGAGTTAAAAGAAAGAAGAGTAAAGTAAGGGTTTGCTACTTTGCTTTTATTTTTGAAAAAGTAAAGTAAAATAAAAAAGATGAAAAGACCTAAAAATAATATTTATTTAATGCAAGAGGATTTGCTTTTCTTGAGCTTCCGTGCATTTCCTTCCGATGAAAAGTTAAGGGAATTGAAAAGTTCTTTAAAAAATGATCAAATGAGGCTCAAACCCACGTTCTTTAGGTAGAAATCTGCACACCCTTAATCAATGGACTACCTTTCCTTTTATCATGTTAAAGATTGTTCAGAAATTAGCATATTACCAATAATATGGATATTCAATGTATATACTCGCAAAAATTTTGCGACGAATTTGAGCACCCTTGCCCAGCTGTCTGGCTGCCCGGAAGCATATCTCCAGCCTCTGCTCCCAGCTCATAGTGGGTAGATCTGACCATACAAATGGCTCCTGAGATTCCCGTTCTCCATGTACTCATAAATCAGAATCATCTCATGATTTTCATCACAGTATCCAATTAATGAAACCAGATAGGGATGACGTAGCTAAGAGAGCGTCTCAATTTCCGTTAGGAACTCTCTCACACCTTGTGGGGACACGAGACTATGCCTTTCCACGGCCACCTTTGTGTCGTCATGCAAAACATCCCTGTAAACCTTTCCAATGACAAACTTGTCATCAAAGTTGTTAGTTGCTTCCTCCAAATCTACAAAAAGGGACTCGGAGCGAGACAACTCAAGTTTAATTTGAAGCATCATTTATGATATTTGTTCCCTTTGAATACTTGTTCCCCATTGTGTGTGGAGTGCAACAACTAATAAATTGCTTTCGCTGGCCGGGCAAGTTGATCGGCTGTTCCTATTTATCGCAAGCAAAAACCAAAACTCACAATTTAATCTCATGATTAGAACATCTCATTGGGTCAAAATTGAGAACATATAGGTGCATTTGATACAGTGAAATAATTTTTCTAAAAAAAAAAAGTTCTTAAAAACAAGAAAATGATTTTTATAGTAGCAACAAATTCTATAAATGATCTTTAAAGGTCATCATCTCTTCCCAGTGGCATACGACATGATTTTTTGTCAACAATGTCATCTTATAAGTTGAAAAATAAAGAATAAAACATGTAACACTATATTCCCATGGTGTGTGGAGTGCAACCACTAATAAATTGCTTTCACTACTGGATGGGCAAGCTGTTCCTATTTGTCGTCAGCAAAATCCTAAACTCACATATTTTCCCAAAAGGAAACAAAAATTGAAGCATGCATGTAGATTAGAAACACAAAATCAAAAGGTAAACAAAAGAGAAGCCAGAAGGACATGGATTTACCAGAAGATGAGAGACTCACAAGTATTACACAGGCTTTGGACAATAATTGGGCACCTCTCCCTCTATCTGGCACGGTTTATCCTACATGCAAATCCACTAAGTAACTTTTTTAATATGTCTGATTGTTTTTCATTTAAATGCAATCATGACACATACCCATTAATTAATAAAAAGAAAGATACAATTATTTTTTATATATGGGATAAGGTCTACTTTTATCATTTAAATACAACTTTAAGCATTCCAGTGCATTTAAAGTTTATTACATTGGAACATTTTGGTCCAAACTAATGGGTGGAATCCATGCAGCGGAGTGAACAATAAAATTTAAGGAAAATAAATAGAGCAAAGTAGATATTGGAAAATTTAACGTCATTCATCCAAAATTTTTGGGCGACGTCCGTAAATCAACACTTTTACTATATTTCATCTACTATTACAAATAGTAGGTACAAGTGTACAATTACTTTTACTATTACAAATAGTAGACTCTCAAGAGAAAAAAATCAAAAAATAGTCTCACTATTTTTGTCACACTTATTTCTTTTTAAAAAAAATATTTCCTAAGCGCACACTCTATTTTTCTTCACAAATTATTTTATTTTGTAGTCTATGGTATACCTCACACAAAAAAATACTTATTTTATTTTCTTTCTCTCTATGACTCTCTACATTTTCTCTCTCTATGTCTAATGTACATCTAAATGAGGAGTCGAAGAACTCCTTTTATAGGCAAACTTTGCCTGCATTTAATAAGCTACTTTTGACAATTTTAAAGGTTGGTGGCCAACCAACCTTTTCAAGAAAGCTGCTAATTTGTATTGAAATACAAAGACTTTCCAAATTTGAAATATTTGGCATGTGGGTCCTTCATTTGGAGGGACCTACTCAACACTAATAATCTGACCTTAAAAACTATCTATACTATATTAAAGGTGCGAATATCCTTAGCAAGACTAGTGATTATAAAAAAATTACTACTAAACTCAACCAAAAAAAAATCCACCGACTGTTGGATCGACTTGATCAATTCGATCCCAACTTTTTAAGCTTTTCTTTTAATAAGACCAAGCTCATCGGTTTTTCTTTTTCACACTAAAAAATGGAAAACAAAAACTTAACTGAACTCGGTTGTTTAAATATTCCACAAAATATTGTCAATATGATCCTCGGGGCTCAGTTGATTTTATTTAAAATAAAATATTATTTTGAGAAATCTATGTTTTTAGCCAATTCCGATCAAACTATTAAATAAAACAACCAAAGAACCGAACAAGCTCAACTGATTTTTTTTTCTCAATTTACATTACAAAATAAAAACTCAGCTATGATCAAGTTGTTGAAAAAATAAACTTGTTCGCATTATTTAGTGTGTTCACATCATATTTATTTTAGTTCTTGAACTAGTAGATTAATGTATTAGGAAATGCATGAATTAGTGGAAAAGTCTAGATTAAGGATATAATAAGGTGTATTCATGAACTTGGAGGGTGTGAAGTATTAATTATAGTATATGTATGCTAGACTAGGTACATGGATGAATTCACATATAAATAGTCATGTAATCTAGCAATTTTGTGGTAAGCAAAAGTTGAATAGAAAATCATCTTTCCTCCACTTCTCTTCTACTTGTATTAAGTAATATTTGTGTTGTCTTGCTCTCCCGAATTTTCAACATTTGATATCAAAGTTGGTATTTTTGAGAGACAACAAAATGTAGAGAGAAAATGAGTAACTCCAATGAAATTTCATTCCAAATTCTGATGCTCACCGTACCAAAGAAAATTATGGAAGTTGGTGCATCTGAATGAATGCTTTGCTTGGAGCCTATGATGTATGGAAAATTGTGGAGAGTAAGAAGATGATACTACTGGCACGAAAGAAGAAAGACCAAAAGGTACTCACACTCATCCATCAAAGTTTGGATGAAAAGATGTTCGAGAAAGTTGCAAATGCAACCACCTCCAAGCAAGCGTGGGAGATTCTCCAAACCTACTTTAAAGGTTTGAATAAGGTGAAAAAAGTCCGTCTCTAGACCTTAAGAGGAGAATTTGAATCACTGCTAATGAAGCAATCCGAATCAGTTTCGGATTATATCTCAAGGGTGTTGGCGGTTGTCAATCAAATGAGTAGATATGGTGAAGTGTTGAAGGATGATAGGGTCGTTGCAAAAACACTATGATGCTTTGATTCAAAATTTAATTATATTGTTGCTACTATTGAAGAGTCCAAGAACTTGGACACTATGACCATAGAAGAACCCACGAATTCTTAGCAAGCGCATGAAGAAAAGATGAAGAAACAGAAACAAGAGTCGGTTAAACAAGCTTTGCAACAAAAATGTCTTTAAAGGAGAAAGATGAAGGACACTCACAACAAAGAGGTCGTGGGCGTGGAAAAGGTCGTGGTAGAGGAGGAAAAGGTGAAAGTCAACCTCCAACCAAAGAGAAAAGAAGTCAAGACTCTAACCAAGAAAGAGGCGGTGGAAGAGGTAGAGGATGGAAGTCAAATCAAGGAAGGTATGACAAATCAAATATTGGGTGTTATACTTGTCATAAGTATGGTCATTTTTTATGGGAATGCAAAAATAATTTAGAGGAAATAAATAATTTTGTGGAGAGAAAAAATGAAGATGAAGATGACACTTTACTTATGGAATGTAAAGAAGAAGAAAGTGTTGAGAAAAATAAATGGTACCTTGATTCCGGTGCAAGTAGTCATATTTTATTATTGGTCTGTGAATATAAAGATCAGATAAGGAATTTTGTTGACCGAGGGGAAGGTATTAGGCATCCCTCAAGTTCCATGGTTCTAGCACGGTCGCTTTAGTCAACCTACACTTGTCTTAATTATTTTTTAGGATAAATTGGGCCTATGAACCTTAATTTGCTCATTTTTTATATAAAATTATAGATTTTATGAGTCTCAACTTAGATGTGTCACCGCATTCTTCGTGTAGACGTTAGAGGCATGATTGTCTTCTCTACATTCTGAGAAGTCTCTGTAATCAAATTTTAATCTGGATTAAAGGAGAAATTGATTAATAAATGATGCGTCCCCGCATCCTTGAGAAAAAATTAGTGTCTCCATAAAGATGTGCGACCACATTTTTTATGGAGAAGAAATTTTTATTTTTTCGTTATTATCATTAATAAAATATTATTTTTGATAAATTGAATATTTAGAAAGTGAAACCTATGCTCTTTATTTGTCTCTTGTAAATTTGAGCTTATCCTTTCTAGTTTTTCCCTTATCTTTTATACGCAACAAGGTTTTGAATTAATCCACGACTAACTTTTGCTTCTCAACGAATTTAGTAATATTCGTAAGTTTGATACGAAATTATAATTAATCATGAATATCCATCAATATAAATAAATAACTAAATAAATAAGTAATAATAATAATAATAATAATAATAGTAATAATGATAATGATAATGATAATGATAATGATAATGATAATAATAATAATAAAAATAATAATCATAGCAATAATAATAATTAGCTATTCCTTGATACTACAATTTATTCATATTTTACTAATGACCCTTATGAGCATGTATTTCAATATCAAAGGTGCATTGAATGCGGAAAGAAAAGCGAGATGAATTTAATTGGAGTAAAAATACCAAATGAAATTTTATTTCTAAAAATGTAAAAGTTTGAAGCAGATTTTGTATGTGTATGTATCCAAAATTGTAAACTTTTGTTACCGACCAAAATAGATTTTATTTGTCTACAATTTTTTTCTACAATGCTTATTGTGGTTAATGTCAGTGTATTCATGTAAGTCCATTGCGTTTCCTCAAAAATGTTAAACGAAAATTTTTTCCTTTGGTGTATATATATAAATGACAAATAATTCATTAGAATAAAGAGACATTTATGGTCTTCCTTCGTTTCCTTCTCAACCTTATATGTATATGAATTTAAGTTACATATGTTAAAAATATTATTAAAAAGAAATATTAGGATTTAAATGTACAGACAAATATAAAATTTGTTTATACTGTTACACCGAAAAATGACTTTTTATTGAAAAGAAAGAAAATTCAAAAATCGAGAATCGATTTAGACTCAATTAATTTGAGAAAAAATAATTCTCGAAATTCAAAGGGAAAACAGAGTCGCCACCTAATTTTAAGGATAATTAGGAAGCCGATAAAATATTTAAAAAGACCTAACAGAAAAATCTTTTTAAAATCCAGAGATAAGGTTCGGGTTCACATTTCCACTTCGAGAAGGTTTTACGCACTCGAAATGGCCGGTAACATGCGGTTATCCGGCGATTAGGAGATTTGACTAACTTTTGACTTGAAAAAGGATTGACTGATTCTGAGACTGATTAACCTTGAAAGATTTAAACTTGAAAGATTTGACTAGACTTGAAAAGATTTGACTGGACTCAACTCAACTGAAAGCAATTGATTGAACTTGAAAAATTGACTGAGTTTGAAAATAGAACTAATATGATAAAATCACATTTTTTATTTTTTATTATATTTTCCTTATCTTTATTTTTTTTATTATTTTTAAATAAAAAATACACTTTTTCAAAATAAAATGAAAATAACATAGATGGCTTTGACATGTCGGGGAATTTAATTAGATTGAAACCAATAATATAATGTTAGCATCCAAACAAATACAAATATATATAAACAAGATAAAAGAAGAGAGCAGAAGTGATTTTGGGCCTTTGTCCCATTTAAATGTTTGTTGCGACTTTGGGTCCTTTCCTTGTGCTGCCGTAGACTGTTCTCCAAAGAGGATGAAGTTTGGGCCTCCATGGCCCAAGGAAATGCAACTGAGAGAGGAGTCCACAACGGACTCAGATTGGTATATTCATGCAAAGGAAAAAGATATGGATTACTCATCCAACTAGACATAGAATAAACAAAATGAAATAACGGTATATCTGAATTCTAAAGCCTATCGTTAAGAACAAGTATGATAACTTCTAAGTCCATAACTACTGATAGCACACAAGCTCAAAATAAAATTACTTAAACTTGGAATTCAACCTGGCAACATACAAACTAAGATTTATACTTCAAGTTCATCAACCCATCAGAATCACATTGGATTTCATATAATAAAATTTGGACAGATTCGAGAGTGAAAAACGTAATTTGCTAGCTGAAAATAAAGCTTAATACGTAACATGAAGTTATGGAAAACGCTTGTTATTACAGCAGCAAAGCAAGTTCAAACAGCAGCTAAGAGAAATACCAT
>JAPFFP010000088.1:7219072-7248227 GCA_026153255.1 Solanum medicagineum
GTAAGGTCTGCGTACATTCTACCCTCCCCAGACCCCACTTGTGGGATTTTACTGGGTATGTTGTTGTTGTTGTAGTATTAAATCAAAAATGAATTCTAAATATAAAGAAATTTTAGTCTAAGAGTGAATGTTGAAACTAAATAAATAAAAGATTAAATAATAAATTAAGAAAAATAGTGAAGAGATGATTTTGTCTAAAGAAAAATATTTTAATGAAGGGCAAAAAGTTCAAATAACATTTCTAAGGGCCTTCACGCTTTTAATATAATATAAATATATATTTTTAAATTTAAAAAAAGTGCAAAAATATTTTTGGTGTTACTCCAATCCTTTTATAATTAAGAAAATATATAAAAGTAAAAGACTTTTAAAAATAAATCAATTTAACCAACAACTCCTGGCTTTTTAGTTTTAACTAAAGTCACTTTAAGAAAGTGAATCCAAACCCCATTTGTTCTAAAGAAGGAAGATTATTCTGTTGCGCCTAATAAAACCCAGCAAAGTTGAAGCTCAATCAAATACAAGCATTTGTAACGGTGCCAGTCCCTGTAGTTGGTGTCCACATTCTTACTTCATCTTTTTCCCTTTTGTCTTCAATACACGTGCCCTAAATTTCAGTTCAAATAATACTTCCTTTGTATTTTGTTTCATGACATCCTTTTCTTTTGGTTCGTTTTAAAAAATACTTTTTTCGTGTCATTATATATGACATTCTTTGAATTGGTACGATATTTAAAAAAGAGGAAGACTTTTAAAATTTGTGGTCTAAAATCATTCTTAGATATTTGTATGGTTGAGAATTATTTCATTAAGGAGAATAAAAAATTTTTAAAGGTAAATTATTTTCAATTAGATTAAGATAACATTCTTTTTAGGATGGACCAAAAAGGAAAGGGTGCAACGTGAGGAAGTATCATTTTACTCTAATTAAGAACAATTCTCTTCTTTAGTGAAATAATTCTTAACTAAACAAATATCTCTAGATTATAAATTTCAAAAGTTAAGAGTGAAGAATAATAATATTTTTTATGATGATTTGGAAGTTTTTGGCCTTTTTTGAGTTAAGTTGAAAAAGTCAGGTTGTGAGTGGGCAATATATCCATTTGAAGCAGCAAAAACCACAACTCTAAAGTTTGAAGGAGCACCACGATTTGCTTTATCTCCAAATCTGTGATTCAATCAAATTTGCACATTAATCCAATCTTACCAACTGTTCAGTGGCTGTGGTTTCACCTTGGAATTTATGTCTTCACACTTGGCCACATATACAATTTATAATATATAATTATCCTCTTTTGCCTTACATCCAATAAAAAAAATAAATTGCACTTCTCACTCAGCAGGGCTCACACAACACTTGTGTAAGTCATCCCATCCCCCTACACGTTAATTTTTATTCTTTTTTGGAGATATACTTTTGGGATTCTGCATATTCTTTGTGTGTTTTAACTGGATTGATAAAATGATGCTTACGTAGATTTTCTCTTTCTTCTGTTATGTATGTATAATGGAGGCGTTTTCTGTTGTGATTACTTAATCTAGATTTTGATTTAGGTGTGCGTGTGTGTGAGATCGCCTGCACTGTTGATTTTCCAGTTCCCAGCTTATATTATTTTTCCGTTGTTGCTAAAACCGAAATCATGAATGATCCTGCTGAAAGATTGTCCAAATCACATTATGTTACCACCTTTTCCCGTGTTTAGGGGTTTTCATGTCATGAAGTTGTGGGTATTTTAATCAATGGGCTGAGCGTTCTGGTCAGCAAGTTGAATGCTCAACCATCTTGCATTTTCTTGTATAACCTAAAATTTGGATTAATGATTAACAATTAAATTTAGTGGATTGAGAACAGGTTCAAATCTCAGCAGAGACGCCTTTTGTGGGAGGTGACCGGTGTTGGTGTGCCAAAGTTGGTCTGGAGGCCACATTCATTAAAAAAAGATTTAACAAATAATTTTATAGAATATGGTCAAAGGCAAGTGAATTACCGTAGTAATAGTTAACCTCCCGATAATATGAATTTGACTAAAATGATATCAGACAAACAGTGAAAAATATGTAAATGATAAGATAAGCAAGAGAGAAAGATACATATTTCTTATTGGGAACTCATGATTTAGCTGATGAAAAGTGAGGCCGAGTAAGAACACAATAATTTGTTACAACTTGAGAATATAAGCAACAGTAGTAATGAAAATCAGATGAGATACAACTGGGGAGGAGTATAGTTATAGTGTAAGTGTACAACCCTAGAATAATGTATTCCTAATATTCTGCTCCTCGTTATGATTGTTATATGCATTCCCCATACATAACACATACTGATTTGCAGAGGCAAATCTAGAGTGTCTAAAACATGGGTGCACTACTAAAAAAGGAAGAACAAATGCATAGTAGGAATTGATCCCTAGTCTTCCAGGCAAATAACTCAAAATACAAACAAATGCACCATTTAAACTTCTTGCAGCATGGGTGCCATCAGATAATATTGCACCGATTTAGAAAAATATATACATAAAACCTTTAGTTTTACGGCAAGACCACGGGTTCACGTGTTCCATATTTCAGCTATAAATTCTCCCATATTGATTTATTACTGCCGTAGATGACCCCGGATATTGGCCAGTCGGGGATGCTTATCCTATTTGGGCATTTGTCGACTGACTGGATGTTTGATAGTGGATAGACCATCTTAATCTGGCATGACGGGTTCAGGGTAAGCTTGTTATAAATTCGGAGCAGACTTCCGGGGGCTATTACCTAACCTCTTGTTGGAGCGACCTTTGATGACCTGGAGTTGACTAGACTTGTTCTGCCACACGTCGACTTTTGAGTTGTCCACATGTCCTATCCATATTTGACCAATACATTTGTTTTTTGGCTCCACTATATTGTGTTGCTTCACAGTCACTGTTCCTTTTTACTGCTTATAGTTTCTACATGAAATTGTAGGTTTTGAGCTGAGGTGCTAGACTATCAGTGCGGGCATCACCTTGCTAAGAATTTGAAGAGGAAAATTTTCAATTCCTTATAATGACTTCTAAGCCATTAGACTATGACAATCTGAATGAAAATGTCAAGAAGTGCCAATATGCTGTAAGAGGTGAGCTGTACCTTCGAGCTTCTGAGCTTCAGAAGGAAGGGAAAAAGGTATAAGTTGTCAACTTGTTCTGGTCTTTTTCCTGTAAGAGATTCTACCTGGTGGCATTTTATAGTTTAGCATGTACTGATAGGGACTAGATTCTATTAAAAATAGGTATTATGGTCCATTTACTCTCTTTATGTCACTCATACTTCATATTCCAACATGCAAAAGGAATTGTTGTCAATCAAACCTTTATCATCAGGAATTTATGGGCTAACTTTAGGCACTTTGCCAGATTTGAAGCATTGCCCCAGTCATCCATATAGAGACTAGATTGTTGCCAAAACCTGTTTTAACCCCGTGAATATGCATAAGAATTTGTAAATTCCTCATCTAAATAATCCTGAGATACTACATGCTCTTCTGATATGATGCTACAATGGAACAATTTATACAGTAACAGTGATTAATCTATTCAAGAGTCCTATGACCAGGAATTTTTTTGCGTAAACCCTAAAGTTTTGAGGAATCGTTTCAATGAAGGCCATTCAATTCATTTTGAGGTGCTTATATACTATCTAATTGTTCCACTTATCCTGCAGATCATCTTCACAAATGTTGGTAATCCCCATGCCCTTGGGCAGAAGCCACTGACATTTCCACGCCAGGTTTATTGCAGTTGCTGAATGCCTCTTTTTAAGATGCTTGAGGTTTGGTTACTTGGTACATAAAATGCTGGACACTATATTTCAGGTCATTGCTCTCTGTCAAGCTCCATTTTTGCTGGATGATCCGAATGTGGGACTCATATTCCCTGCTGATGCAATTGCAAGGGCTAAACAGTTTCTTGCAATGACATCTGGAGGTCTAGGTATCCTTTCACAGACAAACTTTTGATTGTTACATATGCACCTCCGTATGCTATGTTTCTCTTTCTCCTGGCTTCCTTTTCTGCCCTTGGCTGAACAAATACACAAATAAGAAATTGTTTTTGCTTTCATGTCGGAAGTTATTCCTTCATATCTTATTTTTTTTTTATGTTTTGATGATTTTCATATTTTTGTTTCACCATTTACTCTTAAATCCCGTTTACAGTTCCTGTATGATGCTATGTTCATGAAATCATGGTATAGTCTTCTAGATAAGAAGCCTTGGCGTTATTTCTTGTGTGAGTCTTTAGTCTCCATAGTTCTATATATCCTTCCAGATTGCTAATTTTTTATTTCGTCGGAAAGGGTGATAGTTGGTGTCTTGGTGGAGGGTAACGTGGGAACCAATGAAATCAAGGCTTATGCATTAAAACCTTTCTCAGTCGACAAAGCTAAATTAGACCATAGACAGGTATGTAGTGGTTGAATAGGTTGTTTAATGTTATTTTAAAGACAGCTAAGATGCCCGACAAATGGAGGTGGTACAATGGTTGCAGTGTATAAGAACAATGGTGATATCCAAAATTATAACAATTACAGGGGTATCAGATAGCTAACCCACACTAAAAAATATGGGAGAGAGTGGTGGAGATAAGGGTGAGGAGAGCAATGTCCATTTCAGAAAATCAGTTTGGCTTCATATCGAGACAATCAACTACTGAAACAATCCATCTTCTATGGAGATTGGTGGAGAAATATAGAAAAAGAAAAAGGGACCTCCATATGGTGTTCATTGATCTTGAGAAGGCCTATGACAAAGTGTCGAGGGATGTCTTTAGGAGGTGTTTAAAGTTGTTTCAATAGTGTATATTAGAGCGATAAAGTATTTGTTTGATGGAGTTAAGACTTGGGTTTAGAATAGTGGGAGGAGACTCAGAACATTTTCTTATTGAGTTGGAACTGTGCCAAGGATATGTGCTAAGCCCTTTTCTTTTTGTCTTGGTGATGGATGAGCTGACACGGTCCATCCAGGAGGTGGTTCCATGGTGTGTGCTATTTGCAGATGACGTAGTACGAATTGATGAGATACGGGACAAAGTTAATGATAGGTTGGAGGTTTGGAGACAAACTTTGTAGTCCAAATGGTTCAAATTGAGGAGTGCCAAAATAGAATACATTGGAGTGCAAATTCAGTGTTGCGATGGATGATGCGGATATAGAAGTGATACTTGCCACACAACCTATTCCCAATAGAGAAAGCTTTAAATATCTTGGATCAGTCATCCAAAATAATGAAGACATCGACGATAATAAAATGGAGACTTGCTTCTGGAGTAATGTACAATAAGAAGGTATCACCTTAACTTAAAGGTAAGTTCTACCAAAAGGTGTTTAGACTGTCGTTGTTATATGGGTTGGAGTGCTGGTTGTCGAAAACTCGCATGTTTAGAAGATGCATGTTGCGGAGATGAGGATGTTGAGATAGATGTGTGGACACACTAGGAGTGACAAGATTAGAAATGAGGTTATTCAATAAAAGATGGGAGTGGCCTCTGTGGCAGATAAGATGAGAGAAACAAGACCGAGATGGTTTCTTCATGTGCATAGGAGTTGCGTCGATGCCTCAGTTAGGAGGTGCGAGAGGTTGAATTTAGAAATTACGCAGGTAGACCAAAAAGTATTGGGGAGAGGTGATTAGATTGGAGATGACGTAACTTCATATCACCAAGGATATGAATTTAGATAGAAAGGAGTGGAGGTCGCATATTAGCGTAGAAGATTAGTAGGGGTAGAATGTTGTCTTGTGATGGGTTTTAGGTTTGTCATTGGACTAGTTGCGCTATTATGGTTGTGTTGTTACAACTTTTTGATTATTCTGCTAGTTCTATTTGTTTCTTGTAGAATTGATATTGCTCTTTGTTTTAACCGTTATTCGATTGTTTTCTTCTTTTACTTGGAATGGATATATTTGAGCCGAGGGTCTTTCCGAAACAACCTCTCTATCTCCGTAAGGTAGTGGTAAGGTTTGCGTACACTCTACCCTCTCCAAACCCTACTTTATGGGATTTCACTAGGTATGTCATTGTTGTTGCACTTGAATTTCTAGCTGAAGTCCTCTCTTTCGGGTTCTATCCATCATTAACTACTGGTTTGTGTTCTTGTTATGACACTTTCTTTTAGAGCTTCCACCCTTTTTGCACCCGTGGTGAGTGGTGACAAGAACCACAAACCTAGGGTTGGAGGTGAAGGGTGCTTACAATCCGAGCCACTCTCTCTCGTCTTTGTTATGGACACTCTATTGCAAGCAACACATTATTTTGGCCTAGTTTTGCAACAGTGATTTTTAGAGAAGGAATGATGTGTTCTATATGTGCTGGTAAAATTAGGTGCTTATAGTGACTCCCGTGGCATTCCTGGCGTAAGGAAAGAAGTTGCAGAATTCATTGAGAGACGTGATGGATATCCAAGGTTGGATTGCTCATTCCATTTTACTTGATCTGGTTTGATATCCTCAAAATTTGATTCTTGAACTGATATCTAGTTTTTTTTGTTTGACAGTGATCCAGAACTCATTTTTCTCACAGATGGTGCCAGCAAAGGAGTGATGCAGATCTTGAACAGTGTTATTCGCGGCCCAAGTGATGGGGTAACTGATAATTTGATATGAATAGCAAGTTTTTCCTCTTCATATTTTCTGTGTCCTTGCATACATCTTGTTTTTAACTTAGACAATTCCTTCTTTTCACACTTCTAGGTTTTTATTCTTTACAGGCATTTTCATATTCTTAATGAGTGCATTTTTGTTGTTAGATATTGGTCCCTGTTCCTCAGTATCCACTATACTCAGCTACAATACAACTGTTGGGGGGTTCTCTTGTTCCTTACTACCTTGAAGAGACAGCAAACTGGGGTCTTGATATCAGTGACCTTCGCCAATCAGTTGCACAGGCACGATACAAGGGGATAACTGTGAGTATGCTGAACTTCTGGTTTTTGTTCAGAAGAATGTGGTCTCATGTGTATGTGAATTCTGAGTATGGTTCACTTAAGTCAGTTTTGTTAGCAGCTTTAGGCTTGGTGGACGATAAGCTTTCTTTGTATGTCTGCCTCAGTCACAACCCCCTCTCCTGACCATCTAGCGACTCCAAAGGAAGAAAAAGAATGGAATGTAAAAGAGAAAGCACACTTGGAACTGAATACTACAACTATTTTCAGAAACTGGCAAAAACTCAAAAAGCTATTCAATGGGACTGGTTCCTTTACCCAACACACATTTGATATGGCTGCAAATAATAGCTGAATTTCTCTTTCGCTTAATGTCCAAAGCATATTGTCCACTGCATTTGTTAGGCATGTCTAACGTTAATCTCCCCATATTTATTTGTTTCTGCCTAGGTTCGAGCTATGGTGATTATAAATCCTGGAAATCCCACTGGGCAATGTCTTAGTGAGGCAAATCTTAAGCAAATAATTCATTTCTGTCACCAAGAAAATTTACTATTACTTGGAGACGAAGTTTATCAGCAAAACATTTACCAAGATGAGCGCCCCTTCATAAGTGCAAGAAAGGTATACATGCAAAGTTTTTGCCTGAAAATTTATCAGCCAACCAGTATTTTTAGATCATACATGTTCATTTCATGTTATTCACGAAATATGAAGGTTTTATTGGATATGGGGCTACCCATAAGCAAGGAGGTTCAGCTTGTCTCATTTCACACTGTCTCTAAAGGATATTGGGGTGAATGTGGACAGCGTGGAGGATACTTTGAGATGACCAACATTCCTCCAAAGGTTTGTATTTTGCTTCCAATTCAAACTGTAGCAATAGGAATATACTTGAATTTCTTATGTAAAGTGCTGATCCTCATTCCACGTTGTATGTCATGGTTTGAATGGGAACAACTCTCATAGTCACAGTGAAAAATGTAGTGATGCCAAGACAAGTTTTGTTGGAGTGGTGCCATAGTAGTCTTTTGTTGTAGTGCTTATATATGACTCATTTCACATTTTGGGGAAGTCTTAAAAGACACATTTTCCAATTTCCAATGTGGATTGGCTAAAAAAAGAAAAGAAAGGGAACAGTTATCCATATATGGGATACTAACTAGTTGGAATTAAAACTTTAGGTGTTGTCATTTCACTTATGTTAGGTTCAGTGTTTGGCAGGACCTTTCAGCTCTAGTTAAAGACTTGTATGCCACTGTTAAGTTTGATAATTAGAGTTTTCCTGGCTCTAGACAACCCCAATGCTTTGAAATAGAAATTACTAGTACTACAACCAAAATGGCCCGAATGAGGCAGAGTTGATAGAGATGATTCAAGTCGCCATAACTTATAATTTATTATAAGAAGTGTTTCATCATTTGATTGGAATAATTTGAAAAGATCCAGGTTGGTTCATATAAGTGGACCATTTGATACTATTCACAATCGTGTAGTTTAGTTTAGTTTTTTTTAAAAGAAACTGTGGGGTCCCTCATCGGTTATTTTGAAGGGAGATTGGACTTCTTATTAGGTGGTCTTGGCCAATCCTCACTCTGTGAGCTAGCTTTGTTGAGTTAGGCCTAAGGTTCATTTCTTTATCATGGTATCAGGGGCAGGCTCTCCACAGTTCATTGTTTACACCATGTTGGGCCCCATCTTATTTTGTCCATGCTCCAGATGTCCAGTCCTCGGTGTGTGGGGGAAGGGGGAGGCTGTTGAGTCCCACATCAATTGAGGGATGGGAGCTTGGACTCCATAGGGTCTTGCACAATCTTCACTTCTTGATCTAGCTTTTATAGTGACTATATAATATAATTTGCCAAAAGTCATAGAAAGTATACATTGACTAAATGAACTATATACTGAGTATACATTATTATACACTAAAAACTGAATATAGTTTTACTATACATGGAATATACATTGACTATGATTGTACATGACTATACACCGAATGACTATTTTTTTTGTGATTACTTTGCCTGAATGACCGTCTACCGTAATTATCCCCCTTTTAAAATAAAAATCTACTCACAATGGTGTATGTTATGAAACATTGAAACTTACAGCCATATTATGATCTGACAACGCAAGTTTTTCTTGGTTCCTTTTATGCACCTAACACAGTTTTTCTGGTACTGGACTTTTATGTACCTAAGACAAAAAACCCATTGTTTTTGGCACTTGATGTTCCAGGCTGTTGAAGAAATATACAAGGTTGCTTCAATATCACTCAGTCCAAATGTACCTGGACAGATATTTGTAAGTCGATTTTTACTCATCTCTTCCGGGATAGTACTACGCGCTTTAAATTAAGCAACATCATTTTTCAATACCAATCCACTAAGTTAGTAATGTCATGTTCTTTTATATGTTACAGATGGGGCTGATGGTGAACCCCCCTAAACCTGGAGATATCTCATATGACCAATATGTTAGAGAGAGGTATGACTGCTGACACTAGCACATGAAATTCTTGTGACTCTTTCTAAGAAATGAGAAATTGGTGCAACAAAAAGAAAGAACTTTTTTCATTTCGATGGGGTTTTGGATATGGACTTTGAAATTATGTGGTCACTGAGTATCTTCTATCTTTGAGCTAGTGAGTTCTAAGAAAGTTTAACCTACATCACAGGTTCGAGAACCTGCCATAACTCTTTTCGAAACTTTTCTGGATTTATATCAATATCTGCCTACCGTAATCAGGGATTTGAATTAACTTATAAATCTCTTAATTTCTCTCTCTCTCTTTTTTTTTTTATAGTTTTGTTATCATAAGCCCACAGTGGTTCTTTTATGATGAATATTAGTTTATTCTGATTGCAGTAAGGGTATCCTCGAGTCGTTAAGGAAGAGGGCACACATGATGACTGATGGTTTCAACAGCTGCAGAAACGTTGTTTGTAATTTCACAGAAGGCAAGTCACCAGTGAGCTTTTCATTCAGTGAAATGCCAAATAATCTCCCATTAACTTTGTGAGGAAATGTTTTCAGGTGCAATGTATTCCTTCCCGCAAATACGATTGCCTCCTAGAGCAATAGAGACTGCAAATAAGCTTGGGAAAGCTCCTGATGTTTTCTATTGTCTGAGGCTGTTGGAAGCGACTGGCATCTCCACCGTCCCTGGTTCAGGTTTTGGTCAAAAGGAAGGGTGAGTTTTTAATTCTATCATATTGCTACCTCCATTCACAAACCTTTTGAATGCCAAAATGCCCTTTTATGCATTTCCACTGTTATTAAAAGCCATCACTTATTGACAGTAACTAAGTCACATAGGGTGACAAAGCAACATGAAGTGAAGGATCACGCATGGGTAAAACAATGTGCTTTAGATAATATAGCGCAAAGGGATCCTTATTAGAAATGGTTGATTTTTCCATTCTCAACTTCGAGAAGTTAGATTAATATTGCTATTATTGCATAGTGGACAATAACAATTGAAGTCTTGAATATTAAATTGGTAGATATATGATATTTTTAACTTTCTGAAATTGTGTGCGTCTTCTTGCTTATAGAAACACTGTTCATTTCCATCCCCC
Source organism: Solanum medicagineum (assembly GCA_026153255.1). Taxonomy (NCBI): domain Eukaryota; kingdom Viridiplantae; phylum Streptophyta; class Magnoliopsida; order Solanales; family Solanaceae; genus Solanum; species Solanum medicagineum. Next base: position 7,229,554 of record JAPFFP010000088.1, read on the forward strand.
TCTTCCCTCGGGTACTTTTTAACGCGTTAAAATAGGTCACTGTTGGATTAACTGTAAGTTTGTGAACAATGTAGGGTGTTCCACTTAAGGACAACCATCTTGCCAGCTGAAGAAGACATGCCAGCCATAATGGAAAGTTTCAAAAAGTTCAATGATGAATTCATGGAGCAATATGAAGACCACAGAGGTTATTCCAGGATGTAATAGTAAAAACATAGGTTGGGAGTATTTATTGTATATGTTTTTCCTTACAACTACTCTTTCACAAACAAATTATTGTACACTACTTGATCTTTTCTCCCCCTCTTTTTGCCTTCCTTTATGTGTTATGACTTTACTAGATTTACTATGTGAGTCTATCTATTTCCTTTTTCCCTTCTGCATTTAATTTTTATTTTAAATTTGTAAATCAGACCATATTTTAATAAAACCTTGTTGATTTTAAGTAGGTGTTTGGTCACGCCATAAAGTTCAAATTTGTTTTTTAAAAAAAAAAAAAAATTTGAAATCAGTGTTTGCTTATGATTTGAATAAAAAATTTAACTTCAATTTGATATTTTAATTTCAAATCTCAAATCCTGTTAGAAAGTAGAATCTTCAAGTTTATGATTTTAATTTTTAAATTTGACACATAAGTTTATATTTTATAAAAAAATGAGTCATAATTTTAAATTTTGCCATCCATATCATATGTGAGAATTATATCAGAGAAAACTTAGTTAATACTAATGTTGATTTTTCCTTGAATCTTTGTACAATTATATGTATTTGAAAATCTTTGTACAATTATATGTATTTGAAAGTTTATAATCACATGAATCACAAATATTTATTCATAAAAAGAGAACGGAGATGTGATTTGTTACTGTGCTAACTTAAAATGTTTTGATACCTTATTATGTATTATAATTCGCTCATTTTCCTAAAATTGTAATTATTGAAGGGTTTTAATAGTTTTCACAAATTGAAGTTTTGATGCTTATAATTTATGAGAAAAGTACAATTTTTGGGATTCAAATTACATGTGCAAATAAAGTTTTAAATCAACCTAGTTGTTTAAAGGGAAAAACTAAAAACAACAGTATACTCTATGAAATATCACAAGTGGGGTTTGGGGAGAGAGAAATGTACGCAGACCTTACCACTATCTTATAGAGGTAGATAGATTGTTTCCTGGGAGCCCATGTCTAAAAAACCCATAAGCAGAATAAACTATATATGGAGAAAAAAGGTAAAGGAAAAGAAAAGAAAAAGGAAGAACGACTAGTAACGAAAAACGCATGATAACATGTACAATAAAATTAACATATATAAGATGGATAATGACAACATAAAATAAAAAGACACGACTAATCCTACTACTCTATTATAACCCAAGGTCAGACATCAATCTAACCCTACTAACCTATAACATATTATCTTGCTACTCTAATTCGCGACCTCCACTCCTTTCTATCTAAGGTCATGTCCTCGGTGAGATCAAGTTTCGCCATATCTTGTCAGATCACCTCTCCCAAATACTTCTTCGGTCTACCTCTACTCCTCCGAGTAACCTCTAAATCCAACCTCTCGCACCTTCTCAAAGGAGCATCGGTACTTCTTCTCTGCACATGTCCAAACCATCACACTCTCGCTTCCCTCGTCTTGTCAGCCACAGGGGCCACCTCTAACTTCTCCCGAATGGTCTCATTCCTAATCTTATCACTCTTGGTATGTTCACATATTCATCTCAATATCCTCATCTCCACGACCTGTATCTTCTGAACATGTGAGTTTTTGATAGGCCAACACTCCACCCATACAGCAAAGACGGTCTCACCACCCTTCTGTAAAACATACCTTTGAGTTTTTTAAAAGGGAAAACTAAACAAAATAAACTCAATGTGAAATAATTTCTTCAAATTAAACTCAACCCAAATTATTTATCCTTAATAGACCCATGACCCAAACTATTTACCCTCTTACCTCACTTTTTCCTTTTTTATTTTGCCCATGATGTCATCATGATGCCATCACGACGTCAGTATGACATTAGTATGACTGCTATGAATAATCCTCTATGATGCTCCGACGTTTTATATATACCATTTCAGTATCATATACTCTGTGATATTTCGACGGTATATTGATACCCTATTGGTATCATATAGAATTATAATTTTTTTAAAGAAATAAATAACAATTAAAAAAATATTAAACTATAAATTAGTAGAAAATATATTCTTTGTGATACTCTGTCATTATATCGATACCATATTGGTATCATGTATGACTGGAACTTAATTTTCTGTGATACTCCATCGTCATATTGATACCCTATAGGTATCATATAGTTTTGGGCTCTATTTTTTCTTTAAGAAATAGAACAATTAAGAGATAATTATTAAAGTCACAAAATTATTTATTTAAACTCTAAATTAGTAGAAATATGTTCTTGTGATACTTCATCGGTATAGTGATACCATATTGGAATCATATAGGATTAGATATAATTCTCTGTGATACTCCATCGTTGTATTGATACCCTACGGGTATCATATAATTTTGAGCTCTTTTTTTAATAAATAAAATAATTAAGAAAAATTATTAAAATCACAAACTTATTTATTAAATTCTAAATGAGCAGAAAATATATTCTTTATGATAATATATTTGTATATTGATACCATATCGGTATCATATAGGACTGGGGTTAATCCTTTGTGATACCCTGTTGGTATATTGATACCCTTTTGGTATATTGATACCCTTTTGGTATAACATATAGGGTGGACACTAACATCAGCATGAGATCAGCGCACGAATTTTGATAGTAGAGAGGTATAAATATAAGGGGTATATAAATATAATAGTTTGCTTCAAAAAGACATAAGCTTAAATTTTTGTTGTTTAAAATCATGGCCAATCAGGCCTAAACATTGATGATAACAATTAACAAACACAAACTTGTAAACATTTCATGGGGCCCCCTACTTAACTAGTACCCACTCTACATTTTTTGGACAAACGAACACCCACTATTAGATAATTTTATACAAATTACATCTTTTTTGGTTTTTTTCTTTTTTTCTTTTGTTTTTACGTACACACATATGATTAAAAGTTTAGTCAATTTCTATCTGCAAATTAGCCAAAAAAATTAAAAGGATGTTAAAATTGTTATGATTCAAAGTTGGGTGTGATGGCGCCCACCTTTAACACACCGAGACAAGCTAGCCTAAACAAGATATAACAACATAATGTGGAAGATAAAGTGAAAATACAACCTAAGTATGAAAGGATAAACAACAAAAGAAGGAATATCCACCGTCTAAAAACCCGCCCAAGATTTGTGTTGTATGTACAAGCCTCCACTACAACAAAATACAAAAGAAATTTATGCAAGTCTCAATATTTTTTATTTTCAAATAAAACAAAAATAGTATTAAATAGAAGTCTGAAGGGTCCACTGAAAAGGACTAGCTGCTACTTCCTAAAGTGTCTTAGTCTCGGTTCAAACTAGGGGATAAAGAGATTAGAGATACTGAGCTCAATACCTACAAAAGTGTAACAGCAAGGGGTGAGTACCCAACAACATGATACTCAATATATGAATTCTAAGCCTTAAGTAAATCAATGAAGACACAAGTGCTCCTACCATCCCAACCAAATACCTCTGGAACTACAACTCTACATGCAGGAAAGCCAACATACACAATATACACATCCACAATACAAGTATACGTCATAAGGCAGATCATTTTCATCAATTTACAAGTACAAAATTAACCGTCATATCACACGTCATACAAATATTCACATTAAAGCTATGAGTAAAATGAGATGGAATGTAATGAAGCGCAAATGCTATGATGGATGTCAAATAATCATGATGCATGTCTGTCCTACGATACACATCCATTGATCACCTTAGACTGAAACCCATGGGGGTCTCACATAAACCATGAATCTGTCAAAAAAGACCTCAATAATAATAACCCGCTGAAAGAGACCTCAATCAAAATCACACTCGTCAGAAGAGACCTTGATCAAATCATACTCACCGAAAGTGATGTTGACCAATATCACACTCGTTGAAAGAGACCTCCGCCAAATTATACTTATTGGAGAGACCTCGACCACTGAAACAGAATTCGGCAAATAACACTAGGCACTAGCCAATAAAGACTTCAGCTCTAGTATTAATATCTCTCTCTTATCACATTCCACAATCCAATGCAAATAGGTGTCTCTATTTATATGAGGTGCATGTTGATGTGTTCACAGACCATAAGAGTCTCCAATATGTCTTCACTAAAAAAGATCTTAACTTGAGACAAAGAAGGTGGTTCGAACTTCTTGAAGATTATGACATGAGTGTGCATCATCATCTGGTAAGGCTAATGTGGTGGCAGATGCTTTGAGTAGGGTATCTATGGGTAGCCTAGCTGATGCTGTTGATGATGGTGGCAAGGGGGTGGCTAGGGAGGTCCATCGGTTGGCTAGGTTGGGAGTTAGGTTGGAAGATGTTGATAATGGTGGTATTGTGGTTGTTGGTGGTTCAAAATCCTCCTTGGTTGATAAGGTAGAAGCAAAATAAGATCTTGATCTCTCCTTGTTAGAATTGAAGGCTTTGGTGAGCGTTAGCCAGGTGGAGGTTTTCTCCCCAGGAGGAGATGGTGCCCTTAGGTATCAAGATAGGTTGTATGTGCCTAGTTGGATGACTTGAGAAAGAGGGTTCTTTATGAGACCAATAATAGCTATCATTCTAGCATTGGTATGACTCATTTTGAGGCCCTTTATGGTAGGCGTTTTAGATCACCGGTTGGGTGGTTTGAAGTGGGAAAAATGACTTTGTTGGATCCGGATCTGGTTATGGAAGCTATGGAGAAGGCAAAGTTTGTTAGGGAAAGGTTAAAAACAGCCCAAAGTCATCAAAAGTCCTATGCCGATGTGAGGAGAAGGGATCTTAAATTTAAAGTTGGTGATTGGGTCTATTTGGAGGTTTCACCCATGAAGAGTGTGGTCCGGCTTGGCAAGAGAGGGAATTGAGTTTACGATTTGTAGGTTCTTTTAGAGTGTTGAGGAGGATTGGTATGGTTGCATACGAATTGGAGTTGCCTATGAATAGGAATATGGTTAGTTCAATTCTTCATGCATCTTGGTTGAGGAGATGTGTTGGTGACTCAAGTGAGTGCTATAGAACATTTTGGGGTTGCGGGTGTTGTGAAAGATAAGTTGGTTTAAGAGAAGATCCCAGTGGATATATTGAATGGATGGATGGGAAGAGTTGATTAATAAGGATGTTGTGTTTGTTAAAGCCCTTTGGAGGAATCATCAAGTCAATAGTGTCTCTCGGGGAGCCAGAGCGGGCATGGAGAAGCAACATCCGTACCTCTTTCATTCTATTCAAGCTTATGATAACATGTCAAGTCCTCTTTTTTGTGGTTCCAAATATGATGTTTCAGCCCTATGTCATTTGCATGCATTTATGTTTGTATTGACAAATTTCATGGTGATTTTAACACTTATGTTAGGATTTTTAAAATGATGTTTAACTGCATTGTTGCATCCTTGTGTGGGCTGAAATTATCTTGTTTTACATCTCTCATATACGTTTCTTTGACATTCGGGACGAATATTCTCAAGGGGGACATATTGAACGACTCCAAAAAAGTGTTCGAAAATGTATCTCGAAAGTGATCGAAATTGTAATTTCTATATATCTCAAAATCACTACAAAAAAATGCTCTAGTAGCAATAGTTTAAAAGCGGGGGTCAATTTCAACCCCTGCAAATTACATTAAAAAGCAGGGGTTTCTTAACTGATGCAAATAATATTGTTTAGCAGCTGTCAAAACCTCCACTATTCCCAAAATGAAAATTAGCGCGCGGCAAAAATATTTTTCCCTCTTTATTTTGGCTTTCCTGTTGTTTTTTCATAAATATTTTTCTAAAAATTTCCATAAGTATTTTTCCACAAGCACAGAACTTTATCTTTTCATAAAGCTTAATCTCAAAAATTTACATCAAAACTTCAGATTGCTTCTCCAAAATCAAAGGTACCGCTTCTCCATAAATATTGCTTCACTTTGCTTCTCCATAATCAAAGGTACAACTTCAGTTCACAATCAAAGGTACAACTTCTCCACAAACTTTGAATTTTTCTTTGAAGCTTCTCCATAAAATTTGGTATGCAACTTTGTATTTTTCCATGGGTATCTCAAATTTGCTCTCTCCTTCTGTGTTTTACTCGATTTCGACATGGATTTATCAAATTTTTGTCCGAATATCTCAAAGTCTTGTGTTTTGATCTAATTTTGGTATGAGTATCTCGAATTCTGGTGATTTATTTAAGTTCTCGAATGAAATTGGAGTTTTCAAAAATGGGTCAAAAAAATGAAGGAGATCTTCTGCCTAAAAGTTTTTTTAGTTATACGAGATTTTTATTTTTTATTTCCACAAATGGGTTTTCATCTACTTTTTTTAATTTTTTTTTGTGATTTTAATTTGCATTAATATATGATTTTGCTATTTTTGTGTGTAAAAAAGTCTCACAGGGGAAGAAACCTTCCAACCTTTTGTAGAGTTTATGTCTTGTCGAGAGAAAACTTGCTATCAGTGTGCACCTCAAGTACAAAAAACAACAGAGTTTATGCAGTTACAATTATCAATTCTACATGCCACAACTTTAGCTCACAAGTAGGTATAAATTTCTCATTCACATAGTTCTTAATGTAACTGATGTTAAAGACATAATGAATCACCATGCTTAGGGAATTCTTGAAATCGTACATTTTTCAGAGAAACTCCAACTTCTAGTTATGTATTGGGTTATTGTATTACCCTTGATGGACTATCGAGCTATTTTGTAAAGTACCATCTTACTTTGACTAAACACTTAGAATCATGGAGTAAAGGATTGATAAGCTCTTCTTTATTTCCATGTTCTGTTTCAATGTGATTGAAGAATGAAATTTTAACCTTTACTATTTAGGTTGTTTGGGTTATGATAAAACAAGTGAAATCATCCACCAAAAGCTTGGACTTAGGAGAAATGCTCCAAAGAGCAAAGGTTTAGTATAAATAGTTTGACCTAGAAATATGCATGGAAGTTTAACCAACATAAGAAGAGTAAACTTGGGGTAAATCTGTGATTAAGGTTCGGTTTGCTTGGAGACTTTTGGCCTTGTTTGGGGTTTGTATTTGTGTGAAATATGTACAGAATTTTAGTGCAAGAGAGTGTAAATCTTCAAACATTTGATTGTTGCTAGGCTAAATGGAGCGACAGGGTTAGTAGGGATTCATATACCTGATGCCTACTGAGTTGAAATTGAGGTCTTTTAATAGTAGGCGTTGTTGGGATTTTCTATTAGGATTAGTCTCCTCTCATCTACAAGTGTCCTTTTGCATTAGAAACTTCTTCTATGGGCCTTCTTCGCTTCCTGTTTCCCTTTCTCCGGCAAGGTAGCTAGTTTGACCTGAATCGTGATGATTCTTTTCACTTGTCAAAGAATAACTTAACATTGTTCATTTTAACAGTTCCTTGTGGAGTTAGTTGTACTCGTGTGATAAGGTGCTTACCAGATACATTGCAAAAGGGAAATCCCTTAATTCAAGGTATAAGTCAAGCAACCAAGTGAAGGGTCACTTTTTTACTGCACGATATGTTTACCACATTTATGTCAACAACAGAGTTGAAACCGTTAGACATATGCATTTTGCTTAGATTACTTAAATCACACATCAGGAACTTTAAGGCTTTGCAGACAGATATATTTGAACTCACAGTAATAAGCTTTATGTAATTTAACATCTATGTTTTTTCTACTCTTAAATAGAATATAATCCATGGGGATATTAAGCCAGAGAATCTTTTAGTTACTGCCTCTGGCAGAGTGAAGATTGGTGATTTCAGCGTAGCGAAGCTTTTGAGGTATAGCCTTTTCTAAACAATGGTTCTCGTCGGCTTTATTGTTTGAAAAAAAGAAAAAAATTATGATTTTTCCCAGAATTTCCTTTTTTTTGTTTTTTTGAAGAGATTTGCATGTAAGTGTTTGTTTGTGAGCATCTTTATTTCATATACTCCTTGCTTAAATATTTGAATATTGTGTATGTTCTCTATTAGATTATTTTTTATTTCGATCAACTTATGCTAACAAACACTCATTTTTTTTTTCTAAACAATGGTTGCACACTAACAGAACCCTTTAATGGATAAATCTTGGATTGGGATGCCGAGAACACATCGGAGTATTTGCTTGGTTTGAATTAATTTTTAGATTTTGCATTTAACAATGGAGCCGTAAGGGATAAAATAAAATGTCCATGTCCTAAATGTGGTTTTCGAAAGTGGCAAACTAGAAATATTGCATTTGACCATTTGATCAACAAGCCATTTCCTCAAAATTATGTTACTTGGGTTATGCATGGAGAAATGAATGTTTTGCATAATTCGAGAAACATAGAAATCACTCAGGCTGTCCCACCTATTGAAAATCCAATAGAATTGTTGGTCAATGAAGCATTCGGGGGCTTAAGGCATGAGGGTGTTAATTGTCACGCCTCGGGAGGGTACACTTGGCGTAACCGACACTTAAAGACTATTGCTAGTCCCCAACCAAACCACTTGGCCTCATCACATTCATTCATTCATACATTCTACTAATCAGCGGAAGATATAAGTAAATGGGCATATCTCATCGAGTCTCAAAATAATATGAAAAGGCTAGTAGAAAGAAACTAGCTCAACAACTCTTAACATCAACATTTGACTCTAGTCTATGAAGCCTCTATCACTATCAAGTGGTGCCAATGACAGACCCATGGCTACCTTAATCAAAATAAAGTTAATCAAATCTAACTCTAAAGCAAGATGAAATAAATATAATGAATCCTCCGAAGTAGGGGAGGCTTACCAATCAGCTGAACATCTCAAATCCTCAACGATGCGCCTGTTGATGATCTCCAGATTTTGTATCTACATCATGAAATGATGCGGTCCCAGAGGGGGACATCAGTATGTGGAATGTACTAGTATGTAAAATAGCTGAATGAAATCGAAACAGGTAGAATAATATAGAAACAACAATCGACTCGAAATAATAACAATCAACATGTCAAATGTCTATCTAAAGCAAGAATAAAGAGTAGACAAGTGACCCATCAACCAATTAACTCATCAATCAAATCAGACGCATCTCAGAGGGACTCGTCTTAACTCATCTCATCTTAACTCATCTCATCTCATCTCAACTCAGAGTACTCAGTTTGGGAACTTTTTGGGAGTTTCTGTTATCCGACAACAGTCACTTATGAGCCCGTGACTATACAACAAGCTGCCGTTGTTGCAACAACCATCCTATACTTGCCAGGTAGGGGACGAATCGAATCCATTAGGGACCCCAGCTATCTGTTAAAGTTAAGTCCTCTATTGTTTCAGGGACTCTATCAAGAGGGAGCCAAATGAGACGTAATGGTTCTAATCCTCACCTACGTTGGCTACGTAGTTTGACAAGTGCGAGTTGGACTAACTCTTACTCTTTTGGTGCTCGATACTCCTCCCATGACTCAATCCTCATAAAACAATCCATCCAGTCAATACATCTCAATTGACTCATCTCAACTCAGCCTAATAAAGGCTCTCATCATTCAATTAGTCTCATAGAGACTCTAATCATCTCATCAATCAACATTTCAATCAATAGCTCAAGGATTTGAACAATCATTAGGGAACAATTGAATAGACAAATCATTAGAGTTCATTCATGGAAACTCATGGGACTATCAAGTTCTATCAACTCATCATCATTCTCACATCACAATCACAATTTCTATCAACATTCTCAATCAAGGCTCTAGACTCAATCCCTATCTTCTGTCATGCAATCTTTAAGAAATAATAAGTAGGGTTTATGCAATAATTCATGTAAAATATTCAATTCAAGAAAACAAGTTTGTGATGATCATCAACATATGAAAATACATGTAAAAATTATGAACTTTTCAATAAAATAATCAAGAATCATGCATGTAGACTGAAGAACCTTAAACTCTCATTTAAGACCACCTATGGGGCACATGAGAGAACAATCTCATGCTTTGTTTAGTCTTACATACTTGAAAAGTTGATATTACAATCGAACTTTAATGAATACTAGCTTTCTTGGAGAAAATCTTTGATCTCGGTAGTTCTTTTAGAATGGAAGAACTTGAAAAAACATTGTTTGAAGAGCTTCTCTTTGATTCTTGAATTCTTGATTTAGAATCTTTAGAGTTCTTGATGAATAACCATAATTCTTGAAGAAGAAGAGTCAAGAAATCCTTTTTTGGGATTCTTGAATTCGTTTTCTTGAAACCCTAGGTTATGATTTAAGGTTCCATTAGAAATTCATGAATAGATGAAGAAATTCAGGTTTGGTAGATTGAAATTTATGAAAAATTGCTTACCTTGAGGATGAATCTTGAAAGGTAATCCCAACTTGATGACTTTCTTGATGGTTTTTGAGATTTTATGTTTAGGAGTGAAGGAGAGAGTTTTTTATTATGAAAACTGACGTTTTATGCGTTTTCGGACCTTAAATAGACCCCCAAAGGTTTTAGGATAAAAGTATCCTCAAAATAAAAATAAAAAACGTCATTTATCTCATCCAGAAAGGGTCCGCGTTGGGTCCGCTACGCGGAGCCGTCGCGCGCTTTTAGACAGCTCTGCAGGTCTGCAGTAAAATGGTCATAATTTTCTACTCTGAACTCGGATTAAGACGAAATTGGATGCGTTGGGAACCTAATTCGAATATCTTCGATTTGATATATTATGGGTCACCTAACTCATTATACGTTAGGAGATATGATCATTTGAAGTTGACTTTTCTATCAACTCATACAAAAAGTTGGTAGGAATTCTTTGGAATTGACTTGATGTAAAAGATCTCTTATATTCGTTTATTAAACTTAAGAAGGGGTTGGGAGTTGATCGGCATGCTCCTCAAATGATTTAAAATTTGAAAAAAAAATGTAAGTGTGTATCCGCGACAAGTCCGCGTCGCGGCTCTGTCGCGCATCCTCATTGGAATTTGGTTTTGGATCAAAAAATTATTTTTCGATCCGACGGCTCTAAAATTCGAACGAGATTATTTTACCACTCAATTTGTCATGCTGATTGCATATCCGGTCTCGGATTCACAAATGGAGCATGGGTAGACGTGTTATGCACACATCTCTATTCTAGGGGTATTTTGGTAATTTTATTGGGCGTTACATTAATGTAGGTCTATCACAAGTAGAGGGAGAAGAAGAATTGTTACATGGTATGCCTACTTTAAATAACAAAGATTTATTTGAGTTGCTTAAAGATGGAAATCAAGAATTGTATGAAGGCTCAAAGTACTCAAAGTTAGAATTTTTGTTGAAGCTTTATCACATAAAGTGTTTGTTTGGATTAAGTGACAAGGGAATGACTATGATACTTGATCTACTTAGGGATGCATTCAATTTTGCAAAGATCCCTGATTCTTTTTATGAGGCCAAGAAAATCATCAACAAATTATGTCTCGATTATATCAAGATAGATGCTTGTCAAAATGATTGCATGTTGTATTGGGAAGGTGATGTTAACGCCGAAACATGTAAGTATTGTCACACTTCCAGAAGGAAGCCAGAGAAGAGCAACAAAGATCATACACTTACTACAAGTAAGAAGAAAAAGAAGAAGCAGAAGAAGAAGCCTGCAAAAATTTTGCGCTATTTTCCATTAAAACCAAGATTACAAAGATTGTTCATGTGCTCTAAGATTGCAGAGCATATGAGATGACATGCAGAGGATGATAACAAAGATGAAATCTTATGGCATCCTAGAGACGGTGAGGCATGGAAGAGGTTTGATACAACATTTCCTGAATTTTCTTCTGATCCTCAAAATGTCTGCTTAGGTCTAGCTAGTGATAGTTTCAATCCTTTTGGAACAATGAGTACTAATTATAGCATTTGGCCTGTGATTTTGATTCCATACAACTTTCCTCCTTGGTTGTGTATGAAGCAACCAAATTTCATTCTCTTAATGATCATTCCAGGTCCACGTGCGCCAGGAAATAACATAGATGTATGTTTACAACCCCTTATTAAGGAGTTGAATGAGTTAATGGGGAATCTGCACTTTCCTCCTCATTTTTCATTTCCTTACTTAGATTGGTATTCATTTTACAATGCAATGGTACCATTTGGGCAAGAAAGGATGAAAGAAAGGACTCGAGGAGCATTATGTCTGTATTCAGCCAGAAAATGATGTTGGCCGAATGCATGTGGGCAATCAATGCCATTGATCAATATACTTTTTACTGTTAGAAACATTGATTTGTCGAAGGGCCAGTTAATATGGATGGTATTGAATTTTAGTGAGTGATGCTGGAAAATCTAGGCTTGAAAAAGATGTAAAATGAGAACATAGTATGCATAAATATTCCTAAGGACAAAAGTCAGTTATATTTCGATGGACCATCCATGTGCAATGTTTGGTGCTTGTCAGTTTACTTTCCTTTGAGGCATCCATGGTGACGGGGTTATTTTTTATGCTAAATATTCTGGTTTGTTTTGTTTTTACTAGACTTGGAATTGTGTGAAAACTAGTTGGTGATTGAAGTGTGATTGATTGATACATCTGGTTACCTGTTGATGAATATAGTGGTGGTGTGTGTATGTTGTTAGAATTCTCTTAGTTTTTGTTCTACCACAGGATATGATCTTTTGTGCATTAGTGATTCAATGGTTTTTATCTTGACCAATCATTTCGAAATTTAGTTAAATGAAGCTGGATTTCAGAATCATTATATTACATGTATCTTTTCCTGTAACCTTGGTCTCCTGGTAACTATTTACCCTGAGTTATGCTTGACAACATATATACTGCCAGTAACCAGTGAGGGTATCTTGATAGGTGCTGTTCACAAAAACATAGTCGACATTCATCGCAAGAAGCCATTAACAGGGTAAAGAGTGCTTTTCTGGAGAACATTTATTAGATATGATTAGAATATAGCTGTGTTAGTGAGTTAAGCAAAACTGAAAGGGATTTTCCTCTCTGGTATTTTAATGTTTGGTTGCATCAGAGGTGATCTGTATGCTTATGAATCAGGTAAGTGCTCTTGATTCGCGCACCTTATATGTTGGTGGGAAATAACACGTACCCCATATAATTAGTCAAGGAGCACACAAGCTAACCTAGACACTATGATTATTCAAAAGAAAAAGGTGTAGGTGTAGTCTTTTGGTAGATCAACATGTTTGCTACTTAGCTACGTGTCTATGGAGAGTTATACTTAATTTGCCGAAAAATCTTTCTCAAATTTTAATGTATCACCTTCACACAAACGATAACAGTTAATACTCTTTGGTGACTAGAGTTGCTCTTTCGTTTTCACTTTTAGTATCCAGTGGGTAGTGGGCAGGACGAGAAATAAGGGGTATAAGGAGTTCATTCTTCTTGAAACAGACTAAAAAGAAAAGTAGTTCATTTTTTATGCCTTAATGTGGGTCCTGATTTTTGTGCATATTAAGTGCTGGGAGAAAAATGAGTGAAGATAGGGAAGGCTGTGGAATTAGTGGCTATTTTGAGCTAAGAAGACTTATCTGCCAATGCTGGACCAGCAAAGATTCCAACCACTTGTTCAATATTCTTTTGGCTACGTTCAGCAAGTTCCAGTTTTGATGGACAAGTTGCAATTTACTTGTTCTTTGCCTTTCAGTTTCTGTGAGGATTACTGCCAAGTTGTGCCATTCTATAATGGGAAAAGAAACACATGGACAACTTGTAAGTCAAACAGTTCCTACTATGGTGGAGTACTGTTTTGGGTCTCCAAAATCTTTGTTGTAATACTCTCCCAAACCAAAATAAGTGACAATAAGACATGGTCCCAAAATAAAATGTAGCTTTAGGCCTTCAACACAAAAGGTAATGTACCTTTATTCCTCTGTTAATTTTCATAGGTCCTATGTGAAATTTAAATTTAAAGGAACTACTTATAGTCTTCCTTAATATCTTTCAATATTATAGTACTGTAGTATATCATTTTGATTCAATCCTTACTTTCCCTTATACAAATGTTGTCTCATCATTTCTCTGAATTTGATTCAATTTTGAAAATAACTTCTCTACCTCCACGTGTTTTGTATGTGCAGGAAAAAATCGATCTAACTTTGAGTCGAAGTACCATAGACGAGTCTGTCATTTCGCTAAATGATGCTATTGGTAAGGTTTTAGGAAAAGAGCACTCTGGAAGGGTTAGATGCATGAGATTAGGAGTTGTTCCGAGTTAAAGTTTTTAAACAAGACAGACCTCGTTTTGGTGGTGCAAATGCTTCAAGTAGTGAAGGCTCGTGTTCGTCTCAATGCCAAGAGAATTGCAATCAAATGATGAATGCTCATATTCAAATGACGAACACTTTCAAGGCTTATATGATAATGAAAGAAGGGATGATACTAGAACAATTTGCGGGACTTTTTCTTCTCCTTCAACAGATTCTCCTACAACGGTAAGTAAAGTTTTTACAATTTTCTTTCATTTATTTTGTATGTTGCTTTTCTTTTCTTTTTTTCATTCAGTATTGGCTTAATATGTATTAATTGATGTCAGAAAATCATATTTTTGACATATTACTTAACTAATTTTATGTTTTATTTATTTATGCAGCCAAGTGATGCTGCCAGCGAACCATTTCCGCCTATGAACACAAGAAGATCATGCAATGATAGTAATCCTGTCCATGACGGTCGTTGATTGCATTATCATCGTCTTCACTGAATAATTTTTGTTGTTGAAATGCATGTTAAATGTTGGACTGAATTTTTGTATTTGAATTTATTGATATTGCTATTTAATGTTACATCTTGGTTTAACGACAAATGATACATTATGCAATATTTTTGTGATTTGCAATAGGTTAATTAAAGAATATATATTTCTTAACCTTGGGGTAGTTTTTTGAATATTTGATTATGATTTATAGCTTCATTAGCAATTTTGTAAATAATATATGAATAAAAAAAATATTTAATGAATGTGGAGCTATGATTTTAGAGCTGATGAATAAAAGCTAAACAAAATTTGCTGAGGTCGTAAACCCCTGCTATTTGTAATTTTAACTTTCTTCTTAAGGGATTAAATTTTAAATTTGCGGGGTCAACTGACGCAAAGTAATCCTTGCTAATTGATTTTGGCGGTCAAAGAAAAATTATTGCAAATTGATTGCATCAACTCTTATTATGGAAGTTTTGGCAACTGCCGCAATACTACATTTCGGGGGTTTTAAACCTATGCAAACTTTAAAATTAACCGCCGCTATTCAAGTATTTTTTTGTAGTGAATCCGTGCGTTATTTTGAAAATCCGACTTCATATTCTTGATCGGGGGAGGGGGGAATTGAGTGGAAAATGGGTCTAATCTCGATTTTAGAGCAACCGTTTTAAAATTCAAAAAATTGCAAATATGCGATTTCTAATGAGCATTCGCGCCCCTGGCACGATGCGCCAAGGGCGCACCATAGTGTTAAAAATGTGCCAGTTTTTTACTTCAGTCCAACGCTTTTGGTTCTTGGGCCTAAACCTTCCATATTTCATCTTCGTATCATTCAAGACATTCCCCAATACTCTCTCAAACCTTTAGACTAATATTTCTCTCAAAATTCAAGGGTCCAAACCTGTTTCGTATCTTAATGAATTCATCCAAGCTTCAAGTCTCCATTCAAATCCTCTTTAAGGAATTCTCCAAAGTCAAGGTATATGGGTTTCAACCATTGGGTCCTTTAACCCATGGTGCCCAAGCTTCCTTTTTACCTAAAATACATGTTTCTAAGTTGATTTTACATATGAGTTTTCTATTATGAATTTGACTATGAATATTTTGGGGTTTTGTAAAAGTATGACCATTTATGCATGTTTTGAGCTATGAATCTTGGATTTGTCTTGAGATTTGATGAAGGGTTTTATTTATTGCATGATTTCACTCTTTAATTGCATGGTTTTACACTAGCATTGCACATCCGGTTATGATTTCTTGAGGAATTGAAGGTCCAATGCATGTCTTATGAGATGAATGACCTTATGATGATAAAAAGGGATGTATGTATATGATATTCTCTTATATTGTGTTGGGAATTGACCATGCCCCACTCAGGGGGTTATGAGCCCGGGTGACCATGTCGACGGGTTTGTACCTTGATAACCGGGTTGAGGAGTTTGTACCTCAATCACCATGGGTGGTAGGGTGCGACGATCCACCAACCAATCAAGGGTTTTGTACCTTGATAACCGAGTTGAGGGGTTTGTACCTCAATCACCATGGGTGGTAGGGTGCGTCGATCCACCAACCAATCAAGGGATTCGTACCTTGATAACCGGGTTAAGGGGTTGGTACCTCAATCACCATGGGTGGTAGGGTGCGACGATCCACCAACCAATCAAAGGGTTTGTACCTCAATCACCATAGGTGGTAGGGTGAGACGATCCACCAACCAATCAAGGGGTTTGTACCTTGATAAACTACGAACTCTATAATGATTGTCTCTTCTTGCACATGTATTATGTTCTGTGTAAGCATGATTTACTTCAACCATCTTCCATGCATATCATATTGTTATATGCTACTCCTTGCCTATGAGTATGCATTTCAATTATGTTGCTTATCTCTTGTTGCATTGCATCCTACATACTTAGTACATTCAAATGTACTAACGCATACTCTATGCCTACATGATATCACCATGTAGGAATCGGAGCTCCTATTGATTCTCCTCCACGCGGTTAGACGGATTGTTGAAGTTAGCTTTTGGTGAGTCCTCATGTCCGAAGACAATATCTACCTTCTCTCATGCTTACGTCTAGACTATATCTTGTATATTTGGATTACCTATTGTCATTATTATGAGGATGAGCCCGGTTGCTTGTCTTGACCCCCGCTAAGTTCTATGTTTAGAGGTGTTGTTGGACAAATGTGTAATGATGCTATAAGCTTAACTCTCTTGACTCCCTTGATGTTTTAAGAAATGAATGTTTTCTCTTAGTCTCAATGCCCTTATTTTCACTCTTTTATATTGTTGTTTAAATTGTTTCAGCCACCAAGGATGTCTAATGATATGTTAAGAGGCTTGCTTGGGGTTCCTTCGAGTTTTCCATATGCCGTGTCACATCTAGGCCCTAGTTTGGATCGTGACAATATTTACATATATTTGATATATTAATATACAGGGTACAAGAAGAGGAAGAGGTACTGGTTCAACTCAAACAACTGAAGCTTCATCACAGGTAATGAAAATATTATTTATTTGATAACATTAAATATATGCACTATAAAATCTGAATCAGGCTACCTCAAATAATTAAAGTGGTAAAGCAAGAGGTAGCAGCTCAACTCAATCATTAGCTAAAGTCTCTTCACAGGTTTATACATTTGTTTTTTTTTCAGAAAAATATTTTTAAATATATGCACAAATAAAATCTGAATCAGGCACCTCAAACAATAAAAGTGGTAGAGGAAGAAGCAGTAGCTCAACTCAATCAACAGCTAGCGTTTCTTCACAAGCATATGCGTATTGATTTGTAAAGATTTTTTAAGTCTATACACTAATATACGAAGAACCAGGTCACCTCAAACGCTGAAAGTGGTAGAGGAAGACGTAAAGGAAGAGGCAACATTGCAAGTGCTTCAGGTGTTACAAGTGTCCAACACAATCAGATGGAACCACTGCACACACAGCCTCAATAAAGATATGTGAATGAAGGCATAGGTAGAGGAGAAATGCCTCAACAAAGCCAAACTAATTTTGAAGCAACACATAGTGAAAGAGGCCTAGGAAGGGGGAAGAGACCAGTAGAACATGAGGACACCAGTGGAGGACAAACAAGACCTTTTAAAAAGGTCAAGGATGGTTGGAGTTGGAATATATCAAGCTGAAGATGGATTTACAACTTTTAATGTAAGTAATGACTATAAATTTATATGCATAATTTAAATTTTGATTTAAATATTTCTAATTTGGCTATGCAATCTAAATTGTCAATTAAAAGAGTAATCAATACCGGTACAAGATTGACAAAGAGGGTTGATATTGTCACTAGTGATATTGGCTACAACTAAAATGTGAAATCAAATGAAAAGCGAAGACAACTATTATCAGTAGCAATCTGAAAGAACGAAGGCTAAAAAAAGTTACACAATTCAGGTATGAAGTTGCTGCTAATCAAAGTCAAACCAGTTCAAATAGGAAGACCTATATGCCATGGAAGTAGGACATTCTAATGTTGTACTGTAGATAATATCAAACAAATTTCAATTATGTGTGTTTTGATATTCTTTGTGTCACGACCCGGACTTAGGATCTAGGAGTGTCATGGCGAATAAGAACTCGAGAGTCCCCAAACAAACCTCAAGTATTCATATTCACATCATCGGTTCGGAAACGCATATACAAATAGTAAATACATAGTTTTAATGGATGGAAAAGTAGGACTCACGTTATGGGGATGTCACAGGGATGAGGGATTAACATGGATAGCACATAGTACATAAAAACTAAGTAGCGGGTTAGTATGACTCACTCTGTGGGGGCAATACGGGACTTAAGATCTTCCATATTTCCACATCAAAACATACATACTTATCATAATTCTCATAATCAATCCATAATAGTCATATCCAATAGATAACCAT
>JAPFFP010000088.1:7254557-7266821 GCA_026153255.1 Solanum medicagineum
TAATAATAATAATAATAATAATAATAATAATAATAATAATAATAATAATAATAATAATAATAATAATAATAACTAAAGAAAAAAATAACAATAAATAAAATTCGATCCCGTTCATGGAGATTCATCTCATGATAATCGCATATCTATAACTTTCCATTAAATATCATTAGGCAAATTCACGGAAGTCGAATAATTTCCATATTCATGAAGGGAAGTTGGACTTGGGATCAAGAGGACGTAACAAAAAGGGATGGGACTAGGACTTGTGGAAAAGATAAACAAGCATAAGAACGCGGTGATCTTATTAGTTTTTAAACAAAGAAATTGCACAAATACAAATGATGATATACTTATTATAGTCATATAAGGCCTAAGGGAGCACTTTTATCTTTTCCTCTTTCAAATCCATTTTTGAATGTTTCTTACATAATTATTGTGTTTGAGACAGATAATGAGCGACTAATTTCTCATATTATGGGATTGTAGTCATAGACTATGTTCTAGACTTTGATTTTTTTTTAATTTTATAAATAGGTTTTTGCATAATTACTCGCATATTCCTTTAATCTATATTTCATAGTCTCACCAACTGTGAAATACATTTGTTGTCTACTCTGGATTTGGGAGATGTTGTAGTGGATTGAACACAGGGTATAGGGAGCTTGTCTTTTCTAGGAGACTAGGATGATTCGTGTATGGGAGACTTATGACACCTACCCATTCATCTTGCTTGGTTCAAATACAGAAAGATAGCTTTAATGTTTTCTTAGTTATCATGACTATCTCCGCTCAATGATGTAGTTAGGTTGTCAATGAGAATGGGGGAGGGGAGGGGGTGGTAGAGGCGTACAATCCTGTTTGGTAAATTAAACCTTGTGAATCAGTAATTAGAAAATCCAGGATTAATCATAAGAATTGAGGCTAAAGCATACGTTGAAATGGTTAGAGTCCTGGAATCTTTCTTAATTTGATAATCACCTAGCAATCATTTGATCTTAGTTTAGTTAACTTTAATATTTTAATTGCAATAATTAACAATCATTTTTTCTTGAATAATACGCATTGCATAGTCATCTTTTGATAATAACCGAAAGTTAATCGACAAGTCCTTTGGGTTCGATATCCCGACTCTTTTAGAATCGCTACATTACTTGGTTAACCACGTACAGTTGTGTGTGCTAGAAAAGCAAGACCTACCTTGGCCATGTACTCTTGCAGCTGGCTCATTTGTTGGTTCATTGATGAGAGCTTCTAGCCTAACATTATTGCATTGTGTATTAACAATCCACAAACATAAGAGTGAAAGAAGTCAACCACCAATTTGGATTATCAAATACCAATTGGAATCAAGTTATAGCACAAAAGAAAGGGAAAATAGCGAGATTTCTTAAAATTCTGTAGCCTCTCAAAGAAAAATACAAATATCTCTGTACCATTCTGAAAGACTCTACTCGACTCATTTTTGGTATAATAATATCAACGAACCTTGGGATATGATACCAACTTTTGGCACGATCCCAACCCGCTGTGATTGGCATCTATGTTAATTCTCTGATCGGAGACACCTTATTTCAATCCAACTAAGCATACTAATATGAGATAAGGATTTAAAGATGTGGAAACAAGTTTAAATGAAAATCAAAAAGTTGAGTTTTCATAAACTCAAACAAATAGACAAAATAAACAATGCAGAATTTAACCCTCTTGAATCTGAAAGTTATTGTACCAAAACTCTACCAACAGTCTAGAGTAAAAGGATGCAACCCCAAAAATGCTAAAATAAAATAATGTCTAAAAATATCCAAGTTTGAAGAAAAGTGGACTAAGATTATAGGTGAATTAAAGGTAGCCTAAAACAGCGAGTTCACCCTTGAATCTATGAATCAACAATATCCTAGTTGAGGTCAGTGACTAGCCGTCTGAAGATGTCATATACTCAATGAAGAAAGAGCAAGTACAATATGAGTACATGCAATAAAAGTATACTAGTAGACGTGACTATTCCAATAAATGCAATATATGAAGATGACCCGAATATAGTTAAAACTGCATAGATACAGGAATATATTAACAAGTTACCATTTCATGATCAACCTACAATTCGCAGTATCAGTTTCAAATATAACAATCAAGATAGTCCTTTCATAGGACCATACCAAAATTGTTATGGTACAATGTGACACTCATTCTAATAGTTAGTGTATCAATGTGACATCGATCTAATATGTATTGGCGTGGTACTCAATTCAATATGTACAGATGTGGTGCACCGACGTGATACCTGACCTAATATGTACCAGTATGATAATACACACTTGCATAATCAAGTAACAGGTCATTGTATACAATTGATAATATGTAGCCCTTTTATGAAATCCATTTCATCTTTCCCTATTTACATATTTGCAAGCAAAACTAGCAATACAATTAACAAGCGCATACAATACATATGAAAAAATAAATCATCACCTACCTCAATGCAAGCATTGGAAAGCTAGAGTACTAGAGCTTCTCTTTTTTCAATGTCTTGGCTCTTTCTTGATCTAAAATAACTAAAGAACACAATAAATTAATGAACATATGCCTAAGTTACCTGAATTATACACAATTACTAGATCTTTTCTTGCCCATGGAATAGAGGGACTGGGAACACATGTTTGGACGGAAATGCTACTGAAAAATGGCTTGTCGGGCAACATCAGTTCGACAAACTCAATGGCGCTAGAGGCCTAATGGGACAGATATTCTTGAGTCTCCCATTCTACTCCTATCTTTCCAACCACCAAAGTCTGAACTTCATTCCATGGGTATGCAGAACCCGAATCCCCACCACGAAGGAACCATGGGAAACAACCCGCTCAGAGAGGTAAGAAAATCAACCTTAGAGTCATTAAAGGAAAGCAACAGGGAAATGGAAGCATTATTAGCAAACATCAAAGAACAACATACTGGAAAAACTCTTGATTGGGGAATTTGAGGAGACGATTCCCTTGGTAATGTTAATTCAGTGCTCGACCCAACTCATGGCATGCAGTTTGAACATTCGGAACAAGAGAGACTACACGCCAGCAGCGGTAGCCTTGAGCCCAGTGAAGCCACCGCAGTCTAGGAAAGGAAATTCTGGAGGCACCCCACAACCTCACCATGATAAATTTCATCATCTGGAACCCTAGAGGCACTAACAGTGAGACCAATCAACATTATGAAACAGTGACATATTGTACAAGTTATTCCATAAATTTAGCCTATTTTGAAGATCGGTGCTAACATAAATAGCAGAGAAACGCCAAGTATGAGTGTCGGGGGTACCTTAATGAGAACATGTATTTCCTGTGGCTTAACGGATATGCTATCCAACTTGAGCACATTTTCCTTCGACATTATAACAATTCCACCAGATAAGCCATCAGCCGGGGACTGGATTTGTGCCTCAAAATTCAGAGCCTCCATAGATGCTTGTGTTTTTCGTCATCTTAGTTTCAAGGAGTACTAGCAGCGCTAGTTATGGGTTTTCACCAGGGCTTCGCAGTGTCTCCTGAAGGTTGTGTTGTTCTCACCTCTAGCGTTCCAGATGATGAAATTTATCATGATGAGGTTGTGGGTGCCTCCAGAATTTCCTTTCCTTTCCTCGACTATGTCAGTTTCACTGGGCTCAAGGCTAACGTTGTTGGCATGTGGTCTCTCTTGTTCCGAATGTTCAAAGTGCATACCATGAGTTGGCTCGAGCATTGAATTAACATTACCAAGGGAATCATCTCCTCGAATTCCCTGATCAAGAGTTTTTCCAGTATGTATGCTTCGAGAAATTGTTCTTCGATGTTTGGTAATAATGCTTCCATTTCCCTGTTGTTTTCCTTTAATAACTCTAAGGCTGATTTTCTTACTTCTCTGAGCAGGTTGTTCCCATGGTTCCTTCATGGCGGGGATTTGGGTTCTGCATATCCATGGGAATGAAGTTCAGACTTTGGTTGTTGGAAAGATAGGGGTAGACTGGGAAGAATGGGAGACTCAAGAATGTCTGTCCCAGTAGAGCCTCTAGCGCCATTGAGTTTGTCGAACTGATGTTGCCCAGCAAGCCACTTTTCAGCAGCATTTCCGTCTAAGCCATGTTTGGACTCAAGAATGCCCTCACATTAATGAGACAGAAGGAGTATGAACTGACTGAAATCTTTTCTTGCCCATGGGATCCCACCAAAGCGCCTTCTACTTAGATCAGAATCATTCTCAATGAGTGCTCGCCATCACCATCCACTATGACTGATCCTTACTATCTACACCAAAATACTGCTAATTGTGCCTGCCTGGGAAAGAAGATCAAAATCAAATGAGATAATAGTTCACTCACAATATAAAATGAGTCAAGGAGACAACTAATCAAAGGGTTAATGTCACAATTTTAACCTATCCATGACAACAACCGAAAAGAAAGAAACATTACTCAATTTCACAATTCTAAACAACCATCTGTAAGCAAAAATGAGGGGGAAAAGAACAAATATTCCGTCTCATATCTTGAGCAATTTTTAGGCTAAACGGAACAGTAAGAACTTAATGAATTATTTCAAGACACATGCAACGACTAGAAGCGACAGCTATCTCGTGGACTAAACAACTATGAAAAGCTTCAGCTAACTAAACACTCAATTTCTGAAGACCTCTATAGTAAACCAAAAAAATGGAGGTACATGTCCTTGAGATAGGGGTGACAGGATCGGTAATTTATATGGGTGCCCATTCAAATTGCCTGTTCAACTCATTTAAAATTGGTAAAGAGTAAAAAAGGTTTAAACATAAAGAAAAGTAGTAGGGCACTATTGACTCCACCCTGACAACGAGCAACAACATAGAAATGCTTAGCCATTATATCAACGAGCTTTCCCTTTCCTTTATCGCCCCATTGGCAACCCAACACGCCAGATACTTGACTCAGTGACTCAATTCGACTTGCCGGTGGGGGAGTTTGGGGATTAAAAAAAATTTAAGATTTAAAAAAAAAACAAATTAATTTTTTTTTTTCATTTTTTTAAGTAGGGATGCTGAGGGGAGGGGAGTGGAGCAGTCAAGGTACCTAAGTAGGGGATAATAAAAAATAAATTTAATTATTTTTAAAAACAAAATTTGAGAGGACGGAGGTTTCAGGAGGGGTGGGTTGACGAGGGTTGGTGGCCAAATTAGGAGTGGGGTTTTTAATGTTTAAAAAAAAATTAATGGAGGTGGAGGTGAGAAGTGGATAAAAAGATCCGCTTTGAATATTTAAACATGACCCTTACTATAATATGGACATTATTCATTAGGTAACACTCTTTTCTTTCTAGTCAAACCCAAAATAGGGGCTCCCTTCTATATTTAGAAATAATTTAACTTTAGATTGCTCATTC
Organism: Solanum medicagineum; assembly: GCA_026153255.1. Taxonomy (NCBI): domain Eukaryota; kingdom Viridiplantae; phylum Streptophyta; class Magnoliopsida; order Solanales; family Solanaceae; genus Solanum; species Solanum medicagineum. Next base: position 7,259,936 of record JAPFFP010000088.1, read on the forward strand.
TACCCTTAAAACTTAATGAGATAACCAGTAGGATATATAGATATAGATATTGATCTAACCAGCACTTCCCCTAACCAGTATATATATATATAGATAACCAGTACTTCCCCTAAAGCAATCCACCTTCCAAGGGAATCCAAATATAACCCACTCTCGAAAATCTGTAGGATAATGTCAAAGATAGTAGTGTTTGATTTATCAATGTTATCAAACACTATTAACACAGTAGGAAATAAGCTAGGTCACTGAGTCACTAGTCTCATCTCTCATTAATATACTGCAACAAGCTACAAGTAACAACAATGAAATAAGCTTTAACTCAATGGATAAAGCTCATTCCACCTCACCGTTTGAATGGTGAAAGCAGGAGGGTAAGAAATTTATAACCAGATAAGTGATGTGTGCAAATAATTATGTATAGTCTGCAAAAGTGACATATGTAAAATTTACCGCAATATCATGGGGAGTGACTGAGACATCGCCTAAAGCTTTATGTATAGTCTGTAAAAGTGCAGATAAAATGCCACAAAGTCTTGAATGGCCTTTGGAGAAGGTCTGAATTCCCCTGTGCTTCTGCTGTAGAAAGAAAAATACTAAGTCCATCATGCATTTTTCCTAACACCTAGCTTTAGAGGCCAAGATTTGTTCTTCTTGATGTAGGGCTTCCAATTCTTTTTCCAGCTGCATTGAATATCAAACTCAGATTGGCGCATATTAGTATTAATAAGTGCAACTTATTAGGGAATATTATGTTATATAATTAGAAGAAATAGACATAAAAATAATATTTTATAAGTTAACAATATATAAAAATTGATTGACCTATCTCTTCTAAAGTAAACATTCAGAATAAGTCGAAGTAGAATAAACTCCCACTACAAACTTACAAAAATCATTTTGAACTGTTTGTGAAAAACAGATATATTAGTTAACCAAGTAGATTACCTGGAGTCACAAGAGTAAAAACATGCAAATTATATTTGAGATAAAGCTCAACAAGAAGAAAACATACCCAATATAGTTCCTGTATGGTTGTGTATGGTTCTTTGTTCCGGCAAGAAACACTAGAAAAGCTCAAACCATGTCCAGATAAGCAAGTCAATTTGTCTAAAGACAAATAAGCTCTACATGAGACCAGTAACAATTTTTGCCACTTTATTAGCATTATCATACTCCCCTTTTGAACACAATAAAGAAATGCAAGAATAATAAGAATTGAAGTCAAGGAACTCGTTTATTTGAGTGTCTTGATTATGACGGTTGTTTGATGCCTTCACTGGTTTCCAACTCTCACATGATCTAAAGTCTATATCTGTTTTGTATTTGCAGAATAAGTCTTTAGAATCAACACTCTTCTCTCTAAAAGGGAAAAACATGGACACCACTTCATTGAGAACATTAACTGCTTCTTGGATGCTTCCACGCTCACATAACAGAGAAAGAAAGCTTCCAATAGACTCTGTTCCAATCTCGCTTTCAACTCTGCCAAGAAGATCAATGACAGATTTTGATTGAAACATCTCCCTCAAAATGCTTCGAGATTCTTCCATCCTTCCCTTATCACATAAACCTCTCACCAAGTGCATGAAACCCAAAAAATCAGGTAGCGTACCTCTCGTTTTGTACTCAGAAAAGAACCCAAGAGCTCCCTCCAGGTCACCCTTCTGGCAATAGCTGTTAAGTACTGCACCGACAGTGAATTCATCTGGTGTTAGGCCTTCAGCTTGTAAATCAAGGAGAAGCTTCAAAGTTTCCTCGACTTGACCAAACTTGCTGCATCCATCAATTAATGAATTGTATATGTGAGTATTCGGTCTAAGGTTCTTTAGGGACATTTCCTCAAACAACCTCCTCGCATCCTCTAAAAAACCTCCTTTTGATAAAGTGTCAATGAGTATACCATATGTGATTTCTGAAGGAACTATATCATTCTTTTCTAATGATTCAAATAACCGAAAAGCTTCAACCATGCACCCTTGACGACACAACCCATTGATAACTGAGTTATAGGTTACAATATTGAAAGAAACTCCTTTATTCTTGGCAAAATTACAAAGATCTAACGCTCTGTCAATATGCCCTCCTTTGCAAAGGCCGTCAATAACAATTGAGTAGTCAACCACATCCAAGTGGGGTAGCTTATCTCCCGCTCCCATAACAAGGTTAAAAGCATCCAGATATTGGCCACCTTTTGTCAGTGTTCTCAAAACTACAGCAGGAAAAGTTACCGCAGATATGTCACCTTTCATAATAGAAAGAAACCGAAGTGCAGTTTCTACATTTTTAATGCAAAGAAAGTACACAAGTATCTCCTTTGCTCTAAGCTCAAACATCCCATAATTTTTTATGAATGTTGTCAAAAGGAGGGAAGTCAAAAAACCTTTGCCACCATAGAGAAGAGATCTCATGGTAAGATAGTACGAATTTTTGCTTAGTACAATACCATTACTTTGGGTCACCGTTAATAGATCAAATGCAGCCTCTGATAATCCTTTGTTGCACAGGAAAGAAACAGCATCACTACACATTGAACCAAATTTTTCATGCTCATTTCTTCCCAATCTCTGAAACAAATCTAAAACTCCATGAACACCCTTAACTCCAAAGATCTTTTTGATCAATATCATATAGATCCTTGTACTTAAAGGCAGACCTCGATCTATTAGTTCAACGAATACTTCAACTGCCATGTCTGGCATGTCATTCTTACAGAGCCCTTGAATGGTGCAATTGTAACATGCAGCCGAAGTTATAGATGCCTTCCGAAATTCATCAAATATTTCAAGTGCCTCATCTAGCATTCCTACTTTGGTGTAACCTTCAATCATTGTACAGTAAGTAACAAAATTGGAAGTCAAGCCCATATCCGATATTTTCTTATATATGGAAAGAGCATCCTCAAACAATCCCATCATAAATAGGCCTTTTATAAGCAAGTTGCACATAGTAACATCCAGAGAAACGCCAGCTGCTTCAACTCTACTTTTTGTGTCTAGCATTCCCGTGACATTTTCTTCTTGCATATAACCATGTAACAACGTACTATATGTGATAATATCTCCGGGAATTCCCTTAGACACATCATCAGCCTCATTCATCCTCCCTGCTTTGCACAATCCATTGATAATGGTATTGTATGTGACAACACTAGGTTTTATGCCTTTCTTCTCCATTTCACCAAGCAGTTCAAATGCGCGTTCCATATCACTCTTCCTGCACACACCATCAATTAACACTGCATAGATAAACTCATCCGCTTCAATCTGCAAATCTTCGACCATCTTAAACACTGCAAACGCCTCAGACAGTTTCCCTTTCCTGCAAAATCCTAATATCACTGCTGTAAGAGTAACCAAACTCGGTTGCAGACCACGTTTGTTCATTGTGTATAAGAACCCAACTGCTTTCTCCACATGTCCCTCCTTTGAGAATCCATCCATAAGTATTGTATAGGCTATTGTATCCAACTCAAATCTCCTACACACCATCTCATTGTATCGACGGAGTGCCTCTTCAATATCTCCTTCCCTAAAATACCCATATATCCAATTACTGTAAAACACAACATCTAATTCTAATCCATATATCTCCATCTTAGCAACCAAATCAGAAACCTCATCGATTCTTCCTAACCTAAAATAAGCACTTAATAGTGCTGTGTAAGTAACAACATTGGGTTTCAAACAACCTAAACTCACAGCATTCTCAAAGAACTTAACAGCCAGCTCAGCCTTTCCAACACTCAAAAACCCAGAAATCACACAGCTACACACAAAATTATCAAATGGGTGTTTATTTTTTTCATTGTTCATCAACTCTAACACTTGAATTGCCTCATCCATCCTTCCCTGACTACAGAAAGAGTAAATCAATGAAGAGAAAGTGTTGGAAGAAAGCAAAACACCATCACTCACTAAGTAATCCTGTAGTATTGAAAGCACCTTTTCGGGGTTTCTACTTTTACAGAGGCGTTGAATTATTGAATCAAATAGGGGTTTCTCCATCTGGGTACTCTTCTTCTTCTTCAAGTACTGAACTGCTTCATCATATTTATCCTCTTTGACAAGGGCTTCTACGAAAATTCTGCGTGTCTTGGAATCTCCCTTGAATTGGTTTGATTTCACCAAGTGCATGATGAGTTTGAATCTTTTGGATTGAGAAAGGAAGAGGAGGAACTGGTTGAAGTGTGTACTGGTCGGAGTCAACCCACTCTTCAATAGAGAAACAAGGGAGAGAGACTGAGAATTGGAAGGCAAAAGGAAGGTGGAGAATGCTCTAATCATGGCCCATAGTTAGATCTTGAGAAGTTTCATAGAATTAATTGGAGAAAAATGAAACCGTCACAACAACACGAGCAAATCCTCTTCAAATCCCAAAACTAAAGAGCCAAGCTCTTCTTCAATATTTGTGTATGACTTTGCTCTCTCATTTCCAACGCAGCCAAGTTCAGAGATTTCACTCCACCATTAGAGAGTTGAGAAGAATTTGGTCGAGTTGCCCAGGAGTAATTTCAAAAATATATATAAAAGGGGTAATTTCACGAACATCCCTAACATTTCGTTATGTAATTAAACCTCCTTGTAATTTAGTTATTAGGACGTAATCCATGATAATTCTTTCATTTCATTTTACGTGGCGTCCTTTGATTTGCTACGATATTTAAGAAAATAAAAAAAACTATTTTTGAAATTTGTGATCTAAAATTATTCTGACATGTTTATATGACTGAGAATCATTTCATCAAGGTAAAGGGGAAATATTAATGTTAAATTATTTCCAATTAAAGTAAAGTGACATTCTTTTTGGAACGGACCAAAAAAAAATATGCCACCTAAAATGAGACAGAGAAAGTAATGATTTGTGATAATTTTAAAATCAAACTTATTATAAAATGATATTGTTAAACTTATACGAGAGTATGTTAGCAATTAGCATCTTGATAAGTTATAATAGAATACTTATGAAATCAAACAATGTATAAGCCTAGTCCATTGTCTAAATTTGTTAATAATTTTTTTTTAACATGAGTTTATTTTTAAAATTATTCAAAATCAAAAATAAGCTCACGTCATCCATATTATTCTCTTGTTGAAATAATAAAAATATATATATATAAAACTTAATAGTTAGATTAAAATAAAATTTGGCCTAAATTTTGGCTACAATGACAAAATAATATGTTCACATTATAAACTAGTTTTGTTTTGAATATTTTTTCTCTTTATTTAAAAAATTAATATATTCTTTATTAGTGCTATTTCCAAGACATTAAAAATAACTAATAATTAATTATTTGGTGAATTTGTAGTCATAAATTGAAAAAGGAACCATAAAGTTCATATACTAGTACCATTTTCTTTCTTGAAAATGAATACATGTATAGCATATTTGGCTAATAATTTATTATAAAAGTACATAAATATCTATATATATTTTTTCTTGATTAATTCGTTATGAGAAAAGCTCATGACTCCGACCAAGTGAAGTGTATTAAGGATGAGAAGGGTGAGGTATAAGTGGATGAGAATTCCATTAAGACAAAATGACAAGCTTACTTTCATAAACTCTTAAACAAAAAAAGGGATAGAGATATTGAGTTGGGTGATTTGGCGCACTCCGATAGTTATCGAGATTTTGGTTATTGCAGTCGTTTTGGAGTTGAGGAAGTTAGACGTGTTGTTAGTAGGATGAACAAAGGGAGAGCAATCGGACCCAATGAAATTCTGGTGAATTTTTGGAAGAGCGTGGTGAAGGAGAGTATTGAGTGGTTGACCAGGTTGTTTAATATTATTATGAAGACCGCTAAGATGCCCGGTGAATGGAGGAGGAGTACAATGATTCCATTGTACAAGAACAAAGGTGATATTCAAAGTTGTAACAATTACAGGGATATCAAGTTATTAAGTCACATTATGAAAATTTAGGAGAGAGTGGTAAAGATGAGGGTGAGGAAAGTAGTGTCTATTTCTAAGAACCAGTTCAGATTTATGCCGGGATGATCAACTACTGAAGAAATCCATCTTGTTCGGAGATTAGTGGAGAAATATAGGGAGAGAAGGAGGGATCTTTATATGGTGTTTATTGACCTGGAAAAGGTCTATGATAAAGTTCCGAAGGATATTTTATGGAGATGCATAGAGGCGAAAGGTGTTCCAATGGTGTATATTAGGTTTTTGAAGGATATGTACGACGGAGCCAGGACTCGGGTAAGAATGGTAGGAAGAGACTCAGAATATTTTCCTGTTAAAATGGGACTCCATCAAGGATCTATATTGAGCCCTTTTCTTTTTGTTTTGGTAATGGATGAGCTGACATGGTCTATCTAGGAGGGATGCCATGATGTATGCTATTTGCAGATGACATAATATAGATTAATAAGACTTGGGCCAAAGTTAATGACAGATTGGAAGTTTGGAGATATACTTTGGAATCCAAAGGGTTCAAATTGAGCATAACCAAAATAGAATACTTGGAGTATAAATTCAATGTTGCTAGAGATAAAATAGACATTGAAGTGAAGCTTGTCACTCAACCTATTACTAAGAAAGAAAGCTTTAAGCATCTTGGATCCATCATTCAGAGTAATGGTGATATCGACGATGATGTTACCCATCGTATTAAGGTAGCATGGACGAAATGGAGGCTTACCTCAAGAGTATTGTATGATAAAAAGATATCACCTAAGCTTAGAGGCAAGTTTTACAGAATGGTGGTTAGGCCATCTTTGTTATATGAGGTGGAGTTGTTAGAACCCGTAAGTTAGAACCCGTAAGTACTTAATTAGTTCAATTCGGTAAAGTTTGGGACCAAATGTAAATTTTCTTCTAAGTTTAGTCCTTAAAATTTAATTGTTGTGGGGTCATATGTTGTGGTTTATTGTGATTGG
>JAPFFP010000088.1:7284535-7297348 GCA_026153255.1 Solanum medicagineum
TCCAACTACACTTAACTCATATAATTATGCACCGCAACTTACTTATGTTAATTTACACAATATTCGCAATAGTTTTCTAATCGACAATCCATCTCAATTAATTTAATTATGGGGTCTAACAGTTTGATATTAAAAGAAGCTCGCATTCCTCTTATTCCATTCATTCTGGTTCCACAAAGATGTATGGAGACTTGAGGGAGGTGTATTGGTGGAACGAAATGAAAAGGGATATAAAGAAGTGTGTGTCTAAATGTTCCAGTTATCAATAAGTTAAGTTGAACACCAAAGGCTGAGTGACCTAGCTTGAGACATTGTCAAGAGGTATTCTGACTCCATATGGGTAATAATGGATGTAATGATGAAGCTAACTTATTTCATACTAGTCAAAATGACCTCTAGTGCCGAGGATTATGCCAAATTATATATCCGAGAGTCAGCGAGGTTGCATGAGGTTTCCTTGTCTATCATATTGGATCGCGGAGCTCAATTTACCTCACACTTTTGGAAGTCATTTCAAAAGAGCCTTGATACTAAGGTGAAGTTGAATACTACCGCTACTACATTTTTACTTTCAACCACCCCCAGAAAGTATGGTCTAAACTATCAAAAAGTGTGGCCTTTGATCAAAGGCTATACCTTTGGACTTTAGACAACACTTTCAAGAGGGTGGCCAAATGAAGTGTAACCTTTGATCTAAGGCTACACTTTTCAAATATCACCTTACATGCAATACTTAAAAATTGTAGCTTATTAAATAACAAAGGCTACGATTGCTGAACACCATTTACCGACACTTTCACATCCTAAAGCTACACTTACAAACTGTTATTTTTATTCTTTTTAGCCACACTTTTAAACATGGCTTCTAAAATTGTGAAAGGTACATACCTTTTCTTATATCAGCTGGTTATATATTTTATAATATCTATCATATATTTTGATGATATAAAAAACTAAATTAGCTAATAAATATAAAAAATAATTCAAATTTATATATGCATAGTAAGAAAACATATGTATCAAAATACCCAGTAATAATAAAATTTTATTCCAAATTAAAGCGAATGCATTCATATAGTATCATTAAAAATAGGCATCTTAATTATTCAAAATTCTTCACCATCACACATCAACAGATCGGTCAAATTGAATTTCTTCCACCAATGTCAACTGCATCACAAGCATTCTCCTACACATGAAAAAAATTATTAATTAGATAGAAACCAAAGAATGATCATTCGTAAAAGTGTAATAAATGTAACCTATGTCGCAACAATTAACAACTCTCAAAGGGACTTTTTCAAATCTAGCTTTACATCTATTCTCCCACTCCTCTAGCAAATAATAGTAGAGAGACATTGTAGTACAGTTTTGTGGATTGCATTGACTAGCTTGGTGAGCCACCATTCTAGCGCCGTACTCCTCATATGCCCTATTTTATAGCACAAACCACTTAAGGTAAAGAATAATCAAAGATTTTATAGTTGCACTATTATATGCCTTTTAAAAATTCTGGTTTGTTTTGACAAAGAATGAGTCAATCGATATATATTTGCTACCAGTTGGAGAAAATTTCTGTTTCTTTTTTATCGACTGCTACTTCTAGTATGGCCAATATTGTGTAGTGAGGAAATATATTCATATATCATCACCATGAAGTGGAAGGTACCTCTCTTGTGGCATAAAACTTTTGTGGTAGTTGCTTGATTCTTCACCTTGCAGCTTTTCCACAAGATGAAAATCAGAATGTTCCTGCCTTTCTTCAATGAAACTTGGGGCAACTCAATATAGCCAATATAACCATAAATTGAGCCCAATACGAGGCCCAGAACACCAAGAAATAGCCCCAAAACTGGATGACATTTTAATCGTAAACATATTTGTTACAACAAATTCCCAGTCAAATTACTCAAAAATATGATCAAATTAATAGAATCCGAACATACCACTGATTGCTTCTCGAAATATAGTACAATTTAGACTCAAAATTTACTTAATTCCAATAAAAAATGGCAAAGATACTGTAACACAGTTTCTGACAGTTTACGGTAATATATTCAACAAGAACAATGATTCTCACCTTGAAATACATACTAAATGTAAAATACAAGGTCCCCATGACATTCCTCATGAACTTCCATACAATTTATCCTTTTAAATTGTCTAATTCTGATATAAAATGCCAAAGCTTTGTTAATTTGAAGTTTTGCTCATATCCTTCGCATGCTAGCCTTTTAAGGCTGGCTGCCACTTGCTAATGCCTCGCATGGATGCGGCCTAGCTGCACAAATGGGGGCCTATGCACCAATGCTATTCCGCGCACAAAGGCAGGCCCCTGCACATATGGAGGTTCGCCCTGCTGAAGTGCCATCAACACTTTCCAGAACTTCTCTAGAGCGTTTCGGGCTCATCAAATGTTTGTTCTCCACAAACCAACTATATAACCATATGAATTTCAATGTTTTCGATCCAATAGTGCAATTGGAATCTCCAAAAGATCTTGTTACAATAAAATGAGGGGCTTACTTCATTTTGACTAATTTTATCTAAAAGAATTGAGGGAGTCAAAATGCATCCGAAAGTCCTCGACATCCGGCGAAAGGTCATCTTAGACTATAATCGACGTTCTGGAGCTAACCATGCCATTATAAATTCCTTTTTATCATGTTTACTAAGGTTATCATTGAAAATCACTTTTTAGCTTATTTCAGAACTAATTTTGCAAATTCTCTGTTAAACTCATACCAAAACTCCCAAATATCAAGCCACCTAAGCTCTTAGCCTAATTTGATCGTTCTGGAGCTGATGGAACTATTTTTGCACCGCCTCCATTTACACTTCACAAATGCGGATGAGACCTCCCAATGCGGAGTGTATGACATTTTGGCCTCTTCGAACGGAAGGGACCTCTGTAACCGTGGAGGGTTAAATCCCTGCACTAGATATCAGCCAACTGTGTTTTTTTTTATTGGGTGTATATAAATCATTCGGAATCTGATTTTCACCAACAAATTATGTAAAACCACCAAATTTGATTTTCAGATGCAATGACACTGTTATAATTCCATTTGTGGTCGTTATGACCAAATGTGGGTCCCACTTCCTAACTTCATATTTACTCAATTTCCACCGAGTAGGCCACAATGCACCCAAAAGCCTCGAGAACAAAAAGAAAGGTTTTTCTAGACTAAACTTGATGTTTTGAAGCTAACCATGCTACCATAATTTTCATTCGGGCATGTTTCCAAGAATGTGGACAAAAGTCAACTATTGACCTATTCTGAAGGTTAAAATGCATAACTCGGTATGAACTGATGTCGAAAACTTCGGTACTCTAAATGATCATGCTCCTAGCCTAATTTGGTTATTCTAGAGTTGATGAAACTTTCAAAATTTTTTTCTAAGGCCATTTACTCAAACTTTACTACTAAACTCATTTTCCAACTTTAGCAAGCCTTCTCCACATGAAAAACTACATAACTTTCAAACGAGTGACTATGAAACTAAACTCTTAGTGCCAACAAATCACAAATGACTAGGGTCGCAACTGGAATGCTCTAACAGATGCAAAAGGTGTAAAAATCCACAAATAACCTGGAGGGTCCTTGTAATGACCCTCTTTGTCAATTTTGTGTATCTGTATTATTTTTGCTGTTTTGAGCTTCTATATAGTGACCTCAGACCTTTTATGACTTGTTGGAGTTGTTGGAATGGTTGTGAGTGGTTTTTGTTGAGAATTGTGCAAGTTTGTAAGTTAGCGAAAAGCTAAAGCTGCAAACATGAGATTATTAACAAATCCCTCGCAAATGGCCTTGGAATAGGATTCTGACGGTTCCATCAGTTTAGAAACATCCGATCTAGGCTAGAAGGGTGGTTTTACCGAGGATGGAGGGTCTCGGTATGAGTTTGAGCTAAGAGTTTCAAAAAGAGTTCAACCAAAAGCTAAAGGGTGTATTTCTACAAAAATCTAGCTAAACACATGCAGAATGGAAAACTGATGGCGCGGTCAACTCCAAAATGTTTAAAATAGGCTAGAATGACCCTTTATCAGTTGATAGGGACATACAATTGTATTTTTAGCCCCTCAGTTTCTTCAGCTAAAATTGGTCAGAAAGAAGTTGGACCTTCATTTTTGCATAGGATGTTCTGTTGGGAATTTCAGCTACACCGTGGGATCTGGAACATAAAAATTTATGTGTTTACACTATTCATTTACATAGAATGGGCATCAAATGCCCCAGGAATAGTCCGGGTATATTTTGGACATTGCTGGTGTAGCACCAGTAGGCATAACCCTCCTCGTTCGCGGAAAGCAATGCCGCGTTCGGAGAAGGGAAGTTGGCTAGAGCTTTACGTTCATGAGGCCCAATCTGTTTTTGCAACACTTGGGGATTCTACACCTTCGTATCCGTGGAGGCCTAGTCCGTGTTCTCAGAGGGTCCTGAGTGGCCTATATACAAGCCTTCACCTAACGCGAATTAACTCATTTATCCAACTTTGTGAGCTCTTAAAAATTGCATTTCAAGTCCATTTTTGATTATTCAAAGGTCCAAGTGACTCAAATTTTTGCAAGGAATATCATAGTAAAGTTGGATTTTGGATTAGATGCATATTTCAAGGCAAATTCACTATTTTTGTTGATTATCTTCACATGTTGATAACTTAGCCGATTCTTGATGAACTTAAGCGAAACTTGAGTCTAAATTGTTCTACATTTTGAGTGGAACATTGAGGTATATTGGGTGCTGGCTGGAATTGTCACGACCCAAGCCTAGGGCCTAGATGTGACACAACGAATGGAAACCCGAAAGGACCCAAACACGCCTCTTAGCATATCAATCACACATCCTTGGTCATAGAAGCAAAGTAAACAACAACAAGAAATATATAAAATGGGAAGTGGGACTAAGGGAATTCTTGAGTATAAGCAAGGCATAAGAGTCAAGCTCACAACACACTAACATTATAATATCCAACATACACCTCTAACTTGGAATGGAGCAGGGGCTAAGACCCTTTCCCAGCTCACCCTCATAATGTTAAATGTTCAACACAACAAAGTCTTAACATATCAAGAAAAGTAGATAGTGTCCTCAAACTTTAGGACTCACTAAGGCTTGTCTTCAGAGAATCTCACTAGGTACGTGGAGGATGATCAAGAGGAGCTCCGGTTCATAACGACTCCTCTTACTGCAGGATGCTTACCTAGCCAACGCTTAGATCCATCTCTACCCAAACTTTTCTGGTTCACCCCGATATTCCCCACTTGTCCGACTATTGCTGAGCAGTTTTTGGATGTCAAACGGACCTCCCCAGAAGGTAATTTTAATGTGGCCAATTTCCCCTCTTTTGCAATCAGTTTCTCTACAGCACCCGCTGCTCTAGCTAATTGTCCACCCTTTCCAAGTGTGATTTCTATGTTATGTAAGACCGTGCATAAGGGCATATCAGTTGAAGTAGATTCTTTTTTTGATCAATCAAAACCCCTTCCCAAATTGTACAGGCTTCTTCAAAAGCATACAACTTTCTGGATGTAGATGATGATATCTATACATATGGATCTTATATATATCGTAAACACTGAACCCTGAACCCTGATCACTACATGGTGATATCATGTAGGCATAAAGTATGCGTTAGTACATTTGAATGTACTAAGTATGTAGGATGCAATGAAACAAGACATAAGCCAATATAGTCAAAATGCATAGTAATAAGCAATAGATAAGTGTAGTCTCAATATGACATGCATGATCAATGCTTGAAGTAAAACATGCTTGTAAATCATTCAACTTGTATAGATCATAATACATGTGTGGGAAGAGACCTCAACAGACAAGGAATAAGACCAAGTGAGCTACAACTTAGAATCCAGATGATTACCCCTCACCGGTAAAGAGGTGGTCTACTTGCCAAGGTAAACCATCCTTCACCTTACGGGAGCTTGTCCTATTTTGGAGAAGTAACCTCCCTTATGGGAACCCATCCCATTTTGGGATGGATTTCATGATAAAATGCACTAAATGGATACACTACTGTAGCAAGGGTATAATATAATCCTATGTTGGCACATAGTTTGAGGAAAGGAGTATGGACCTTTGCAGATAGTTCACGCCGACATCAAATCCATCGGTGCTAAGTCTAATCCCACGGAATACTTGAAATAATCATAAAGTTAATAGCTTGTAATAAACATGGAAACATGACATGAGTAGCTCTTAAACATTCTTAACCTCTAATGGTAAGCCTAACTTGAAACATGAGAATAGATCTTAATCAATACATGAACCCTTGCTTTAACATGAATGGCTCACAAAAGGTAAAATCTTGAAAATAGGTCTTAACTTGATACTTGCATAATCATAGATAATTTCATGAACTCATAACATATCTAATAGCCCATATTCATCATGAAGTCACTTGACTTGTAAAACATGCAAATAACTTGAGAATTCTTGACTTGACATTTCATCAAGCACTTGGTGGGCTCATATGAGTACATGTTCAAATCATGCAAAATGAAAGAGTATAGATCATGAAATAGTAAAACCAATGCATATTAAAGTCATGTGAATTAGCCCACTAACATCATGGTAAAACCCCATCATAGGTAACTTGTAAATCATATCAAAACGTCACAATTGTTTATATATTTCATAGCTTGAATCATGTGTAGTCTCAATAGACAAAGATCATCTCATAGTGTAAGCTTAAAATCGATAGTCATGTATAATCAACAATACTTGGCAAAACCTCAACATATTTCATGAACATATTTCATAACTATAGATACCCATACGTACTACAACTTGAAATCATGCAATTTTCATGAAAAGGAAGATTGGGCTTTATGGGTGAAAGGACCCAGTGAATGAAACCCACATACCTAAATTCAGGGATTCCTTGATGTTGACTTGAAGCTTGAGTGAGTTCTTGAGATCTGGAATTAAGCTTGAGACATTTGAATTTGAATAAGAATTTTGATGAAATGGTTGAGAGGTTTTAAAGAGGGTTTCTAAGTGATGTGGAGTTAAAAAATGGCTAAGTATGAGACATTCACATGTAAATGGGCATGGGGCCATGACCGCAATGCCCTTATGCCACAATAGAAAATTAAGGAAGTGCTAACACTACTCCGCGATGGGTCTACGTCGCGGAGCCATCGCATATCCTTACTGTTTCCAAAAACTTTTGCTAAAATCACTTTTCGCTACGGGTCTTCTAGAATCTGAGTTATACCCACCCCCCACTCAATTTTGCCCCCTGACAAAAAATATGAAGTCAGATTTTTGATATCACGCACGAATTTTGAGATATATAGAAATTACGATTATGGGTACTTCCAAAGCACATTCTTGGCACGTTTCAATATCTCTCCTTTGGTAACATTTGTCCCCGAATGTCAAAGAAACATGTATGAGAGAAAAAATCATGAAAATTTCAGCCTAGCATAAATGCAACACTTACACTAAAATATCATTTTCAGAAATCTCAACATGAATGCCAAAATCACCATAACCTTCTTACCATAAACATGAATGCGTGCAACATGATATGGGGCTGAAACTTAGTTCTTGGAATCATATAGGGGACTTAAATTAGTACCTTCAGCTTGAGTAGAATGGAAGAGATACGGATATCGCTTTCTCATATCTACCTCGGCTTCTCATGTGGCACTTTCAACTTCTTGATTCCTCCAAATGACCTTGACGGAAGCTACATCTTTGTTTCTTAACCTCTTTACTTGTCTATCTAAAATCTCCACCAGGACCTCCTCATAGGTCAAATTATCTTCTACGACACCCACAACATCCAAGGGCACTATCGCACTTGGGTCACCCACACACTTCCTCAACATGGATACATGGAAGAATGAATGAACCATATTCCAACAACACCTCTAAACTTAGAATTGAACGGGAGCCAAAACAACTTTTCGGGCTCAGCCTTATAGTCAAAGCATACAATAAAAGTAAAAGAGTATTTTTATAATATAAGATCAAAAGATATTGTCCTCGGAGTTCAGGACTCATCAAACTTGCTTCAGAGATAGTACTAGCCACATGGAGGAGGAAGATGATCAAGTGGAGCTTTGGTTCCTACATGGTAACATCATGTAGGCATAGAGTATTCATTAGTATGTTTGAATGTACTAAGTATGTAGGATGCAATGCAACAAGAGATTGGCAACATATGAAAAATGCGTACATATAGGAAATGGATGAACATAGTAACAATATGGCATCCATGAATGATGCTTGAAGTAAAACATAATTATATAGAACATATTACATGTGTAGGAAGAGACCATCATAATAGAGACCAAGGCCTACCACCCCCTTGGCGAGGCGATTGAGGTACAAATCCCCCAACATGGTTGCACAGGCCTACCACCCCCCGAGCGAGGCGATTGAGGTATATACCACCCAACATGGTAGTTCAGGCCTACCAACCCCCGAACAAGGAGATTGAGGTATATATCCAGCAACATGGTAGTTCGGGCTTACCACCCTCGGAACGAGGCGTGGTCAACTTGCAGCACTACAAATACTATTCATGAAATCAACATATATATGCATTCCTTTCATCATCATAAAGTCACTTAACTCATATGCCATGCATTAGACTTTCAATAACTCAAGAATCTATTACCGGACATTTTATCAAACACTTGGCGGGTGTGCAATGCTAGTACAAAATCATGCAATTCAAGAGTGAAATCATGTGAGAAAAATCAATGTAAAACCACCTACCAATACTTGGTAATACCCTTATGCAAGATACATCAAAATCCCTCATACAATCATATAATAGATCATAGATTCATAGCTCAAAACATGCTTAAACAGTCACAATTTTATGAAACTTCAACATAGTTTGTATTCAAATTCATAATAAGTAAGACCCATATGTAAACTAACTTACAAACATACAGTTTATGTAAAAAAGAAGGTTAGTCACCATGGGTGTAAGGACCCAATGGTTGAAACCCACATACCTCAACTTTGAAAATTTCTTTGATGAAGATTTGATTAAGAACTTGAAGCTTGAATGAAATCCTTAGATTCGGAATGAGATCGGGACAGTTGAATCTAGGGTGAAATATTTGTCTAAGTGTAAGAGAGGGTTTTTAGTAATGTCTTGAATGATATGAGGTTGAAAAATGACTAAGTATAGGTTGCCTTAGGCCGAACTTAAAAAAAGCTAGCGAAAAAATGTATAGGTCCGCGCCCTGGCGCGACGGGCCAAGGGCGCGAATCATTTTTGGAAATCATTATTTTTGGAAAACCAAATTTTGATATGGTTGCTCTAAAATCAGGGTTATACCCACTTCCCACTAAATTTGCCCCCGATCACGAATTTGAAGTCAAATTTTTGATATCATACACGGATTTGAGATATATGAAAATTATGATTATGGACACTTTCGAGGCACATTTTCGGACACTTTTTGGGGTCCTTTCAATATCTCTTCCTTGGGAACATTCGTCCCTAAATGTCAAAGAGGCATATATAAGAGAAACAATCAAGCTGATTTCAGCCCACATAAGGATGTGACAATGCACTTAAAACATCATTTCAAAAATCTTAACATAAGTGTCAAAATCACCATGAACTTGTCAATTTAAACATGAATGTATGCAAATGACATGAGGGTTGAAACTTAAGACTTGAAGCCATGTAGGGGACTTAGATTAGTACCTTAAGGTTGAGTAGAATGGAAGAGATAGGGATATTTCTTTTGCATGTCCACTTCGGCTTCCCATGTGGCAGTTTCAACTTGTTGATTCCTCCAAATGACCTTAACGGAAGCTACATACTTGTTCCTCAACCACTTCACCTGTCTATCCAAAATTTCTACTGGAACCTCTTCATAAGTCAAGTTGTCTTCAACAACATCCACAACATCCAATGGCACAATAGCATTTGGGTCACCCATATACTTCCTCAACAAAGACACATGAAAGACCGGATGAACCAAGCCTATTTCACTAGGCAACTCTAAATCATAGGCCACCTTGCGAATCTTTCTCAACACCCTATAAGGACTTATAAATCTTGGACTCATTTACCCTCCAAACTTTCAAATAGACCCAATGACCAACCTTAAATTCAAGATCCCTTCTCCTCACATTGATAGAGGACTTTTGACGACTTTGGGCTATTTTCAACCTCTCTCTTATCAACCTTAATTTCTCTAAGTCCTATATAGCCAAATTTGGACCCAACAAATCCATCTCTCCCACATCAAACCACCCAACCGGTGATCTACAACGTCTACCATAAAGGGTGTCAAAAGGAGCCACACCAATGCTTGCATGATAACTATTATCATAAGCAAACTCAATCAATGGAAGATGATCATCCCAACTACCCTTAAACTCTAATACACAAGCTCTAAGCATATCCTCAAGAGTTTGGACAGTTCTTTCGGCTTTGCCATCCGTTTGAGGGTGAAAGGCCATACTAAGCTTAACCTTGGTACCAAGACCCCTTTGGGAGGACCTCCAAAAGTGTGAAGTGAATTGAGCACCACGATCCCAAATGATACACAAAGGCACCCCATGCAATCTAACCAACTTATGATTGTACAACCTAGCATAATCTTCGGCCCCATATGTAGTCTTAACCGGCAGAAAATGAGAAGACTTTGTCATTCTATCAACCACAAACCCAAATAGAATCAAAACCCTTTCTAGTCTTGGGCAACCCAACCACAAAATCCATGTTAATTTCCTCCCACTTCTAAGTAGGAATCTCTATATATTGGGCTAGGCCACCCGACTTTGATGCTCGGCTTTTACTTGTTGGCAATTATGGCAATCGGATACAAACTTAGCAATATCTCTCTTCATGCCACCTCACCAATACACATCCCTCAAATCTCTGTACATTTTTGTAGAACTAGGGTGAATAAAATATGAAGAATTATGAGCCTCATCAAGAATCTTCTATCTCAAGTTATCAACACAAGGCACACACAACCTACCTTGGTACCTAAAGGTTCTATCTCCCCATTGGGAGGAAACCTCGGCCCTACTATCTCTCACCATGGTCTTCAACTCTAACAAGGCAGGATCAAGATCTTGCTTTGCCTTCACCTCATCAATCAAGCAAGATTTAGAACCATCAACAACCACTACCCCACCATTATTAATCTCCTCCAATCTAACTATCAATCGAGCCAATCGATGGACCTCTCTAGCCACGTCCTTGCCACCACCATCAACATGCGCTAGGCTACCCATATTTACCCTACTCAAAGCATTGGCCACAATATTAGCCTTACTAGGGTGATAATGCACACTCATATCATAATCCTTAAGAAGCTCTAACCACCTTTGTTGCCTCAAGTTGAGATATTTTCGGGTGAACACATACTGTAGACTCTTATGATCGGTAATCACATCAACATGCACCCCATACAAATAATGACGCCAAATTTTTAAAGCAAATACCACGGCGGCCAAGTCAAGATCATGGGTAGGATAATTCTTTTCATGCACCTTAAGTTTTCCAGAAGCATAGGCTATTAGCTTACCATTTTGCATCAAAACACAACCCAATCCAATTATTGAAGCATGACAATACACAACAAAACCCTTCCAACCCTTCTAGTAGAGACAAGATAGGAATGGACACAAGCTTATCTTTCAAGGTTTGGAAGGTCTTTTCACACTCATCGGTCCACACAAATTTAGCCTTCTTTTGAGTAAGCTTAGTCATAGGAGAAGAAATAGAAGAGAACCCATTCACAAACCTCCAGCAATAACTGTGATACCCTGTAACTCTATGCTCTTGTCTATCCATATTTCATGCCTCATTTGGTTAGGTTGGGGGTGTATTAGGTTCATGGTAGACTGATAGTACCTAAACAAGTTCAAGACTTCCCTAAAAGTTGAGTTTTGGGTGATGGTTCATGTAAGGGTCAACTTTAAACTAACATAACTTTTAGCACATTTGGAACTAGGTGGCCCACAATAAGTCAAATGAAATCCCTTCGAGTTAGCTTCGTAATGCGCTTGGTTTCATCTCATCCTAAGTTGGATGAGGGAGTTATGATCATTTTTGTAAGACACTTCCGTGCAGTGATGTCACACGGGCACCTATGCGGGCAGTGGTGGCTTGTAGGGTCGTGTGAGGCATGTGAGGCTGGGAAAAACCATTTTGAGCCTATGCCATGGACCACAACTAGTGGCATAGGTCATGAGGCTTGCCACTGGTCGTGAGGATGGGCATGAAGGTGAGTAAGGGAGGCTTGGCATGCGTGGAGGTGAGTTTGAGGCTAAGGTATGGACCACGGCCACCTACATGGGTCGTGACAGGTGGCACGGGTCGTGGCCCTTGGCGTGGGGCCTGGGTAACATTTTATAGCACCAAGTATGGTGTCACGAGCCTCTACATGGGCCGTGAGGCTCCACACGACCCGTGGAGGCCTCCGTGGTCACGACGAGACATCTTTTTTCCAATTGATTCCAACTTCAATTTTTGGACTAAGTACCTTGTCACGGGCACTCCACACGACCCGTGGAGTGCCACATGACCCATGGGGCCTTTAGTGGTGCAACACTTTGCCCATTTTTCCATATGTTCACTAATGGCATTTTCATAAATGTTAATTACACTAATGACCCTTTTTGTCTTTTTAGGCTATCTTAACTTTCCTAAAAGATCTAAACCCAAATCCTAAGGACCCAATTTCACTACTTTTATCTCAACCACACTCCCAAATCCACTCAAGAGCCTCCATCAAGCCCCAATTCAATTTCAAGGAAACCCAAGAACAAGATTGGATTCCAAGATCATTTCCAA
>JAPFFP010000088.1:7303232-7322841 GCA_026153255.1 Solanum medicagineum
TTATGGAAGAAAAGAAGAAAACCAAAAGAAGGAAGAGGGGAGAAAGAGCTACATTGCCTAATCATATAAAGTTAGGAACTGGAAAAAAAAGGTCTAGATGTTGTGTATGAGGAATCAATGGGTGGTAATAGAAACACTTTAGAAAGCAAGTTAGGTGGTGATGAACCTTATTATCTCTTAGATGAAGCTGCCAGCTTTGAAACTGATCCAAATGATTACAGTGATGATGAAATAGTAGTTAAATAGAGAGTTGAAAAGAGAGTTAAACAAAGAAGGAAAAAGAAGGTAAAACAACTTTGTTTGATTCTACCTTTTAGAAGGTAGTTTGGGAATTGATCCTTGCATTTGAAAGTGTTAATACACTTAGAGTTGTTGTTACCATGAGCTTGTTGCTATTGAAATGCATATTAATAAACCTGCAAGGGTAATGGTTAGATGTGTAGTTGGTTGTCCTTGGGTTCTATTTGCTAGCTTTAACTCTAGGACAAATAATTTTGTTGTCAAGACTTATAATCCAGTCCACAAGTGTGACCCTGCTAATAGGAACAAGCTCTGTAATAGCAAGTTTTTGGCCAGTCACTATAATGAGAGGATAAAAGAATAACCTAACATTAGGATTTTTTAATTTCAAAAGATAATTAAAAAAGAATTGGATTTACATGTTGGTAGAACAAAGTGTAGGAGAGCAAGAAACAAGGTGTTGGAAGAATTAATGGGTGACTACGAACTTGAGCTTGGGAGGATTTTAGACTATAAAGATATGTTACTAAGAAGTAATCCAGGAAGTACATGTGTAGTGAAGCTTTATTAGGAAACATTTGAAGATGATAGAAAACATTTTCAAGGCTTATACATATGTTTTGATGCAATGAAGAAGTCCTACTTGTCTGATTGTAGAAAGTGCATTAGTTTAGATGGTTGTTTTCTAAAAGGGATATGTAAGGGTCAGTTACTTGTTGTTTTTTGTAAAGATGGCAACAATCAAATGCTGCCACTAGCTTGGCCAGTGGTTGAGGTTGAAAATCAGTATACTTGGAGTTGGTTTGTCAACCTTGTGAAAGGAGATCTTCAGTTGGGTGATGGAATAGACATTACAATCATAACTAATATGCAAAAGGTTAGAATTGATTCACTTCATGTACTATTCTTTCCCTATTCTTTATTGCTTGTTTATTTTTTCTCTATTTATTTGTCTAATATTTCTGAAGTTCTTATAGGGTCTTGAAAATGCCATAAGTACCCATCTACCTAATGTTGAGCATAGGATGTGTGCTAGACACATCCTTGCTAGCTGGTCCACCAAATTGAAAGGCATTGAGAGGAGAAAATGTTTTTGGAATAGACACATCCTTGCTAGCTGGTCCACCAAATTGAAAGGCATTGAGAGGAGAAAATGTTTTTGGAATTGTGCAAGGTCTACTTTTGAGGCAGAGTTGAAGGATAACATTAGTTATATGAAAAGGTTGGGGAATAACATAGTTGAGGATTTATTGTATTCCAAAAAGATGGCGCAAGGTTTACTTTAGTTTTACCACAAAATTTGAAATTGTAGATAATAATATGGCTGAAAATTTCAATGCATGGATATTAGCAGCAAGACACAAGACTATAATTATCATGATTGAAGAAATAAGAGTTAAAATGATGAAAAGAATAGGACAGATGAGAGATTTTTTTAGTAGTTGGATCTATGACTTTTCTTCAATGGCAATAAAAGTTCTACAAGATAACACAGCCAAGTCTATGAAATGCAAATTGAATGAAATTCTGAGTCAGGGTATGAGGTGGTTCATGGAGCATACAAACATGTTATGGATATTCAGAGACGGACTTGTAATTGTAGAGCATGGATGTTGAAAGGCATACCAAGTCCTTATGCAATAGCTGCTCTTCACCATAGAAAATTAGATCCAATGGACTACATGTCTCATTGGTACAGTAGAGAAACTTACATGAAGACATACAACTTCTTCATTCAGCCAGTTGTGAATCTGAAAATGTGGCCTGAATACCAAAACCTCTATGTTGGCTACCTACGGTTAGAAAGCTGCCAGGAATACCTAAGAAAGTTGGGAGGAAAAAGGTACGTGAAAGTCAAAAAATTGAAAAAAGATGTATAAAAGAGGGATTGAGATGAGCTGCAGTACTTGTCATAGCAAGGGCCATAATAAAAGAAAGTGTCAATTTGGACCAAGTTCCACCCCTACTGCTAGACCAAATTCCACCCCTGTTGCTGGACCAAGTTTCACCCCTGTTGTTGCACCAACTGCTCCCATTGGAAAGGGAAGGGGTAGACCAAAGGATTCAATAGAGAAGGTAATTGTTTTTATTTTACTTTATTTATATTGGTAAGACAAATACTAACAAATTTATTTATTTTCATTTGAGCAGACTGCTGGACCAACTTTCACCCCTGTTGCTGGACCAAGTTCCATAACTGCTGGATCAACTTCCACCCCTGTTGTTGGATCAAATGCCACACCTACTGGATCAACTTCCATTCCTATTGGGTCAACTTTCACCCCTGCTACTGGATCAAATGCCACACCTCCAGCTGAATCAAGTTCTCCCATGGGAAGAGGAAGGGGTAGACCAAGGAGTTCAACAACAGAGGTGATTTAGAATTACTACTAAAAGTTATAATTTAATAGAATCTAATATTTTTTAATTTCTTAGGGATGTGTTGCAAGCAGACCAAGAATGTTTAGAATAGGTGTACTTCACACAGAAAGTAGAACTACAATTATTAATGTAAGTATTTGGTTGTATACTTGTACATCATTTACAATCCTTATCAACTTATTATTTGTACTTGCTTGAGTAGGCTGGAATGGCCAGTCAAAGATTTAGGAATGTCAAGTCTTATGCATTTATGGCTGGGAATCTTGGGAGTAAACCGACAAAAGGTGTGAAGTGGAAGGGGAGACATGCTGTGACATCAAGACAACTTGAAGAAATGAGGAGGAAAAACATATTGACACAAGATCTAAAGCTGCACATTTGAGTCAAGAGAGCTCCAATGCTCCAATGTCTTTTTGATAGATGTTTGGTAGTTGTCACTATAGTTAAAACATTATGTTTTATAACTATATTCAACAAAATGCTTAGGCAATTGTAATTCTATTGAAAACAATATTTGTTACAGCACTTTAGGTTGGGGAATTATTCTCTTCTGATATGAATTGGCAGTTGTGACTGCAGATTGTATGTAAAACTTTGGGATTCTCTTTTGTTATGAATGTCATGTAATGACTTTCTCTAGTAAACATTTTTGGACCTTAGGGTTATCTTTTCCCAACTAATTGTTTAATTTATGCCCAATTCCTTACCAATATTTTATTACACCAAAATAAAAGAAAGGTAGATAGATAAAATGACAAATTTCGATCAATTCTAACTTTTCATTACACCAAAAAAATTCATTACAACATCAATTCCTTCTTACAACACCAAATTCTCTCTAAATTACACAAAAAGTTTCATTACAACACTAATTCCTTAAAACAACAATTACATTGCTAGAGGTACAATTGCATCAAGATATCATGGAAACTTCCTTAAAAAATAAAACTTACACCTAGAATACAAACACACAACAGAGTAATCCAAAGTTGCCTCTCCCTTTTCTTGGACTTGGCCAATTTGTTTTTCCACTTCTTCTCATTTGTTTTCATTTTCAGCAAATCATCGTAAAAAATATCTAGTTTCGACTATATTTCGTTCATATGTGATGTTTTGCTTTTTATAGAGCTGTTCGACCTAGTCGACTTGTTGTCAAGCTTTTCTAAAGCATCAACTCTTTGCTCAAGCTCACCTATTCTTCCCAGCAAGTTAGGAATTAAAAATTTGGATCTTGGATCAATATAGTCATCCTTCCAAAGCCAAAAATCACATAATCTACCATTCTAAACGGAATAGAAACAACAAAATACATCAACTTATAACTCTTGAAGATCAATTATAAAGACATAAATTCAACTTAACACATAATAAATCAAATTTTCGACACAACTTAAGATGTTAACTCCTTTAACTTACCTCATAGTAAGGACAAACCTAATATCGTCTACTAGGATTTCATGACATCCAAGAGGTTAACAATGACAGAATAAATCCATGTTTGCATCGCACCTCGTCCACTTCACCATCTCCGTCTTGCGTACAGAGTTTAGTCAAGCTTACTCGACTCATTTTACCACTTCATTAAAAGAAATCAAAATGGAAAGAAAGGGATGAATCGAGATGAAAAAGAAGAGGAATCAATCCAAATGAAAAAAAAAATAACCCTTTGATTCAAATGAATTGGGTTCCTTTGAACTCAATCCAAGGGTTTAGGGTTCTTTATTTTTGTTTGTTAAGAGAATAGGGTTGGGTGAGTGATTTCAGACCGTTGTGTCCATTTTAATGTGTAAAAAGATAGCAAATGTAAGTCTTGACGCTCCTTCAAAGAGATACCTTTATGCGCCTCGGTCTAGTGTTAGGAAGGAGGAAAATAATTCACTTATGAGTACTACGAGTGTGCAATAGGTTGGGGTTATAGTTGAAGCGTGTATTCTATATTTCAAAACAAGTTTAAGTATCAATTTATGCTTTTTCCCCAAAAAATTGTCAAGTTGATACTTGAAATATTATATAATTGAAATTATTTGAATATTACTTTTGAAATTTATTTGGTAGCAATATTTTAGTATGATGTGTCTATCAATGATGATAACATCGGTCGAATAGGTTCAGCAATAATCGATGTAAGTTTATCGTAACACTTATTATAAATTTTTTTAAAATATGTATGTTAATATAATTAACATAAAATACGTGGAAACAAAAAAAAACATAAAATACGTGCAACGCACGTGTTCGAAAAACTAGTATAAAATAAAACGAACAACTCGAATTTGTATTCATCATCAAACACAAGTGATCATACCAATTTCTTAAAAAACTTTTACAATGAAACATGATCAAATACTCACTAAAAATAGAGGTAATTTGTTGTGCTTAAAAATCTTGAGTTCGCCTCTGAATATATACCGTCCTCCTTCATTAATTGGTTTAATTAGTAAATTTTATTTTTTAAGGAGTAGTTTATTTCCTAATTTGGATACGCTGTTTCTTAATGTTAACTTACCGTTGCACTCCTCTCCGATTAGGAGTCGGAATGAAATTGCTATTTCCTTATAATAATTGGATATTTGTTTCTCTAACAAAACTTGTTCCTTCTCTATTTTTTCTACTCCAAAAAGAGAAAGTAATTAGTGAGAAGATATGGCAAAGGAAATCTATAATAATGCAAGAACAGGGCAATATAATTTAAGAACCAAGAAAGAAGCCATCAAATTGTTCGGCATTGAAATTAGTGCGAACAATGTTTGTCCCTCTGGAGAAGAATCAACAAATAGCAGTTGTAGTGGAAACAGTAAGGGAAGAAAATGGAGTGAAGATGAACAGAGGGCCTTTTTGATTGGATTGCATAAACTTGGAAAAGGAAATTGGACTGCAATTGCTAAACAGTTTGTGCCAACAAGGACCCCCAACACAAGTTGCAAGTCATGCCCAAAAGTATTTGAAAAGACAAAAAGAGAAGACAGCACTCAAACGCAACAAGTCGAGTGTCTTCGACATTAATTTGGACAAAGAATCATCAAACACTTGTACGGAATTGGCTATTGCTGTGGAAAATAACCACCTTTGAATGAAGAGAGTCCTCCCAACTATGCCTATACGTATGTTCCCATGACAAATTATCAGTTTAATTTTGTTACATCATCAACAAGTGCAACTCCAGTCCACAGGGTTTCATCTCAGTCGGTGGATAATTTAGATCTTACTCTCTAGTTATTCAAGATACAACACCAATAGTTTTTGTTTTCACCAATTTTGAATCTCTTTGGTGACATAGAAGGCTTTGTATGTAGCAGTTTCAGCTTTATATTTGTCTCTCGTGTAAAAAACTAATTTGTACTTTTCATTTGTGGTTTTAATACTAGCAATACATAATGATTTTCTCAATTACTGGAATGAATGTGTGACGTGTTTGCTATAATCTCCTCTGATTGTTAGCTTTCTACCTGCTGCAAGTCTCTCCCGATTTATAGTAGTAATATCCTAGAGTTGTTCACTCTGATTATTATTCAAACGACTTACAAGGATCATGGTGATTGAAAGAAACTTGCACATGTTTGACAAGGATAGCAAGAGTCTGCCATGTTAAGGCCTCTAATAGAATTCAAAATGTAAACCCACCTCCATATAACTCAAGGGGATCTGGATAAATATCCCCTCTACTTTTCTAAGCGTACAGAGGTTGGAATTAAGCCTAAACCCCTCAGAAAGTTCACACAGCTTAGTAATTACACAGAAGAGAAGAATTAACAAATATAATGGGAAGCTCGATCCTACTTACCCATGTACAGGTTACAGGTTTCTTCTACAACGGTCCACACCCCACGTAGTGAGACTTAATTGCAGAGGAAACATTCATCTGATATTAGATTGGTTGATTGAGTACATTAAATATTTTATCATATAACCAGCAAGCCAAGACATTTTCTTGAAGAAACAAAGAAACAAGAAGACCACATTATCAGCGTTATGTAAGGGGGTCTGGGGTCGGGTGGATGGGTGTTATTCCAAATGCATCAGTCATTGTATAAAGAAGCAAATACTAGCACAACAAGACAAATTCAGACACTGAAATTGGTCCCATAGAACAATTATACGCCAACTTGCAGTCGAATGTTTATGTTCTCACAAAACATGTACCCCGATCCAGATACAAAGATAACAAAGCAATTTGTGCATCACGCCATGAAGCGAAGCAATCCCAGAAAGCAACACTAGATTGAATCTCTCAAAGCTTAGCCATTATACCATCATTGTGGCAAGATTTTGCCACTGCCCCGTTTTCCTTAGTATCTGAGTCAGCTGTGCTGGGAGGAACATCAATAGCTGGGGAGCAATTGAAGAACCCATGAGGCTGCATCATGAACCACATTTATCAATGACAGAATTAACATAGCGACACGGAGCATAAGATTTAATGAAAATCATTGTAGTCTTTTCAAAATGATTGATATCACCGCATCCTCAAGGAAAAGAAAATTCTTTTGACGGGAGGAAAAAGAAATGAAGGTGAGGGCCAACCTATCAACTCAAAACATGCAGGTAAGTAAGCCTAAAGATATTCCACCAAAACATAAACACAAGCTGTAATGATATGGAACAAATGCCGTGTTCAGTGCTAGCAAAGTCACAAAAACACAGCCCACCTCCTTCTCAACCCCAGTTCTATTTTGTAAAAAAGTCGCTAATACCCAAGGACTTGTGGGGCACAGCTCGAAATCCGGCATACAGTGGACCATCCTCTACCGATTCTCCACTTAAATGCAAAACTACAGCTCCAGCAAGGTTCAAATCCATGATGTGCCACTAACCCACACATGTGATCATACCACTCCACTAGAACAAAGCCCTGGGCCCTCCAGCCCGAATCCATAGTGAAAAAGTAAATGAGCGAGAATTAAATAATGTTAACACCTGTTGATGAATACGCTTAACAGCGCACATGTTTACCAATGGAAAGGATTTCTACTGTATATGTGCGATGACACTGCCGATCAAGAAAGAAAGAGTCATCCCAGTTATTATACCTGAAGCATAAAACCAATGTGCTCCACTGGCATGACAGGCCAGTCTTCTAGCCGTGGAACATGTATAAGTCCAAAAACATACCTGAAGATTTAGAAAACTTGGTCAGCATCCCTCTACAGCATAACTAAAAAGATGTAAGGAGCTTAATAGCCATATTTTGTTTCGTTTTCACCCATACTAATTGGTGTTTTGTCCATTTTTTCATCATTCCACTGAACCCTGCCTTTCCCTCTTCCCAAAACCCATTAGTGAATGTCAATAACATATTTAAATTCCGCTGCTCTTTGGTGTATCTCCTCTTTGTGAAGTTCTTTCTTCAGATGATAGCCCTTGAAATAACAGATGAGAATGGCCAATGCACAAGACATAATAACTATAGGGTTTATCATCAACTACCCTAGTTTTTAGTTTCCATAAGAACTTTAATCTGTATCGAGGATGGACTAACCAAAGAACTATTTGTGTTTCTTCCAGGGACCGATTCTGCTGAACCCAAGTAGCCAAACCTTCACCAACACGAGGATTTTGATTTGGAAATTCTCCTCCAGGAAACATCTCATCACGAGAGTAAGGGGTGACCCAAAGATTATGCTTTAAGAAGGCAGCTCTCCTCAAGAATTTTGCCTCTGAACCAGCTAGTGGCAGACAGTTTGAACCTGGTACTAGCTTGTACCCAGTTAACTGCCCAGTGCGATTGACTGTTCTTGTGCTCCGGATCTAAATATTGAAAAAAGATACCATGTAACCATCATTTCCAAATAAAAGCCAAACTACTCCCATAGCACACCAGAGGAGTATACAAGACGATGATGATAACAACAGCTTTAGCAGTCCCAAACAAGTTGGGATAGAATAAGACATTGACAATTAAGTGAAAAAAGACAAAATTGTTCAGATACAGATGATACCACAAGAAAACACGTGCTGACTTCACAACTACCATAATTGACAAATTAAATAAACATTAACTGTGCCATTAGTAAGACTGCAACATTTGATGTAAGAGAATAGCCAAGATACAGCCTCTGCCTTCAGTTTTCATACAAGGATAGAGGAATACAGTAGATCGTCAAACAATAAATTTCATACCATTATATTGTTTAGGCAGAGAATAAGAGCTGAAGCATTTATGTAAAAGCATTACATGACCTGTATAAGCTTTACTATATCCTTTGATAGAAAAGCTCCAGCAAGAGAAAAGGAAACTTACAATCCAATGCCGTGCAGTTAGAGGATTACAATCACGCATTGCTTCCAGTTCCGTTCTTAGCAATCTCTCTTCAGCATAAAATGCATTATTGTGAACATTATTTTCTCCTGGTGGTTCAACTCTAGCGTTTACTTCAACCACCTAAATACAAGAAACCTTAGGATCAGATTTCACATGAAAGAAACATATTGAGGAAGGTGCAAGATATGCACATGCCTGTACACCAGAAATGGAGTAGTGAAGAGGGCATTGTCCATGTAAAATTAAGGAAAATCACATTCTTTCGTCATTTTGATATGAAATTTTGGTTCATTCGCTGAAAGTAGGGTATACAAGAAGAATATTATTTTGTCCACAGCAATGAAATTTAGTGAGTTATACTTTGGCAAATTATATTGAAACCAAAAATTTTGATACCTATACATAAATCCTGAATAGAGTGCTCATGAATAAAAAGCTAAATTTAATCTTTGTAAATGATTTCCTTTTCACAGAACTCGAGTTAGAGCAGTGGGAGGCCGAGTTGAGATGGGGCTGCACCAGGGATCAGTTCTTAGCCTTTTCCTATTCGCCTTGACGAGAGATGAGCTGAAGCGGTCTATTCAGGATAAGGTTCAATAGTGTATGTTATTTGCAAACGACACTGCATTGATTGTTGAGAGACGGGAGAGTTAATGCAGGTTGAAGGTTTGGATACAACTCTAGAATCCAAAAGGTTCAGGATAAGCCAGACAAGAAAGGAATATCTTGAGTGTAAATTCAGTGTAGCATTGGATGGAGCTGACAAGAAACTGAGGCTTGCCACAGAGACTAAATATCTTAGGTCTATAATCCAAGAAGGTGGGAACATCGATGATGATATCACACATTGCATTGTGGCTTGGATGAGATGGAGGCTTGACTCAAGAGCCTTGTGTGATAAAAAGATACCACCTAAACTTAAAGGTAAGTTCTACAAAGTTGTGGTTAGACCGTCCTTGTTGTATGCAGTGTTATCAAAGGCAAAAAGTGCAAAAAAGCTCTAAGGTTCGTTGGGGCTTTAAGTGCAAAGCGCAAATAAAGTGTGGGCTTTAATGAAAAAAGACGCAAAGGGAGAAACAAATTCAGATATATATATAGTTAGTTCAGGACTAATAATTATAAATATTAAACAAATATATATATGAACAAAGAAATTGAAAAAACAAATAATGATAAAAGTGAAATATGAATTGTCTAGTGCCAACTTTTCGGAAGAGGCTGATTGGCAAAGAAAAGTTGCCTTCGAACCTCGATGATGACACTAAAGCACACATATTGCATGGCGAAGCAGTCAACACATTTTGAGCATCGCTTCAAGGCTTAAGTGCGCTTAAAGGGCGCCTTTGACTACACTGGGTGCATGGGTAGAGTGTTAGCTAGTCAAGAACTCACATGTTTGTTCATAAGATACATGTTGCAGAGATGAGGATGTTAAAATAGATGTGTGGACATACTAGGAGCAACAAAGTTAGGAATGAGGTTATTCGGGAGAAGATGGGAGTGACACCTATGGTAGACAAAATGAGGAAATCGAGACTGAAATGATTTAAACATTTCAAGAGGAGGTGCGAGGGTTGATTGTAGAAGGTACACGGATGGGTAGAGATAGGCCAAAAAAAGTATTGTTCAAAAGTGATTAGACAGGACATGGCATAACTTTATATTACTAAAGAAATGACCTAGATAAGGAGTTGATGATGCATATAGATGACAGAAGGTTAATAAGAGTAGAGTGTTCTCATCTTCGTTGACTATTGTCATATATTTTGTATAGTGTTCTGATTATCACACTACTTTGATGTTGGTATTGCTTCTTCGCATAGGCCTTACATTGCTTTTCATATTTACTATTTCTTCTTCATTGTTTTCTTCTTTATTTAACTTGAGTTTGATACTCTTGAACTGAGGGTTTCTCGAAAATAGCTTCTCAACCTCTACAAGGTAGTGGTAAGGTCTATGTACACTCTACCCTCCCAAGACCCCCTTAGTGGGATTTCACTGGGAATGTTTGTTTTAACTTGAGTTTGATCCTCTTGAGCCAAGGGTCTCTCGAAAATAGCTTCTCAACCTCTAAAAGGTTACAAGGTAGTAGTAAAGTCTGTGTACACCCTGCCCCCCTTAGTGGGATTTCACTAGATATGTTGTTGTTTTTGTTGTCATTCCAAGTCATCAATACATGAACTGGTTCAAGTGGTATGTCAATCTTTGGTGTAGGAACGCCAATCAAACAGCATTTCATTCTTCCAGTCCAAACATGATTTGGATGTTTCACGAATTATTCCTATTTTAGTAGGTTTCTAACAACAAAAAACATATAGCAATCAAACAAAAAGGTTACTAGCAAGACAGATGATTTGAAAACGAGACCTATGGTAGAACCAAAATGTGTTGCATACCAAAGAAATTACAAGACGCTTGCACTCGTAAAACCAGAAGGTCCACTGCCTTCCAAAGTGATACACACAATTACTAAAAATGAGATTAGAGGATCCAGAAGCCATGATACACCATCACAGTATGTTTAAGGAATTGAATAGTAGGGGTGCGGAGAAATTATCAGAAAGATCAGGAAGGAGAAAAGCAAGTTAAGCAGAAGAAAAGAAGATCTTTAGGTTGTACATGTCCCCAAGACTCCAAAAACCTCTTCTCTGAAAAATAAAAAAAGGTCAGGAAAGTCGAGCAGAGGACTCGTAGGGACTTGTGGGAAGACCCATGTGAAAGCGTACCTGATTATGTGATTCCCCTGCTTTGCAATCAACAGCCATATCCATGCGAGCCACAAAGAAGTGTTGATGTACAGGCGCATACAAGCCAGGTGCAATAGTTGTTCCATATTTTCGAACTTCACCTGGTAGAAGAGCGCCTAAGCTGAGAATTCCAGTAAGTTTAACCTCGGCCTCGATCTTCCCATCCTGTGGTGAGAAATAAGAGATCGATGTTTCAATATCCAAATCATAAAATCAATATGGACAACTAGCCGTAGATTCTCCTTTTTCGCTCTTTCATAAAGGAACTACAGACTACTAATGTGATTTAAAGTGGAATTCCTGCCTTATTGAAGTGATGGACGTACAGTTTCGAAACATGAAAATGCATGCCCAAATAAAAAGGAGACAATGATATAAAATGAAGCACCACCAGCTGAAATTAGCTAAAACAAGTAAATCACAGGATATCACGAAGAGATAATGCAGCCAGTGAAACCAACAAGTTAGCTTTTATTTATAGAAGAGTAAACCCACCTGATAAAAATGCCAGTAAAATCCATATTCATAGTTTGCCACAGTACAGATGAAAGACACAGTTAGCCGTCGCGAACGTCGTACTTCAGCTAAACCTGTTCTCCAATCTTGATGCTTCCATAGGATTCCATGATCCTCCTCATGTAAGCAGACACAATTTTCGATTGTCTCAACACCGCCAGTGAAATTTGTAAAATGCGCATCAAAATATTTAATATATCCCAAGCAATCACAACCCTGCAATAAAAGTAAACATTACATGTGATCCCATAGTTAATTTCACTGAATATAATAAATCGAAGATTCATTTCACAATGCCAATAAGATATTTCTGACCTTCTTTAAGGAATGTGCATTTTTACCAAGCCCATCTTCCCCTGCATCAAAAGCATTTTTCCTGTAATGTGGCTCATTTGGATCCCCATAGGGGACTACCATTTCAATGAAGCTCAGTCTATGAGCAACAGTTCTACGGCCTCTGCTACCATCAATATATGCAACAGAATAGATAACCAGACCCTCCCTGGGGGTAAAACCAACACGAAAGTTCCACTGCATAGTATAATATCAGTGTGGAAATAATTAAATCATCCACAGAAAATATAGCAAAATGATATATGGTAAAAACATACCTTCTGCCATTCAACAAAGTGCCCATTGACACGGAAGCTTGGACCTTCAGGTTGGCTAATAAGAAGAGGTTTAACATCACTTCGGTCAACCCCTCCTCTCGTTTCACCGGAAGTGTAATTTCTCAATGGATCAGCTGGTGGTAATGGAACCAGCTTACGATCTTCAAACTCTATCACAATCATATTCTGCATATCAACAACTATATGAATTCCTTCAACTGGCCGAGCATAGCCATTTTCCATTGGACAGTCGCTCTCCGTTCTACAAAAGATAAGAGGTTTTCCTAGACGGCGGTTAGGTGCATCAGCCTCACTGAAATAGCCTGCACACCTGAATGACTAGGAGTGTTAATATACATAAGCCACACTGTATACAATGCTATTATATTATATAATACTAAGAGATCTCATGCGATGCTGTTTACAGAAAGATTTAAAAAACAGAGCAACCAACCAGGCATCGACCATCACAAGATCCATATCATCGATTCCTCTCTTCTTCATTGCCTCACGAAAAGGAGGGAAATCCTTCACCACAGCTTCACATTCAGCATATTCAGCAGCGTCCTACAATTCAATTTGCAGATGACATTTCTCTTTTGGGTGCAAAAGTAAAGTAGAGTTCTAATTCTTGTGTTGCCATGAAACTTCCAACACTGGATTTCTTACATTTGGACAAAAGAAAAGCCACATGTATGAAAGCACACAACTAGTGCAGCCATTGTTGTGGTTATCTAGCCACAAGTAGACATAAGCACAAACGTATTCCAAGCATCAACATAGCTTTTTTATAGCTATTGATACTCAAGCCCAATTTAGTGGAAATAATTGATGGAACTGTCACCAAGCAAAATTTTTTAAAACTTTCAACATGATATTCATCGTATAATCTAAAACATGTGCACCCCGGGATTAGTCGAGGCTCTAAGAGACTCGGACACTCAGTGCAAATAAAAAAAAAAAAAACAAGGGCACCTACCATTGGTGGCTGTATATCGGGCACAACTTTAGATGAAATGACTTTGCCACGGTGGTGGCCTCCTCGAGTGACAGCATGGACCTCTGAGAGCTCAACAATCCATATGCTGGTCTCATTTGATTTCTTGTTATAAACAATCAGTTTAGCCTGCCTTGGAGGAAGTTTACTGGGAATTACAGGCCCACCTTTTGTTCTCGGCAGTAAAGATGGTTGAAAAGGAGGGAAGAAGTATGCATCAGCTAAAGCAACCACACTCTTATCTGGCTCCACCAAAACAACCTCGATAAAGCGCATGCTATCTCTCACCTAAACATCAAAGTTGAATGTTAGATATTGATGATTAGAGAGTCAGAAATAAAAACATCTATATGCATGGAATAAATAATAACCTCAGGAGTACTTCCAGCTGCCCTGACAGTTGCCACAGCCACGGAAATTTCAGCAGCAGTTAGGGGGTCCAAGGGATGGTGAGTTTGAGCCCTCAACAAGGTAGGGAGTCCTGTCAACATCAAATGAGAACAATTGTTTCATAAATGAGACAAATTTTTTCAACATTCTTTACACACCAAACTCTTGATATAACCTTGTCATTCCAAGTTGATACCTAAAAGTCCACATACCTAAAATACTTTCCGTCCAAGCCTTTGGATTATTTGGAAGTCTCAACTCTCAAGCTCTATAAGTTGATGCACTGTCCAATTATCTACAGAGCATTCTGGCCTAGCCTTAGATTATTTCAACTCTCGAGTTTGCAATTATGTAATCAAATTTGTTCTATAGGTTTTGGCTTCCAAAGTCTAGACCACTTTAATGCTAGACTACTAGCCTGAATTCAGCCATATAAAATATTCTCTGGTGCTTAAGTTGTGATTGAACCGATGGTCTATCAGAAACAGAGTTCTATCCCATGGGTAAGATTTGCACATTCTACGCCCTCTTGTTGGGTGTGTTGTTGCTTTAATTGTGATTGAATGACATAAGGAAAATGAAAAAGGCTTACAACACACTCGACTGCGAATATATGAACAATAATTCATATATATAAGTTACAATAGCATAAGATTTTTAGGCATTTTGATCCGAGAAGGTTTTCTTGGAAAATCAAAATTATAGTAGGAAAAAAAATGGCTTGAGACACTTCCTGAAATGAAAAGCGAAGTCATATTCCAGTCGCAAGCACTCAAAAACTTGAAGAACATCTTAACCGTCCAAAAATGTTTTTATCTTAAACAAACTTCTTTTTTCTAAAAGATCAGCAGAGAACCTTTTCCAAAAATTGTCAAACGACGAAAAATGAATAACTTCAAAAAATTTTAAAACAAGCAAGAAATCCTTGAACTGGTGTTAAGTAACAACTGAGGAAAAAAAGAAGACATAGAGTGGAGGATCTCCCCTAGTTTAACCCATTAGCTATTGCCATCTTTCATCAGTAATCATACTTACTACAAAAGCCAAAAAGGCGGCATGATCTAAGGAACGAGACATATCACATCTGCATGTACACACGGAGCAACAAATTATTAAATATACCTTTGACAGCAGGGGGATTTTGCAGAGAAGGACGATCGTTTTTGAGGTTAGCCGCGGATCTGGTAGAGGAAAGATCGGAAACTTCAGTTACGGTTCCGGCAGTCCATTCTGTTTCAGAAGCGGCTGAAGCACTTCGTGACGGGGCAGCAAGCGTCGCCTTTTCCTGAGTTGAGGCCATTGTAATGGATTGGTAAGTTCACCGTAACCGCCGTAGTATTTGTTACTGTAATAGTAGTAGTAGTAGTCCTCTGACATACAGAGCTTACTATTCTCCCGCTCCGATTTCACAATTCCACCCCACCTTCGACTCAGAGAAGGATCAATGGAGAAGAAAGGAATGGAAGAATGAAGAAGACGAGAAGCGTGAGTGGAGCAAATGTTGTGGATGGGCTACTTATAGTGGAGAGGATTAAAGCAAAGATGAAGAAGGGAGGAGGTGGGGTATCTGGATTGCCAAAAACTCAATTGCCAGCTCATTATTTTACCCACGTTGCTCATTAATATTTAGCATCCCTAAAAAATTATTTGCTCTCTATACTAAAAAAAATTAATTCATTTGTTATATATTCTTTTAATATTTTTATAAATATATAATTTTATTTTGAAAATTTAAAAAGATCTATGCTCAAATTTCTTGTGAAACTTAAATTATTTAACTTTCAATAAATTAAAAATATCACATAAATTGAGATAAAAAAATTTAATTTTTTCAAGATCTAAAATAGATATTTATTAATATGAATATTTATATTAATTATTATTTTTAAAGATACATGTGAAGATCAAAATGAACAAAGAAACTATTTTTTCCCATTCCTTCTTAGTTGTCAAATAAGGTTTTTTTTTAAAGATCAATTTAGTTAATTGTTTTAAAGATAAATTAGATTATATTAATTTAATAATTTAAACTAAAAATTTTAATATTCAAAATTAAACAAGAACTATAGTAAATTATAATTTTTGTTCATATGATTATAATTAAAAAATTAATTTTAAAATATTAATCAAAATTTATATTATTTATTTCAAAAAAAAATTATAATAAATAAAAAGAAACGGATGAAATATATGCCTATCAACGTAAAGCTAGACATAATAAAAGAGATAAATGTAACACCTCTTTTAACTGGAATTTGTATTTATTTTTTTAGCAAATATTCAAAGATCTCTTTTCTTAAAAAAAAGATCTACATATATATTTCTTTTTATTTAACAATATAATTTTCGTCCTTCGTAATTCCTCCAGCCTCTTATTGCTATAAGATATTCTCCTTCTTTTAATATATTTTTATTATCATGACAAAATTGCATACGAATTCGAAGTTTTCTTACCTTCCCAATGTGTAATTGCTCAGTTATTTTTTCTATAGGTATATTTTCAAACTAGATATATGAATTTGTGCCAATATGGGAATGTATTTTCTCTTAAATTAATTTATGCAATATATATAGAATTTTGAAGTTAATAAATAATTTAATATGTTTTTTAAAATATTTGAAATTTTACTTTATTGTCATTTATAAAGATTTTATACCATATTTAAATTGTTACTTTTTATGTCGCACATATAAAAATTAGAGAACCAATCATTAGTTTTATACGATTTTTAAATATTTTAAATTGTTAATTATTGTAATTTATAATGTTTTTTTATATAAGTTTTAAATAATATTTTACTCTCATATTTCAATTTATGTGTCACTGATAGAATTTTCAGAGTCAAATGATTCTCTTATGTATTTTTAATATGCTTTAAGTTGTTAATATTTTAATTTTTAGTATTTTCACGTGATTTGTAAATATATAACCGAACATTTTAAATAGTTATTTATTGTAATTTGTAATACTTCAAACATAATTTTTAAATTTATAACATATAAAAGAAAAGTAAGTAAGACAAATAAATTAAAATAGAGAAAATATTAAGAGAGAATCTCTTACCCTTAGCTACAAGCACATAATTCAAGCAAACACGCCGTCGATAAGTTGTATGCTTGTATACTCTTCATGTTTACTCACTATATTTTTCAAATACGTTAACCCAATGACAATAAATTAAAGGTATACTAGAAAAAAATTGTCCTACTTTGATTTGTTAAAAAGGACAAGTAAATATGAAAATTCATTTAGAAAATTTTTGATAACGAAAAGTGAATAGAGAGAATATTTATTTTACCAAATAATTTTATTAAATAAAGCTTAAGAATTGTACTTGAGCTATTAATATTTTGGGAAAATGATAGAAGGGAAATCAGGGCAAAGAAAAGTGGGGAGAAAAAAGGAGTGAATTCCTGAAATTGCTTTTTGAGACCCTTATCACTTCACCAACTATTATCGCAATTGGAATTGAGTGATCAAACTTTGGTCAATCTCGACTTTTTAGATTTCGCATTTCAAACTCAATTTAATATGAGGGCTATCAAGGGATATGTATGATAAAAGTCTCTACAAAAGTCATTTGGAGATGTTTGTAATATAAAAGGTGGGGTCAATAAGATTATTTAAGACATGTATTATTAAGTCAAGATTATGATTAAAATTATGATAGGTGATTCAAAATATTTTTCAATTTATAATCTTGTGTCATGAATTCATCTTTAGTCCATTCTTATTTGTCTTAGTGGTAGATTAATTGATGCGACATTTTTAAAAGGAGATGTTGTGGTATATTTTATTCACCAATGATATAGTATTGATTGACGAGATATACAGCGGTGTTAATTGTTAGAAGTTTGAAAAGAAGTCCTAGAATCTAAAGGCTTCAGATTAGGTAGAACTTAAGTTGGAATGCAAGTTTAGTGATAACATATAGTTGGAAGTGGAAGTAAAGAACAACACATAAAGTCATATGCAGGAGAGAAAGTTCCAAGTATCTCAGGTCCATAATCCAAAGAGATGGAAAAACTGATGATGCTGTTGCACATAATATAAGAACACGGTGGGAAAAATGGGGGCTCATGTCTAGATTACTAACTGATAATAATGTGTAACTAAAGCCTAAAGATATCGATAGAGTAGTTGTTCGACCAACTTTATTGGGGGCTCACATCTAGGTTAGCCAGTCTAGAACATCTATGTTCAGAAAATGAATGTAGTGGATATGAAAATATTTGGATGGATGTGCACGAATACTTAAAAGAGATAATTTTTTTAAAAAAAAAAGATATACAAGGTAAGATGAAAATGACTCTTGGACGGACAAGATTAAGGAATTGAGATTGAGACGGTTCTGCCATGTGAAAAGGAGGTCTATGAAGGCGTTAGTTAAAAGTACAGGTGATTGACTGTGACAGGAGTTAAAGAAGATGAAATAGGCCAAAGAAGAATTAAGGAGATGATTAAGCAAGACTTGACACAACAAATTTCAATTTATAGAGAATATGACCCTACATATGTGAAAATGAAAGTCGCGAACTAGGATAAAAAAATTAGAAGGTGATTGAATGTTATTGTACTTCTTTTTCTTTGACGTTTATTACACCTGTTGCTTTTTTTCCTTCGGAGTGGGGTGCGGAGGAGGAAAGAGAGGAGGGTATTCTATTATTTTGCCATCTTATTTTCTCGCAAACTTGTTTTGAATTCTTCTTCTGATTTGAGAGGGGTGTTTACCAAAAAATAATTTCTTTATCTTATAAAGATAGAAATAAAATCTATGTGTATTCTACTGATGAAATTATATAAAATATAATACTATGAGGGATCATTTGATAGGGTGTACGAAGATAACGTTAAATAGAGAGTAATGCTTGTGTTAGTTATTCTTGCATAAATTATGCAAAAATTATTTCTTATGCATTGTTTGGTGCACTACTTTCCCATTCATTTTCAATATTGATCGTAAAACACCATGAGCAACAGGATTTGAGGCCCAAAATTTAAAGTGAAAACTTTTATTTGCTTGTTCTTAGTCATCATGAGAAAGAAATACAGAAACAAGAAAGATATTATTTCCTTAATGCTTGTCCAATACTACCTTGGTACACTAACAATAGTATACATTGCATAAAAAAAACTTTTGATAACGATACCCTCCATAATTGTGGTACGAAAATGTAAAAAAGATTTGAGCGACAATTGAGTTTTTAACCATATTAATGCATGCATTGAATTCTCTTGTTACTAATTACATAATAGAGTGTATAACTAATGCAAGCATTAGTTAGACATAGCATGAAAAAGTGTACCAAACAAGATACTACTAATATACCAATTAATGCATGCATTATTTTTACTAATACACTCTAACAAATGATTTTTTTTTGTAGTAAAATGTCACGCCCCAAACTCCCGTAGGGCGGACCGGCACCCGTTACCGATAAGGCTTCGGGAGAACCAACCTATAAC
>JAPFFP010000088.1:7322941-7341134 GCA_026153255.1 Solanum medicagineum
TAATTTGCACAATATTCACAAAAGTTTTCAAGTTGGCACTTCGCCCCCAATTACGCTAATTACGGGGTCTAACAGTAGGTTTCGGTTATTTATATTGTGGTGTTGGCTATGATTTGACTAGAGAGTGAGGAGGTACCCAGTGGCTTGGGTAATTAGCTTGCTTGTAGGTGGTATCTACAGGCGCCATCATGACCGGGATCGGATCGTGACAAAAACTAAGAATTATCATCCTCAAATATAGAAGGAAACCTAATAAAAAATATCATACAAATTTTACCCTTTTATGAATTTTAAGCTTTAAATTAGGGAAGGATTTAATTTTAGTCAATATTTAATGTTATTAAAATAATAATATAATAATTGAAGAAAAATGGTGAAAAAATAATTTTTAATGGGGGGCCAACAATTTCAAATAGCATTTCTGAGAGCATTCACACTTTTAATGTAATACTAGTCTTATGTACGTGTTTTGCGCGTGATCAAAGCGTGTACCTCGTTTGATAACAAACATTACAGAGAAAATTTTAATTTAATTATGAACTTATAAAAAGATAAATAATTCACTAATTTTGATAAACTATTTATTTTTAAAGTTATCACTATTAGAACTCACGGTAAATTAAATTGTCCTTAAGCACTGCATTTTCTTGATTAAAATAAGAAAGAAGTAGAAGTCTTATCAAATGAGGAAGATTTAAGAGTCTTTCTATAACTAGAAGTCCTTATTAATTTTATCATTTCTTTTCATATATTCTAAAACTCAATATTATAAATATGTTTAAATAATAATAAAAGAAAAATAGTGAAAAGACGATTTTATCTGACGAACAGATTTTTAATATGACAAAAAGTTCAAACAATATTTCTAAAGGTGTTTACACTTTTAATATAGTATAAATATAGATAAGATATAGATATAGATATAATTTCTAATATTTTTTTAAGTATTTTTCAAATATATAAGATTTTCTTTTAAAACAAAGCTTAGAATTTTTATATTCAAATTCACAATTAAAATTTAAAAGTATTGGGATTAAAATAACAAAGTATCACATGGAAGCTATAAACCAAATCTTGACTGATAATAAATTAGAAAAAAATAATATAAAAACATATATTATAATTTAATTTAATCAAATGACCTACAAAAATTATGAAGAAAGGATTAAAAACTCAAACTCAAATTAAAATTTTTGAATTAAAAAAAAATAGAAGAATCTTATTATCTAAACACATCCGCCGCCGTATACATAATTAATAAATTTGTGTATATTTATTTAAAAAAATAGTAACAAACAATAAGTTTGTAAAGTTCATATCAGAACTTGCAGAAACTAAATGGCTGGCTTTCTGGGGTACTTAACTTCCTCTCCCTATTTTTATTTGTTTATTATAATAAAAATAATATTTATTTATTTTATAAAATTAAGAGATAGTTTTACGTTTAATTTGTATTTATTTTTATTATCAATTATAATTATTTTTTTATTACAATTTTCAAAATATTGTATTTATTATATTTAAAAGATAATATGATAAAATCATTTTTATCATTTAATGCTTTTTAACCTTGGTACAAAATCAATAGTTAACTACTATTATTTTTCACTGAACAACTGATTAAAAAAAATGCATAGTAGATAATAGATTTTTCCAGAAATTATGAGAAATTTCCTAAATTTTCCAATAAAAATATTTTTTTTCCTCACTAATTTGATCAAAATATCTCTAGAAATAGCCATTGAATATCTAAAATTCAGAAAGATATCACATTCACAGCTGGTAAAATTTACCACATTTTCAATAAATATACCAAACATGTGTGCATATATATTTTTTTTGGGTGTGAAATTTTACTTACTTAACAAAACGTAATTACAACATTTGTAACTAAAATATTTGATCTTCTGCATCTTGGTTCGGAAAAAACAGAAAAAGATGTCACCATTAAATATCAATATCTACTGTAATTACAGTCTCTATCAGACGTAAAGAAACAAAAGGGCTAACGTGGAGAATTGCAAATCTCCATCACAATTTCTTTATTAAATTAGGTTGCAACAGGTGGTAGGTGCATTTTCTGCAATACTAGTAAATAATTAAATGACTTCTGGATATAATTCAATCTAAAAAATTGCACGATTTTTAAGGAGAGAATTGTCCAAATAATTGTCTTCGATCATTCTATCTTTTCCTTTTAACGTGGTGGTGTTGTTTGACTCAATTTGGTGTAAAGTTGATAGTTGACAATTCAGCTAACGCTATTGATGCTACTTTGGTATTGGTACAGTTTTTAACCTTTCAAGGCGTTTTAAAATTTGATTAGAAAACTCACCAACCAAAAACAAACAGTAGATCATTGATTTGCATATCTCCTCTGAATAGTCTACATGTACTCTAGTTTTTATTGCTATTATATTTGAATTAATTTGGTAGTGGGTTATCTTCATAGTCTCATTTTAAACATAGTAAGAAGAGTAGCAATGATGGTAAAATCATAATTCATAAGCATTGAGCTTGTGCAAATCAAACAGTGAAAAAGATTTTTTTAATATAACCTTCCTTCCATGCCAAGTCAGCATGATGGGGTTCTCCCTCTTTGGACTAAGAGGCTTGGACTATGAGTCCGCTTAGTAACTGAGACTCGGGATAGGGTGGATGAATATGGCGAGTTAGAATAACCCAAATTGTCATTTGGACATTGATTAAAAAATAATTTGGAAGAAAGTCAAGCATATCAAGTGCATAGAGAAACACAGTTCACAAGAAAAGAGGAAAAACGCTCTCGACTCTAAACCTACCGCCGCCATCATTGTTGATTGCTGCCACTAGCATGGCCACCCTGATCGGCGACCAACCTTTTCTGGCTGGTCATCTTTCGTTGACATACGCCAGTTTACTAAAGCCACAGCCCCCAAAGTCAAAATTCTTCCTTTGAAGCCCATAACCTACTTGCATGGTGAACTTATTGTGGTGTGGGATCAACCAGAGATTAATCAAATGATCATCAACGAAAGCCTCCAGTTTGTTGTG
This sequence comes from Solanum medicagineum, assembly GCA_026153255.1. Taxonomy (NCBI): domain Eukaryota; kingdom Viridiplantae; phylum Streptophyta; class Magnoliopsida; order Solanales; family Solanaceae; genus Solanum; species Solanum medicagineum. Next base: position 7,325,975 of record JAPFFP010000088.1, read on the forward strand.
GGAAAGTTTTCATATGGATGACAAGAGATCCAAGACCTACGAAAACTGATACCAAAGCAATGCGAGTTAAAAGGAGAATATAAAATTGAATAAGTTAGCAATAGATACATCTTGATAAGGGCTACACTATTGGAGTATTATGTTCACCAGTTGTCAAAGCCTGCATTTTACATCACACAGTGGGGTAGATCTTACCCAATGAAAACTCTGAAGTGGGATCCCATGTTTAATTCTGACAAAGAAACATCGACGGTCATAGCATGGATCTCATTCCCATCACTACCCCTAAATATTTTTGGGGAGGAGGTAGTTTTCTCCCTAGCTGCTGTAGTTGGAAAACCTCTACAAGTGGATATGACAACAAAGAATCAGACTAAGCCTAGTTGTACTAGGGTCAAAGTGGAAGTAGATCTGTTGGGAGAATTCCCAAAACGCATTAAAATTGGGATATGAAAAGCGAGTGGAGAAATAATTGATAAGTGGATTCGGATAAAATACGATTACCTACCAAAATATTGCACCACATGCATGATCCAAGGACACAATGAAGAGTAATGTTATGTCAAATATCCAGAGCTGTATAAGGACTTGAAGGAGGAAAAGAATGAGAAGGGGACAGAAACTGCCCCTGCACCTATGGAACTGGACAAGAAGACTGACAAAGTAGAGGGGGATCCGAAGGCTGGGATAACTAAGGAGAAGCAAGAAGAAGGATTTCAGAAGCAAAAGAAAAGAAATAATAAAGGACGAAAGGAATAGGTGGATTCTGTTTGGCTAGGGTCCAAAACAAATATGACAAGCTTGGGGACACACAAAATAAGGAGGAAGACAAAACAAAGATAAGACTGATCCATCGAACGATCCAGCCTCTGCGGATGCTCCTAAGACTAAAACAGACATAAAAACATGGGTTGAGAACACTTTTTAAGGCACACCTAAGCAGCATTTCACAGGGAAGTCTGATGAAAAATTGGTGGCTCAATCACACAAACCGTCTGTTAATAGGGTACAGAAGATGGGTTCTAAAAGAAAGGATGATGTTAGGCATGATGCACAATAACAAACTTCAACAGAGAAAGACGGTGATGGACACCAAGGGATTATAAATGGTGAGCAAAGGGTATCCAACATAGGCAAGGCAATCTCGTCTAGAGATAGTCATACAGATGATGGGAGGAAAGATCGGCCACCAGATAGGGAACTTGCTCAGTCACTTGGCATAAGTGAGCGTTATAATGAAGGGGACTCAGACAATGTGAATAGAGTGGATAGTGGACAACAAAGTGCGGATCATGAGGAAGCAGGGATAGAATATAATATCTTGCATGTCACCAATGCAGGTGACTTATCTCCAAGGCATACCAGTAGTTTGAAGTCGAAGAAGGAGGGCAAGCCAAAGATACCTCTACAGGTTCACACAAGGAGCAATAAAGGAGGATCACAAGTTATAATCAATGATTGATAAAGTCTTATATTGGAATATTCGATCAGTTAACACCCAAAACGCCTTTGGGAGATTAATTGATCAAAATAGAAGGAAACAGTATTCTTTCATTGCATTAATGGAACCTTTTCAAGATTCATCAAATATAGATGATTATAGAAGAAGATTAGGATTTGACAATGCGATGGTGAATTGTTTCGGAAAAATTTAAATTTTTTGAAATAGTTTATGGCAAGGTTCAGTTATCATTGACTCCCTACAACAAATTACTATGAAGTTCATGTATAACATTAAGGTTTTCTTTATGTCTTCTATATGTGGCAGATGTTCCGCTTTGGAGCAACTAGAATTATGGGAGAACTGGAAAACATTGAGGTAGGTAGTGCCTTGGATGGTGGGTGGCAACTTCAATGATATTCTGAACGAAGAAGAAAATCTTGGGGGTATGGAGTTCACTCAGATGGAAGCTGTGGACTTTGCTCAATGCATAAGCAATTGTGGATTAAATGAAGTCCATTTCTCTAGTAGTAAATTTATGTGGTGGAATGAAAGGATAAATGAGGCATGTATTTTCCAGAGGTTTGATAGAGTACTGGTTAATTTTGCATTCCTACAGATATTTGCATCAACAGAAGTTCAACATCTTATTAGATAGGGAACAGACCATGAACCATTTTATGTGTACTATAACTCAGAAGCAGAGATTTTTGTAAAGCCATTTCGATTTCTCAGTTTCTGGTGTAAGCATAAGGGGTTTATTGATGTGGTAAAGCAGAATTGGGAAATTGGTTTTACTGGAGATGTATTTCTGAAATTTCACACCAAACTGAAAAGGGTAAAAAGGGCTTTGACAGTGTGGAACAATAATGAGTTTGACAACATATTTATCCAAAAAGCTACTTTGGAGGACATCATTAGAATAAAGGAGGTATAATTGGAAGTGGACCCGTCTCCTGAGAATAGGCCTGAATTGGGTAAAAGACAAGCAGAATTGAAAAAGTTCATCAAATTGGAAGAAGCGTTCTGGAAGCAAAAGTCTGATATGATGTGGTTTGCTCAGGGGGACAAGAATATCAAAATTTTTCATTGTTTTGTTCAAGGTAGGAGAAGAAAGTTACATCTAGCTGAGATTACAACAGAATAGGAAGAGGCGTTGAGTTCTAACAACAACATTGGAGAGGTAGCTGTCAGTCAGTTTAGCAATCAACATATGGAAGAGTTTGTTGTGCAAGACTTTTCTATGATTGAATGTATTCCAAAATCCATCTCTAAAGATAATAATGACAGAATGACCAAGTTGCCATCAAAAGATGAGGTAAAGTAGGTCATTATAGCTATAAATGGGAACAGTGTGGCAGGTCCGGTTGGCTTCTTTGGATTATTTTTTCAAAAAACATAGGACATTATAAGGGATAATTTGACCAAGGTGGTCCAAGCTTTTTTCTGTGGGCATAAACTACCAAGATTTGTCACACATACAAACTTGGCCCTTCTGCCTAAGAAGGAGTTTTCCAAGACTTGTTCAAATTTAAAGCTTATTAGACTTAGTTATTTTGTCAACAGGATCATTTCTAGGGTACTTCATGAGAGAATGGTGGAGGTGCTGCCAAAAATTATTTCACCTGATCAATCAGGGTTTGTGAAGGGAAGTAATATTGTGGAGAATGTGTTTTTAGCACAAGAGTTCATTCGAGACATTAACAAAAGAAAGAAGAATGTCAATGTGGTGATAAAGTTGGATATGACTAAGGCGTATGATAGGGTATCTTGGATATTCTTAACCAAAGTCCTCCGGGCCTTTGATTTTTCAGAAATGATAATAGATATGGTGTGGAGGCTTGTTTCTAATAGCTGGTACTTAATCCTCATAAATGGCCAGAGCCATGGATTTTTTAAATCCTCCAAAGATGTGAAGTAAGGTGATACATTGTCCCCTACTTTATTTGTCATTGCTGCTGAGATATTGTCCAGAAGTTTAAATAATTTGCATAGGGATAAGGATTACATAGTATACAAGCTCCCAAAATGGAGTCCTGAAATTAATCATCTAGCCTATGCAGATGACACTATCCTATTTTGTTCTAGAGATAAGAGTTCTGTCATCAAGGTCATGCATGTTTTGAATAGATATGAAAGGGTGTCAGGTCAGCTTATCAATAAATCTAAAAGTGTATACTACTTAAGTAAGAATACTCCTTTAATATACACTATTAGACTCAGAAAGTTGACGGGAATTAAACAAGGAGAATTTCCTTTCACATACTTGGGATGCCCTATTTATTATGGAAGAAAGAGAAATGCCTTTTTTAAAGACATCATTAAGAAAATATCCAGAAAAATTAAATTCTGGCAGAACAAATTCCTGATTTTTGGAGGAAAAATGATACTAATTAAGCATGTATTGTCTTCAATGCCTATTTATTTGCTATTAGCATTGTGTCCCCCAAAAGGATTCATGAAGAGATTGCATCAGATTTTTGCCAGATTTTTCTGGGGTAATTCTGGTATGGAAAGAAGGAAGCACTAAATTTTTTGAGATAAGTTGTGTTACCCAGTTGAAGAGGAAAACTTAGGCTTCAAATCCTTGATTGAAGTCAACAAAGCCTTAATGACTAAATTATGGTGGAATTTCAGAACATCTACTGAGACACTATGGGGTACCTATATGAGTAACAACTACTGCAAAAAGCAACACCCCATCTTTGCTTCCAATAGGTGTGCATCACATGTGTGGAAAGGAATGACTATCCACAGAGATGAATTGCAGCCTTACATGTGGTGGGAGATAAAAGCTGCAAATTTCAATTTCTGGTTTGACAATTGGACTAGAATTAAAGTTCTATACCACATTGAAGGTGAAAATTTTCAAGATGAAAAACTGGAAGTAAAAGAGTTTATTCTATACAACTCTTGGAGAATAGAAAAGTTGCAGTTAGTGTCTACTGAAATGGTAAAATCGATTATCACAGATATTAAAACACAGATTGGAGGGATCAATGACAAGCCTTGGTGGACAGGAAATTCTGATGGGATATTCACAATCAGATCTGCCTATCAGATATTGAGAAGCAAAAAGGAGAAGGTATTTTGGCACAAATATGTGTGGAATACAAATATGCCACACAAAATAGCTTTCTTCATTTGGAGATTGATCGAAAAAAGGAGTTCCTACTATTGATGTTCTGAAAAAGATGGGCATTCCAATTATTTTCAGGTGTTGGTGTTGTGACTATGGGGCGGAGGAGACTTTAGATCATTTATTTTTAACATCCCCCACAGTCGAAACGTGTAGAGGTATTTTGCTTATTGTGCAGTTTTTACGACTGTGAAGGTATTTTGCTTATTGTGCATATTTAACAATCAAGGTCATTTAGTGCTAACAACATATACAAGTGGTAGAGGATAGTGGATAGACTTAGAGGGAAGAGAGTTCTACATGTTATTCCTGCTATTAGAGTATGAGAACTATGAAAAAGCAGGAAAACACCAGACGTGGAAAACCTATTTCCTCAGACAACTTATTCAAAACTGTGACAAAACTTTACAGAGACTTTGATTAAGTTGTCCTTCCCTCACTTAAAAAATGTGCCTATAATTTGGGAAGCTTGCTTTGATTTCTTATAAAATCAGAGATCAGTTCTCCAATATAGGTTGGTTAATTAGAAGCCACCAGAGATAGGCTGGGTAAAATGCAACACAGATGGTGCTTGCAAAGGGAACCCAAGACCAATTTCCTATGCTTTCTGCCTAAGGAATGACAATAAAGACTTAATACATGCTAAAGCAGATTTCATTGGGGTTGGGACTAGTAATTTTGCAGAAGCCATTGTCATTTTAAAGGCAATGACTTACTACAAATGCAAGGATTTGAAAATATCATCCTAGAATCTGATTCTTTATGCCTAACGAAAGTGCTACGGAAAGAATGGAAAGTCTCTTGGGAGATAATACACCTTGAGGAGAAAGTTGAGTAGATACTGGGGGAGTGCAACACATAGATACAACACATATACATGGAAGCAAATTGTCTGGCAGACTTTATGGCAAACATACACACAACAAATGGGTCACAACAGTATAATTTATTTTCTCAGTTACCAAGCTTAGCAAAAAGAGTACTCAAGACAAATAAATCATAGCTACCTAATTTGAGAATATCAGTGCAAAACACTTTCACATGATAGTGGCGTCAGTTATAGTACAGGTAGCAGCTGGAGAAAGAATACATGTACAAAAAATAAATGTGCCAATCACAAAGATTTACATATGAGAATTTCTACCTAGCACAAATTACATACATCAGGTGGGAGCAAAATAGTATGCTGGTGCATCCTACAAAAGAGACCTATGGATCTGCATCTTCAGGTTCCAAAAATAGGAATGACCATGCAAACAGTGCAACGGATCGAATATTACCTCCGGCACAAGATCACAGATGGATTAAGCAAGGTGAAAGGAGGATACTGGGTCAAATGTTTCAAGGAGATTAAAGATTTATCTTGATACTGATCTGGATCTTATGTTCTACTCGAGGAAGAGATGACCAAGACAAAGCATCACAACTTCACTGGTGGATTCAAACACAGGCTAGCCATGGAAGAAGAACAAGCAAGAACAAGATGGAAGAGGGCCCTTACCACAACATCAGGAGCACAATGACCACCATCATCACCATCTGCAAAACCCTCAGAGGGTCGACTTGGGAAAGGAACGGACAAATGAGGAAATAGAAAAGACGAGATTAGGAAAATGGAGTATGGAATACACTAGAACACCCTACTATGTAGGGTCATTTTTGTATGCCGGATGGGTTGGGCTTACGGGTCAAACTTTCGTAATTTCTTTTTGATTTAATAATAAGGGCTCAAGGCCCAAAAGTTTATCAAAAAAAATATATATTCAAGTGCGTGTGATAATTAGAAATTCACAATTCTAAAGAGTCTCGAGTTTTTCATAAAATGCATGTGGCTCAACACCTTCAAGATTTTGATAGAGTTTTGATTATGTCTATCTCATCCACCATATATAACAGTAAAGTTTCTTCAATACCATTAAATAGAATAGAGTAAGGCTTAACTTGCAGTTCATGACACAACACATACATACATATACATATGCTTTTTGTTTTAATAATATATAAAAGGAAAACTACACAAAATAGACCCAATCGTAAAATTACCAAAGATGAATCCAACCCTCTACTTAAACTCAACGGACTTGCGGCCCACACTATTTATCCGCTTACTCACTTTCTCCTTCCTTATTTCGTGTATGATATCAGCATAATATCAACATTAGTACAATGAATTAATTCTCTATGATGCTCTGTCAATATATTTATATTATATCAGTATCATATATGACTGAGTTGAATCATATATAGTACTCTATCGATATATTCATATCATATCAACATTATATAGAATTATTCTCTTTTTTAAAGAATACAATAAAGAAAAATTATTAAAGTCACAATCTTATTTATTAAAGTTTCACAATCTTATCTATTAAATTATGAGCTTTGATGGAATCCACAAACTTTGATGGTATCAAATAGTAATCAATCAGTCTTTTCACTGAAGCATAGGTTGTTCCTCCTCGATGTTATTAGAATATATGTACCTTACTGATTCGAGGAGTAAATGAGTAGTATTATCACTAATCATTTCTTCGTCATCCTTAATATTATCAATATATATATATACTTCGATGGTATCAAGTTATAATTGAGCAATCTTTTCATTGAAGGATTGCATATGTCCTTTGTGATGCCATCAAAGTTTATATTCTTTAATGATATCACTGAAACACTGATTATTCCTTTTTGATATATACCATCATAGTATATACGTATATAGTCTAATGGTATTAAATAATTTTATTAAAGCATTTTATCATTCTTTTTTATATGAAGTATATATATAATCTCATAATATCAATGTACAAAAATAATAAAAACAAAATAAATAAATAGTCACTTATAAATAATTTCCTTTTTCTCAATATACATGTTCTCTTCCCTAAATAAAATGTGAGGGGACCAAAAGTTGGGAGGCGTAAAGCCCATAATAATTTAAACCTTATTAGTAAAATGTGGAGCCCCCAAAAAGTAAGGAAGGCTAAAGTCCTGGCCTTACCCAAAAGTCAGCCTTACAATACTACTAGTTATGAAAATCTCAAATGAGAGGTTCAGAATTTATTTATAAATTTATTTTTTAAATAATATTAAATTATTTTATTAGGGTTGGGTTTAAAATACATATTTAATAAATATTTTTAAAATTAATAAATTTTAAGTGATATTGATTAACTATTTTAAGTATTTTTAAAATAAATTATAATACATATTTGTGAGGTGGTAAATCATTTTATTTTTTAAACATATCTAATGTGAAGAGGTCTATAGATATGTTCATAATCAAAATATTTTAATTATTAATTATTATTTTATACTCAAAGTAATTATAAAACCTAACAAATATTAGCGACACTGAAAATAATAAAACTAAAACTAAAGAAATGGATTTACATATTTGGTCATAGCTAAAGCGACTTCTATAATTTCTAAAAAAAATTATACAATAATTAAATTAAAATAGAATAAAAAATAATTTTAATTTTTTAAAAAAATATCCTTGTTAAAGCAAATACATTGATAAAAACATTTTTGCTTCAGCTTCGAGCTCTCATTTATAATATAATAAAAGAATAATAAGTTTCACCAAACATGATTGTTATAATAAGATATTTTTTGTAAATGATATATATTACATAGAGGTATGATTATATTTCCTGTATCTCAATTTCTTTGTTGGTGTTTAACGATGCACATAATTTTAAGAATGGAAAGATTCTTTAAAAAAAATTATGATCTAAAGTAAATTATAGATAGTTTCATAATTATAAAATATCTCACCAAATATTCTTTAAAAAGTTTAAAATTAAATTATTATTAGATATAGAAATATGTTGAAGAAGTGATTGCAACAATTTGGAGCGTAATAGTCCACCACGCTTGAAAGGCAAAGAACTGAAAGTTGTATAGAAACACAATTGTTAATAGTGAGATAATAATTGCATTGATAAAAATAAAACTAAGAAAATAATATTGTTTAGAGGATCTAGGAGAAAGCTCATAAAAAATTATAGGGTGATTCAACAATTATTCTTGTAATTAAGTCAATTGGAGAACTAAAAGAAATAGAACACTTCCTAAAAGATGGTTATAAAATACATGAATGATGTAAGACTTCTTTACACTAAATATCAATGAATATAAATTAAATCCTCTTAATATATATATATTAGAAGAGTGAAGATTTTTAGAAATATTGTTTAACTTTTTGTTTTTTGTTAAAATATTCAATTTTAAATAACATTATCTTTTTACTTTAAGAAACAAATAAAACAAAAAAAAATATATGAGTGGGACAAGACTCCTCTCTATTTTTCCTAAGTTTCTATCTTGATGACTAACACATAACATAAGTTAGATTTGATGGTTAAGATTTAATTGACCATTTTTTTCTCTCTCCATTAAATGTCATAAGTAAATTAAATATTAGCAATTAAATCTAATTTATGTTATACGCAGTCATTAAACTAAAAACTCCAGAGCCCTCCTTTATACTAGTGGGCATATATATATATATATGTAAGTTAAGAACAATCATGCAGTTAGTCATTATATATATCCCCATACAACAAACACACTGTTTTGTTTTATCCCTCCAATGGAAGAACACAACTCTAAGCAAACTGAACCTCTTCTTTCACAAACAGAAATAAGTACAGCTGATCATAATAATAACTATCTCATAACAACTTCGTTTGTTGCTGATGCTGATGATATTCCACCCATCACTGGACTTCAAGATTTCTTCAGAGAGTTTAGTGTTGAATCTAAAAAATTATGGTACCTTGCTGGTCCAGCTATTTTCACCTCAATTTGTCAGTACTCTCTTGGTGCTGTTACACAAACATTTGCTGGACATGTTGGCACTCTTGAACTTGCTGCTGTTTCTGTTGAAAATTCTGTCATCGCAGGTTTCTCCTTTGGTGTCATGGTACGTAATTAATTCTTTATTTCGACTGAAAAATATTCAATAGTTATTTGATTGAACTGGTGAGACAAGATGGTAAAAAAATATCATTTTCTATAGCACAAAATTTCGTGAGGGGGAAAACCTTTTTGTTTTTAATAGTTATTGGAATGATTTGTTTGATCCTCAAATTAAGTGTTGAAGAAGAAAGTTACAAATTTCTTCTCACTTTGGACCTCTCAGAATTTATCATATATATTAGGCACCCCATACTATGTTGTAGGTGTAGAAAATCACGTGTTTTGAATTTTTATCTTTTTAAGTTAGTTTTAGATCAACAGTAGATATATATTCAATAAATTTTCAGGATAAATCAAAAATAACTAATTATCTCATAATTAATATAGAAATAAAAAAATTGTCCTTAGTTCATGAAAGATTCCCTTTTCACATCTTTCATTCAATCTATCGGTTGTATATCTCTTGTTGTTTGAATAGATGCCTAAGCTTTTTTGTTTTCTAAATAAAATACAAAATATTTTTGTATTATTATATTAAGTCCTTATATTTTAACATAAAATATAATATTTGGAGCAACGCGATTAGATCCGCACTAGCTCCGGGCCTAATGTTGGCCATCATGTACTGGATATCCAATCGACGGTGTGCAGTATGTTAGGTGTTGGGTATTTGTTTTGAGTAATTAGCTTTTCGAATTGAATAACACCTGAAATTTTATTGGATATGTGTTTTGACTTTTTTTTTCCCCTTGTTTTGTATTGACAGTTGGGTATGGGAAGTGCACTAGAAACACTATGTGGACAAGCATTTGGGGCAGGACAAATTGACATGCTAGGAGTATACATGCAAAGATCATGGGTTATTCTCAATTCAACAGCAGTGATACTGATGTTACTTTACATTTTTGCTGCCCAATTTCTGAGATTAATTGGACAAACAGAGGACATATCAAGAGAAGCAGGGAAAATGGCTTTGTATATGATTCCTCAATTATTTGCGTATGCCATGAATTTTCCAATAGCCAAATTCTTGCAGGTAACGAGGCGAACTCACGATTTAAATTTTAATACCTATACGATTATGTGTTGAAATTTTGGATGATATTTAGGCACAAAGCAAGATTATGGTGATGGCATGGATTGCAGCAGTAGCTTTGGTTTTGCATACATTTTTTAGCTGGTTGTTTATGTTAAAACTTGGTTGGGGACTTGTCGGTGCGGCGGTGGTGCTGAACTCATCTTGGTGGTTCATAGTGGTGGCCCAAATGTTATACATATTTAGTGGGACTTGTGGACAAGCATGGTCAGGCTTCTCATGGAAGGCTTTCCTTAATCTATGGGGATTTGTTAGGTTATCTCTTGCCTCTGCTGTCATGCTATGGTTAGTAATATAATCAACAGCTTTCATTTTCTCTGGTTTTGTTCTGCTTACTGCATTTTGATGTGAAGTAAAACTTTTATTTGTTTTTTAGGTCACTATAAGTATATAACAACAACATATTCAGTAAGTGGGGTCGAGGTACGATAGAGAGATTGTTTCCATAGACCCTAGACTTCAGAAATAAGTTAAGTATAGAATGACAATTGTAGCCTTGGTGACCAACTTTATATTGTCAGAAATTGAACTCTTGAAAAACCACTTCTGGGATTATTGCATCTCTAAATAAATGGCCTTGAGCCAACTGTCAACTTCTTTTAAAAAGAACATTCTTATGATTTGTTATGCTATGTATTCTACCTAAACAAAAACCAACTTTTTAAATTAAATAGCCTTCTGAAAGGGAAGGTTAAAGAGTTGATAGACATGTAATCAGACCAAGATACATTTGTAGTAATAAGTCCAAATTTAAACTTAGCATTTGGGAATCTTCTTTTTTTTGCAATTTATATGATCTTTGAGAATGACGAAGCAATTATGCACGAACTCAGCCTACCATAAATTTCTTTATTTTATTTTAGTTATTTTTTGCTTACACGAAAAGTACACTCATATTAGAAAGATAACATCATGAGCCTAGCCAGCCGCCAGCCGCCAGCCGCCAGCAGAACCTTTCAGACTTTTGGTCTAAGTTGGTGGTCTGGCAGTTAATTAGAAGGTATTGAAGTAATTGTTCAACATAAATAATAATTATATCTGCATAATCTTGCCGATGGCCAACTTTATATTGTTAGAGATTACCATGTAACTTATCTCCATGTTATTAATATCCGCAGAGTTCTTGCCAATTACCAAACTTATGGTTTTGTTGATTGTAACAATTAAAATAATAAATATGCAGCTTGGAGACATGGTACTTTATGGCGTTAGTCCTGTTTGCTGGTTATTTAAAAAATGCAGAAGTCGCTGTTGATGCCTTGTCCATTTGGTAAGTGAACACAAATCACTTGATAAATCTAATTGTCTCCTTTTAATAAAAAGTTGAGCCATTTATAATATTTATTTATTCATTACCATTATTGTTTATTTGACATAATATAATATATTATATTCCTTTTTTTCTATTGTTTATAATTTATGAGTGCTGTACTACTACTCTATTTTAGTGGGCAGAGATTAGACGATAAATTAATGTTCGACAGTCCCACACTTTGTCGTTTTATTTGGAGTAGGTGGAAACTAATTAAAAATAAAGATCTAATAATACTATTATCCTACACGTTTGGGAAATTTAATGGGTAATTATTTGCCAGAGAATCACTGTCATTTTCAGTAGTACTGCTAATTAGGTAAAAACAAACTTTGATACGGCAGACGGAGAAGTGGAATCCACATCACCTAATTGTTGGAGTGTAATTTCTTTTTTTCGTGGTTTATAGAATTTTTTTGCTGTCTCAGAGTTATAATCTGATGGTTAGAATTTTTATAGGGCATGTATTACCGTGGAGTCAGTGAGCTACTTAAGGTTTAAGTAAGGGGCACTTCTAGTATAGATTACCATTCTAACATGTCTAAAGTTACATGTTGATAAGTAAGATGATACCAATGATGTTTTAGCATATAATTATAATCTAAAGTTATATTAATATGATGTAAATTTAGGTAAGAAGTATTTACCAGGAATGTGCACACATTTCTAAGAGTTGTGAAATTGCAGCATGAACATACTGGGATGGGCAGTGATGGCAGCTATTGGATTTAATGCAGCTATAAGGTAGGTTGCAAATCCAAAATCATGACTATATTAATTAATTATCGCCTTTGTTCTGACATAACGGGAATACACTTTTTCAGCGTTCGGGTGTCAAATGAACTGGGGGCAGCTCATCCAAGAACGGCTAAATTTTCAGTGGTGGTTGTCGTGTTCTCTTCATTCTTGATTGGCCTTCTCTTATCGGTCTTTCTACTGGTGTTTCGAAGTCAATACCCTAGCTTATTCGCGGAGAGTGAATCCGTAAAGCATCTGGTTTATGAATTGACACCATTCCTAGCATTTTGCATAGTGGTTAACAATATCCAACCAGCTCTATCTGGTGTTGCTATTGGAGCTGGATGGCAAGCTTTGGTTGCTTATGTCAATATTGCTTGTTACTATTTGTTTGGTATTCCATTGGGTTTAATTCTTGGGTATAAGCTTAACATGGGTGTCCAAGTAAGTGCATTTCAATTTTGTATCCACCTTTTAATATTTAACCTGTCTAAGTATATTTGTTGATGATGTCAGGGAATTTGGTACGGAATGGTTAGCGGAACTGTTATTCAGACATTCATTCTCTTTTGGATAGTTCACAAAACCAACTGGAACAAAGAGGTATGTAATTAGACCATTTACATAATGGTCTTCTTACATAATGTTTAGACAGGTTGTAGCGCATAGCTATTCATTTTTAGGGTTATTATTTAAGTTATGTCTGAGTTTTAATTCAGATGTATAAGCTATTTGAAGATAGTTTTGATAAAGTCTAACTTTAGACACAATATCTGAAATATAATATGATTGAAGTTCAGACATTTTGCTTGAACTTCAGGGATATATGACTATGACTCAAGTTTAGTCTGTCTTGTTTTTTTGGACTTCAATCATAAGCCCTTGAAGATTAGTCAGTTCTATCCTACTTTTACATAATAAATAAATATGATTTTGTCTTCAAGTAGCAACTAGAACCTCCAACTTTATTAATACACAAGTAGGAATTTTAATTATTTAAAACTTGAACGAATAGACACATTCGTCCTACATGACAACATTGTGTCCTATATATATTATGCTACATACAAATATATTATACCACGTATGACATGTATATCTATCCAAGATTTGTAACACAAGTATGAAAATTGCAGGCTTCTGTTGCAGCAGCGAGGATAAAAATGTGGGGAGGGGAATCAACAAATAATGTGGAGAAATAAACTTTGACTTGGAAGTTATTGTATTAATTGAAGTCCATCTTTGTATGTGACAAATTTTTTGGAAATTTGAGTTGCTTTTTCACTGCTCAATGTGACGTTCCTGCTCAGTAAGCTTTTTCAATATTTCCAGCTTTGATGTGTTCTTTCCTGTTCGAGGAATTTCTTTAGGAAAAATTAATTTACACCGCAAAAGTATAGTTCAAAATTTATATGTAATTTTTCAGTTCAGAACGGGATAGTTAATTCCTCAATAAGAAAATGATTTTGCCGCTATACAGTTTGTACAAAATCACATTTTAAATAATTTTCCTTTCACACTTTGTTTTGTTTACCCGTTGTTTAAAAAAGAATGACTTACTTTTCTTCTTGGTTTATTTAAAAAACAATGACCCTTTTTTTTTGGCAAAACTTTGATTTCGACTTTCCATGTGACATGTTTAGGACCACAAGAGAAAAAGATATTTTGGTATATTTAACATAATTTTAATTTAGAATCATAGGATTAAAAAATCTTTTTTTAAAAAAAAAAATTCCATGCCAAGTCAAATATCATGCCCCGAGAGGGTACCTATGGCGTGACCAACACTCAAAGACTATTGCATTCTGATGCCGTCTTCCTAGAGTTTTGACCGAAGTCAACCGTTCAAACTCCAAGAACTCTAAAATACAAAAACTGGCATAAAAACCAAACAAACGACAGGCGACTGAACAATCAGTGTGAACAAATTATAAATGACTTGGGATCATCACAGAAAAGGTCTAAATACTGAAAAAATAAAAAAATGACCTGGAGAGTCATTATAACTTTAAGACACAATACCCAAATTTGACCCTAAACTTGGTGCCAAATTGCAAGTTGGAACTTAAACTTTTAACTTGCACAAATAAGCACTCCAACTTGCCAATTCCTGAACAAGTAGACACTGCATCGTCGCTGACTTAGCGCGTGTGGAACGATCTAGCTGACGTATTTTTTCCGTCCAATGATGCGAGCCACGTTCGTCCACGCAAGTACAACTTGTACACGTCACACCCCTATTTTACATGTGGCATTCCTAAAAAAATGAAAAAATAAAATAATTTTTACAAAAAAATTACAAATTTTTTTTACATAAATTATAAAAAATTACAAAATTTTTACATAAATTACAAAAAATTACAAATTTTTTTACATAAATTACAAAAAAAAATTAAAAAATTTAAGTTTTTTAACATACAAAATTTTTTTAAAAAATTTAAAAATTATTTTACAAAAATTTAAATTTTGTAAATTTAAGTTTTTTTACTCCAACTCGGACCCTTATCC
>JAPFFP010000088.1:7343947-7354664 GCA_026153255.1 Solanum medicagineum
TGAGGTATTGAGTTAGTGTCGATGTTGTATTGAACTATGTGGTTATGAACTGTGCATTGTATTAAATTAAGGTGTTTTCTCATTATTGTGTAAACATACCTATTTGCATTGACTTTTTTGACAAGTATTCTGTGGACTGAAAAAGAATGAGAATTAAAGAGGATGTACCATATTCGAGGGACATGTCGTACACTACGATGGATACTATGATTCGAGGGTCGTGTTGCATGCTGCAACAGATACTATGATTTGAGGGTCATGTCGCATGTCGCGACGGATACTATGATTCAAGGGACGTATCACACGCCGCAACAGAGACTATGATTCCAGGGTCGTGTCGCACGCCTCGACAGATGCATGGACTAGAAGTCCCCCATGGGTCCCGGGCTGTGAGACAGCGAGTGTGTATCACTAGGACAAACATGAATCATTTTATTTGACATTGCATTGTATTGTATTACACTTCATTATCATTTATAAACATGTGAGTGCTTTTTGTAAAACTTGTGATAGATGCACTTGATCCCTGGTGTTGTTGATATATAATAGTTGGTGTGGTTATTGAGCTATATGCTATGTACATTGTGAACTGTTGGGCTGGGCTGATTTTATGCAGTTTGTAGTTGTGGGGGTTTGGTTGGAGTGTTGGGGGTACCTGTATCCTATATTACTTAATTTTGTGTTTAGTAGTTCACTTGTTGAGTACTGTGTGTTTGGTACTTACCCCTTGCTACATTTTGTAGGATGTGAGCCTGATCCCTCTGGTCAGACTTTTCTCATTACAGGATCAAGCTTCTAGATTATTCTTAAGATAGTTGCTTATGTGTTCAGCAGACTTCATGGAATCAATTATTATGTTATGTTCTATTTGAGAACTAGACATTTGAGACATGTATTTTATTCGAGAATTCTATATTTAAAGGATTGTACATGTGACACCAGTCCTTGGGATAGTTGCAGTTTGGTATTCATATCATTAATTATTATATTAGTCTATTCATCTTCGGCAATTATTGTTATGTTTAGATTAGCAAGCGTTAGGCTGACTCGCCTCGGTAGGTTAGGTGAGTGCCATCACGCCTGAATTTCGGATTGTGACATATAAACACTTCAAGGAAATAATGTTATATGGCAATCATGATACTTTAACATTTGAAGATGTTAAAGCATCCCTTCTTTCTAAAGAAAAATTTGACCTTGAAGTATATTATGAAGATAAAGCTAAATGACTTAATGTAAGAGGGAGGATTCATGGAAAAGTAAATAGTCATAAAAGAAATTCAAGATCCAAATCCAGGGAACATAAAGCTAACACAACTTGTTGCTCTTGTAAGAAGCCAGGACATAAAATTTCTGAATGTTATAAATTAAAAAATAATAAAGAAAAGGAAGAAAAATCCAAACAACCTCAAAAAATGTCAAGCCAGTTTCATTGAAACAGACTCAGAAGGTGACCTAGTGTTACTCATATCTTCTTTTAAGATGTGTCTTAATGAATGGATTCTTATTTTTGGTTACACCTATCATATATGTCCTCACCAAGGACTGGTTTACCACTTATGAATCTGTTGATTGTGGCACTGTCTTGAAGGGGAATGATTCCCCATGCAAGGCTGTTGGGATAGGTTCAATTAAAATCAAGACACATGATGGTATTATCCAAACATTAACTAAGGTTCGACATGTTTCTGATTTAAAATGAAATTTGATATCCCTGGGTACTCTGGAGAAACTTGGCTATAAATTCTCAGTTGAAGGTGGAGTTCTGAAAGTCTCCAAAGGTGCCCTGATTTTCCTAAAGGCTATTAGAGATGGAAGTCTGTATATTTTGCAAGGACATACAGTGACAGATTCTATAGCCATTTGATCCTCTCTTTCTGATGCTGATCACACTCATCTGTGGCACATGCGCCTTGTTCATATGAGCGAGAAAGACATGGATATCCTGAACAGACGTGATCTTCTAGGCTCACCCGGAACGACTAAGCTTGATTTTTGTGAGCACTGCATTTATGGGAAAAAAAGGAAGTAAGTTTTCTTCTGCCACTCATAGCTCTAAAAGTATTCTCGATTATGTCCACTCTAATTTGTGGGGACCTTTTAGAGTCCCAACTTACTCTGGCAAGCGCTTTATGATGACCATCATTGATGATTTCTCTAGTAAAGTCTAAACTTTTTTCTTGAGGCATAAAAAAATAAAGCTTTATCTGCCTTTAAAAGGTGGAAAGTTCTTGTTGAAAATCATACAGGGAGAAAGGTGAAGAAGCTGAGGACAGATTCGAGGATTGGAGTTCTGTGATGGAGACTTCAGGCAGTTCTGGGCATAAGCCGGTATTACTAGACATAAAACACTTCCCGGAAGACGTCAATAAAATGGTGTTGCAGAACGCTTAAACAGAACTCTACTGGAGAGAGCTCGTTGCATGCTTTCCAATGCTCATTTGTGGCATCAACGGGATCTATGGACTGAAGTTTGTTCTACAGCAGCATATGTCATCAATCGATCTCCCCACACTGTAATTAACTTTAAGATTCCAGAGGAAGTACGGTTAGGTACACCCATCAACTATTCTTTCCTTAAAGTATTTAGGTGTACTGTTTATGCTCATATTATGATGAAAAATTAGCTCCAAGAGTTATAAAATGCATTTTCATTGGTTATTCATCTAAATCTAAAGGCTATAAATTGTGATGTCCTGAGACTAAGAAGATCATTCTTAGTAGAGACATCACCTTCAATGAAAATCCTATGCTAAAATCCACTGGTATTTCTTCTATTACAGATGATCAGGAAGGTGTTGGTGAGAAGGTGGAGCTAGAGCTAGAAGTTAATCTCCCATGATTAATGATATATCTTCCTCAGATACTCAACACTCTCAATCCATTCATGAAGCACATCAAGAGATACATGACACTATTACCACTGATTAGCCAAAAGGTTCATAGCAGCTGAATTATAGTCTTGCCAGGGTTCGTCTGAAAAGGACAGTCACAAAATCTACAAAATACCTTGAACATGAACATGTTCCTTATGCACTCTCAGTTGGAAGAAACTCCGATTGGAGTGGAACCATCATCTTATTTCGAAGCTATTTCTTGTCCTAACTCATCTCATTGGTTTGTGGCAATGAATGAGGAAATCGAAAGCCTCCGAAAGAACGATACTTGGGATCTGGTCGAGCTTTCTCTGTGCCAAAAGACACTTACTTGCAAATGGCTTTACAAGCTAAAGGAAGGTATCCTAGGAGTTGAACCTGCAAGATGTAAGGCACGTCTCGTAGTTAAAGGCTGCAATCACAGAGAAGGTATTGACTCAAATGAAATATTTTCTCCCATTGTTCATCATTTCTTTATTAGAGTCTTTCTTGCTTTGGTTACCATGTTTGATATGGAGTTAGAGCAACTCGATGTCAAAACTGCTTTTCTTCATGGAGAACTTGAAGAAGAAATTTATATGAAGTAACCAGAGGGATTTGCTAAGCCTGGGAAAGAAAATTTCGTTTGTCACTTGAAGAAATCATTATATAGTCTTAAGCAAGCTCCCAGACAATGGTAGAAGAAATGTGATTCATTCGTGATCAGACACGACTACATACGTAGTCTGTATGACCACTGTATTTACTTCAAGCAAGTTGATGGTGTTTATATCTATTTGTTATTATATGTGGACGACATGCTTATTGCATCTTGTGACATGTCTCTCATCAACAACTTGAAGTCTTAACTCAACAAAGAGTTTGAGATGAAAGATCTTGGTGCAGCACGGAAGATTCTTGGTATGGAAATACATAGAGACAGACAAGCTGAAAAATTATTTCTATCACAAAAAAAGTACATTGAGAAGATCATTAATAAATACAACATGAAAAATTGTAAGTTTGTCTCCACTCCTCTTACTACTTATTTTAAACTATCATATACAAATTGTCCAAGTACAGAGGAAGAGAAAGAAAAAATAGCTAGCACTCCTTATGTTAGTACAGTTGGGAGCCTTATGCATGCCATAATATGCATTACACCTGATCTTGCATATGCTATAAGTATGGTTAGTCGACATATGCACAACCCAGGTAAAGAGCATTGGAATGCTGTCAAGTGGATATTTCTTTGTTTAAAAGGCACGTCATGCAATACGATCGGAACGCCCAATTCTCTAGCAAATATAGCTCTTTTGACCATTTCTTTGCATGTACCTGCAGTAGCATTCAAGTAATGTTCTTTGATTTCACTTGTTTCAGCCTGTGCTTTAAAAATTGCTTTAACACAAACGTAGAAACGATCTCTCCAACGCAAAAATGATTGTGCGCTCACATTCTCATAATCTTTGGTAAAATCAAGTCCACCGCGAAGACATTCATAAACAGCTCTAACGTAGTTTTTTCTTTGATAGAACTCAAAACTCTTCAATTGATATTGTTGGGTTCGTTGACTCTGACTATGCTGGAGATATAGATCGAAGATGATCACTTTCAAGTTATATATTCACCCTATGTTCCGGTGCAATAAGTTGGAAGTCCTCTTTACAATCTAAAGTTGCTCTATCTACAACTAATACAGAATACGTAGCAGCTACAAAAGGTATAAAGGAGGCAATATGGTTGCGCGATCTTGTCATGGATCTTAGTGTTCCGCAAGGTATAATTAATGTGTTTTCTGATAGCCAAAGTGTTATATCACTTACCAAAAATGATGCCTACCACTCTAAGATCGAGCACATTTCAATCAAATATCACTTTGTCAGATAGACAGTTGCAGAAGGAGAAATCACTATTGAAAAGGTTCATACTTCAAAAAACTCGACAGTATGCTTACTAAGCCACTCCCAACGGCTAAGTTTGATCAGTATATTGTTTAGACTTAGTTGGTCTTCTCATATACCAAGTCATTTGAGGCTCATACGAGAAGAATGCCACAAACTTGTGTCAAGATGGAGATTGTTAAGTGTGACCCAATTTATGGCATAACAATGGCCCAATTTATGGTATAACAATGTGGCCCAAATTCTAGATATATCTTGAATAAGTATTCGAAGATATTTTGTAAAAGACATTTCTAGAATGTAGAAGATAGAGAATAATCTAGAATTATGAGGATAAGCATCATAAGATATTTATCCCCAAACAAGTATAAATAGGGGGAGTCCTACCTCATTTATAATCAAACAAAAACATCAACACAAAGAGCTTCCCTTTTATAACTATCTTTCATACTCTCTCATATTCTCCTTCACACACATTTCTTATTTACATATTGTGATAGTTTGTTATTTCTCTTACTACCTTAATACTTGGTATATTATAATACTCTCATAATATATATATTATTCATCATGTGTGTGTTTCTCATTTTGTTACTTATGTTGCATCTATTATTCCATATTCTCAAATTTCTCACTTTATACATACTTCCGCTCTCACTCCACTCCCAACAAATTATAAAAAGAATATATTAGTCAAATAATACTTTTAGTTTTATTTTTTTTAAAATTATGTCAAATCTTATTATGATAACTAAAATGAAACGAACAAAGTACATTAGACAATATCGGGTCCCGCCCACTGGTACCGATAAATGCTTTAAAAAGTTGACTATTTTGTCCATTACCCATCCTTTCTCACGTAAATTCAATGTTCAAACCTATACCTTCTTATCGAGAAAAGGATGTGGTTAAATTTAAAGAGAAGTACTAAAAACATCCTTAAATTTGGCACGAATTATTAGTTTCATCCCTAAACCACTGATAAACTTAATAATACCCTCTAACTTGGTGAACTAAGCTTAAATAAACTCATACACAAAAATGTGTCATTCACGCGCTACACGTAGCTTACAAACACCCCTCAACTTGGGAAACTGAGCTTAAATACACCCTTCCTACATATATATATATATATATGAGAAAGTTGATTGGGAGTTGATCTTCTTGGAAGCCATTTGAATGTTCTTTGATGCAAAGTTGAGATGAGAGGTAGAGCTTCTCCCACTGAGCGTGACAGAGTTTGTAGACAATAAAATTCACGTTGAGAAAATAATAATCAAGAAACAAAAATATTGCAACAACTGTAGTATTTGATTTCAAGTATGTGAGTGTTACAATCTGTATAAATCCTCTGATTCGCCTTTTCAAGTGTAAATTCAAAGGCTCTCGAACTAGATCTTGAATTTGAAATTTGTTCTTGAACATTGAATTTGTTCTTGATCTTGAAGAATTTTGAATTTATTCTTGATCTTGATCTTAAAACTTGAATTTTTTGAGCTTGATCTTGAATTCAAGGGCATTTAAGCTTGTTCTTGAACTTGAATGCTTGAATGTCGTTTGTCTTGAACTTGTAGAGAAATTTGTAGGGTTTGATCCACGAATTCTCTCTATCTTTTTGTTAGAATTCTTGACCCTCCTTTGAATTATGAAAACCCTATTTATAGTTGTAGAATATAGAAATTATACTAGGAAAAATTTTCCTTTAGCCAATCTGATTTAAGTGACATGGTCTATTGAGTTTTAATGAAATGAGCTTGTCATTTTGACAGATGACATGATCCTATTGGCTTCTTTGTTTGACTTGGTGTGCCACGTCATTTGGCACGTGGTGCCAAGATGGGCCTCTAGGATGAAATAATATTGGACTTATTAAATTGGATTCATTTATTGTAGCCCAAATCAATTAACTTGGGTCTTAGTTAAATTCATATTTATTGTACTTAAATAATTAGTCCAATTATATTAATCCATATATTTGTTTGGACTAATATATTCATGAATTTAATATAATCTGAATCATTTTAAAATTTATATTTAGTAAATTTTAAATGATTACGAAGTGTTCCATCATTTTAGGTGCAAGTATTGCATATTCATATGTATGAATGAGAAAATAATTATTAATCTCAAATCACAATCCATATCAATAAAGTCATGTTCATTATTAACAAGGAATAGAACAAGTGGCTCAGATCGTCCACAATATATCATACATGATTATATTATCATGTTGCCTCTTTGTTCTCCTTTTTTCGTATTAGTAGAATCATTTAATATGGATGTGTATCCATAATATCAATCCTTCAACAAGGCTCATTACTCTCCAACACAGAATGAGAAAAATACGAGGTTTTATACATTTAACAAAGTGTTAAGAAGTCCACTTACCTCAATTTTAGCAAATAACTATTTCGTAATTTGAATCCATCATTTCTGACGGCCTCCAAATCAACAAAGACTAATAACATTGAATTCATATGTTTTGAAGACCAGGTCCAAAACAATCCAAAAATTCAATCCCAAGAAAGTAGGAGTAATCTAAAAAATCTATGCATAATTATGTTACCCAAAATATATGAAAACCAACGAGAAATCATTTCGAAAATGAAGTTGAAATCGGTCCATTATCATTAATTAACTAGAAAACTCATGTTATTAGGAAAATCCATAAACTTGAGGTTAAAAACGAAGAATTAAAGGTTAAAATCATAAAATAATTAGTTGGTAATGAAAAATCTGAGTTAAAACTACTTACTCAATAGTTTTATCTTGAAAATCCTTTTTGAAATCGCTCTTATCGAGCTCTGAAAGTCTAAAAATAGTGAACCGAGGTGAAATTTCAGTTCTTTTGAAGAAATTACTGTTCAGGTAATTTTATCATCATGTTCGCAATCAAAAACCAACATGATTCCGAAGAGAAAGACTGGTCAACCTTCCTGAATGACCTTCGCGATCACGGTCAGGAGCCATGCAATCGCAAAGAGGAGTGATACGCATTCTACACCATTTTACCTAGAGGGTCTCGATTGCGAAAAAGAGAAAACCTGGCATCAGAGCACAACAACACAACAAACTCTCGAAACACAAAATTTCCTAAATGGATCCTTGAAATTATTTTAGAACTCCGTATACATAAATCAAATGTGCCACCCTACTACTATATTCAATGCTTCAAACTTAGAGAAAATGTTGAAACACATATTCGGCCTCTTTGATCCATAATTTATTTAGTTTCAACTAAACTAACTTAAGATTGAAAAAGACTAAATGCTCTCAGAACCTCCAAAAATTACACTCATACTCTTTCTAGGCCTAAAATCATCTCAAAAATTCATTTCGAGTGTTCGAACTTTGAATATTATTAATCAAAATCAATTCTTGGTCCAAAATAACTTAAATTTTCTACTTTGGACCTCAAATTCACGAAATCTCTCCAAAATAGAAAATGAGATACTCTTGGACCAAATTATGCATTCTAAAGCTAATGAAACCGATGGAATTCTATTTCAAGACTCGTAGCTTTGACTGATACGAAAAAATCACTTTTGAACAACTTAAAGCCTCCAAAATCCAAAAACCTCTAAATTTCTCAATTTTTCAAAGAACTCCAAAACCAACCTCACAACCTAACCAAACGTGACTTGGAGCAACTATATTTTTTAAAAATTTTTAAAAATGACCTTCAATATTATTACAATCTTTTTCACTTTGTGAGAATATATACAAGTGATTTGAAATTTAAGATTTATCTATCAATGGTGAAAAAGTCACTGTACAATTCTAATGTACTTTGATGGCCGCGAAACATTATCCCTTTTGAGGAATGGTTAAAGATGATTATTACTATTAAAAAGCCCAGCTAAAAGTGTATAATTATATACTCATCGGTTTGATTTGTTTGAATTTTTTTCTTCAGCTGAGGCAAAATTTAAGAAAATAAAAAAAGTTTTTGAATTTAATAATCTTAAATTATTTATATATATATATATATCTTTAAACTTGTGATTTTATATATGCTATGTGAAAAATTCGAATAAAAAATTTACTTAAAAAAGAAAGAATTTTTTAAAAAACAGACTACAGGCCAAATAAATTAATAAAAGGAAGTATACATAAACTACTCCTAATAAAAAAAACACAAACAAGAAAGAAGAGAAATAAAAGATGAAAAAAAAGGGAAGAACAACCGGAGCCACACAAATCTAAACAAAAAGAAAAAAGAAATATTTACTTTTACTATATATATAAGAGGCTACAACAGCAATCAGGCAGGCCATGGTTAGATGACATGGTTCTGCTTAAGCAGCTGAAGCAGGTAGTTGTTGGACGACATATCTGTTTTAGCTTTCAGTTTAAATAAATAGCTATCTATTGACGCACATGCTTCGATTGATTGATTTTAAAATTTTTTGGAGCATTTGAAGCAGACAGCTGTTGGACGACATGTCTGCTTCAGCTACTTGCGTAAGCAGACAGCTATCCATTGACGTACTTGCTTCAGCTGCTTGATTTTAAAATTTTTTAAAAACAAATAAAAAAATTCAGTTGATTATTGAAATTAATTTATTGACATCACATAAAATGAAACAGAAGAAATACCATGTTTTATTTAATTAGGAAACTACGTAAAAATTACTATGAATCTAGATAAGTATAAAAAATACTGTAAATCATAATATTTGACAGTTTTAATTTTTTTTATAAATAAATACAAAATTTAACTAATTATTGAATTAATCTATCAGCATCACATAAAAGGGGACAAAAGAAGTAACGTGTATTATTTAATTAGGAAACTACGTAAAAATTATCACAAATCTACGTAATTAACAACAATAATATTTCTGATATATAGAAGAGGCTACGAAGCAGCTGAAGCAGGCAACTATTGGACGACATGCCTGGATGTCATATAAAAGGGGAACGGAAGAAATAACATGTATTATTTAATTAGGAAACTACATAAAAATTACTATGAGTCTAGATGAGTATAAAACATACTATAAATAAGGATAGTTGACAAATTCTATTTATATCCCATAAGTTAAGACACAAAAATAACAAATATTGGGTCTGCGCTAGAACGGTCGTCAATATCTAGTATATATATAAACGGCACGATATATTTATAAATTTGGAAAAGAAAATTCTATCACAAGTTGAGGCAAAATGATGGAAATAGAAACAAATAGCATTAAAGTCTTTGATGCTGAAAACTTGCAACCAACCTTAGGCAATAGAAGGCAATAAAAGCCATGCTTATGGCCCTCAAAATAAAGATAAAATTCAACTTTCTAAAACCTACACTTGAAATGTATTATTGGAGAGCATATAACATCGATGAAAAATCAATTCCACAAAAGATATAATTTTCCTAGTGAAATGTTACTATAAAGTTGAAGAAGATTGTTAAATAAATGTCTGAGCATATAACAAAAGAAAATAAAGAAATTTATAAATGTCTTGAGTATATAACAAAAGAATGACAAAGTGTTTTGGGCCCATTTGTCAATAGGAGCGCAAACATATAAATGTAAACTCCAATGAGTTTTGTACCCCACCTTGTCCTTCACGAGTACACATGCACAAACAATCCGTCTTAATGTGTTGTTTAGCGTGGAGTCACTGTGGCGGAACTAGTATTTTCATAAAGGGTGTTCATACTTTAGAAGATGGGTGGGTGATTTTTGTATTAATTATGTTCAATAATTTATATATATGTATCAAAATATCTATATTTAACTTATATATTCTACAAAAAATTTCGATGAAGGATGTTCATTTGACCATCCTTGAGTGAATGTAATTCCGTCCCAATGGAGCCATGCCTATAAAAATATTATAGAAGTATTACTCTATTTATACATCACTATTTTGGGACACAAACGCGCCGCAAGCCTCCTGCCCCCCACACCCCACCCCGCCGAGGTAACCGATGGAAACTGCACAGAAAAGCTT